>NW_024121643.1:2127351-2718766 GCF_016745375.1 Pimephales promelas
AATATGTGCTGGATGAAGCTTCATTATCCCCCCCCCCCCCCCCCCCCCAAAAAAAAAAGTGATTTCAGATAGACTAAAATGTTTGCAACTCAGCATTAAACTTGGACGACAGGTGGAAATATAGTGCATGAGTCTATGATGATAATTAAAGTAAATATGGTCTCTTAGTTTGACAATAAATTAGCAATTTCACTGTCTTGCTTTGAAAATAACATCATTTGCTTTGGAATAACATGAGGCAGAGTAAATATTTAGTTTTTGGGAAACTGTCCTTTTAATGAGTAAATGGGAGTGAATACACAACATATCTTTACAGCCAGGGGGTGTCTTTCGTAAGATTGACATGGATCAGATAGTGTGACTAAGCATGGGTTTGTTCTCTGGTAAATACAGCCCTATTTGGACTGGACTAGTTTTCCGTGAGAAGGATAGATGACCAACTGTTTTTATTTCTATTACTTCTCTGAGAAATCATCTCTGGATAAGTGTCACATATGCTCTCCATCTGCCCATCTTTAACAGTCCAGTCTTCTCGCCAGAAACTACATTTCCCAGAATCCTCCCTGTCCCTCACTGTTATTACCCTGGTAAAAAGGGAAAGAGACACTGTTGTTCTATTTTCATCTGCTCATCATTACTCTGACTGCTCCATCACTTACTCGTTTAACCCTTTAAAACCTAAAGCAAACATAAGATGTTTGCAGAAATGTTCTTTTGCAAGTTCAATGAGTCATTTTTTTCTCAAAACAAAACAAATAGCTTTCAATACATTTACATTTACATTTAGTCGTTTAACAGACGCTTTTATCCAAAGCGACTTACATCTGAGGACTAAATCAAACGAGTCATCGTGAAGAGACAATAACAACACAAGAAGTGCAATAAATGAGTTATTGACAAGTGCTGTGTGTGATGAATTTGTAAATAGAATTTAAACAGACAACATTTTAAAAAACAGGAATGATATTTCAAATTTGTAATGAACAAAATCAGAAAATCATGAACGAAAGAATCTAACACTTTAAATGTGGAAAATGATTATATAATACATGTATACAAGTGGGGTTTTTTTTTCACAGACACACACACACATAAATAGTTCCCCCTAAATTTGGAATTATATCGTTCCAAACTATTTTCTGAAACTGGGTTTGATGTGCAGTTTTTCGTGTGGTGGTAGTGATGAAAACAGGTATTTATTGTGCTATAGCCTTTAAAACTCCACGGAGAGGAATTACTCTGACCAATGAAGGGAAGCGAAACCACATAAAGAGGCGGGTGTAGTTATGGCCGTTCATGAATGATTCGTCACCCTGTCTGCATTTCTGAGTTTTAAAACGCAGAATATTAAGCAATGCACTTGATTATAGCCTACATAGCTCTTTTAGACAAGTTGTGTTGTGTGTTACTTTACTTATGCGCAGCAGTGAAGGATCAGATCATTTTACTGACTTGATTTGAAGACTGAATTTCGTTAAGCAAAACAAAATGGCTAATCTTAAAGTCATTTCGTTCATTTGAGCAGAGGTAAAATGCAATTTTTCAATAGCTAATTTCTCAGAACACATCCTCATGCGCAATCTTTGATTATTATGATGCAGCCAATGACTAACTGTTCTTGAGTTACCCACCAATATCACAGAGACAGTGTTTCACATCTTCAGCATACCAAGAAGATACCCGAGAAAAGATAAAGGTTGAATAAAATATTTAGTCATGTTCACTTATTGTGAGAAATAATATTAATTGTACTTATACAGCATTACACTCACCTAAAGGATTATTAGGAACACCATACTAATACTGTGTTTGACCCCCTTTCACCTTCAGAACTGCCTTAATTCTACGTGGCATTGATTCAACAAGGTGCTGAAAGCATTCTTTAGAAATGTTGGCCCATATTGATAGGATAGCATCTTGCAGTTGATGGAGATTTGTGGGATGCACATCCAGGGCACGACGCTCCCGTTCCACCACATCCCAAAGATGCTCTATTGGGTTGAGATCTGGTGACTGTGGGGGCCATTTTAGTACAGTCAACTCATTGTCATGTTCAAGAAAACAATTTGAAATGATTCGATCTTTGTGACATGGTGCATTATCCTGCTGGAAGTAGCCATCAGAGGATGGGGACATGGTGGCCATAAAGGGATGGACATGGTCAGAGACAATGCTCAGGTAGGCCGTGGCATTTAAACGATGCCCAATTGGCACTAAGGGCCCTAAAGTGTGCCAAGAAAACATCCCCACACCATTACACCACCACCACCAGCCTGCACAGTGGGAACAAGGCATGATGGATCCATGTTCTCATTCTGTTTACGCCAAATTCTGACTCTACCATCTGAATGTCTCAACAGAAATCGAGACTCATCAGACCAGGCAACATTTTTCCAGTCTTCAACTGTCCAATTTTGTTGAGCTCTTGCAAATTGTAGCCTCTTTTGCCTATTTGTAGTGTAGATGAGTGGTACCCGGTGGGGTCTTCTGCTGTTGTAGCCCATCCGCCACAAGGTTGTGTGTGTTGTGGCTTCACAAATGCTTTGCTGCATACCTCGGTTGCAACGAGTGGTTATTTCAGTCAAAGTTGCTCTTCTATCAGCTTGAATCAGTCGGCCCATTCTCCTCTGACCTCTCGCATCAACAAGGCATTTTCGCCCACAGGACTGCCCCATACTGGATGTTTTTCCCTTTTCACACCATTCTTTGTAAACCCTAGAAATGGTTGTGTGTGAAAATCCCAGTAACTGAGCAGATTGTGAAATACTCAGACACCAACAACCATGCCACGCTCAAAATTGCTTAAATCACCTTTCTTTCCCATTCTGACATTCAGTTTGGAGTTCAGGAGATTGTCTTGAGCAGAACCACACCCCTAAATGTATTGAAACAACTGCCATGTGATTGGTTGATTAGATAATTGCATTAATGAGAAATTGAACAGGTGTTCCTAATAATCCTATAGGTGAGTGTATATCTGCGTTTTTAAACATATAAAACAATTGGCAAACTTTGCAAAGAATCCGCTATCAGAGAACAGATGTAGACTACAAAATAACATAAAATAATGGTTTAGTTTTGCTTTTATAAATTGAGCATGCATGACATTACAGATCATTTTCCTAAGTTGATTTGTGTTAATCCCATTCGTAAGATGATGCAGCAGATTTTTTTGTTTGTTATCAATTTGTTTTGTGTTGTATAGTATGTGTCAAGTTTACAGATGCAGAAAAGTTCCTAGATATTATAAGTGTTTTATGTCATCACTGCTCATCATCGCCCTACACTACAAGATTATTTGTCAAATAAATGAACTTGAAATTTTAATTCACTTGTAGAGTGATACATTACCTCAGTACTTGGTTGAAGTTTCCTTTGCCAACTTTCTGGGGAAAATAACAGTCAGGGTTCAAATCTTGCTGGAATCCCATCTGACATTAACGGAAAATTAAATCAAGGAGAGTCTGATCCTGTAAATCACTTTATCATCATACAATAGCTCCACATTTTTCATTTTCTTGCTTGCTAACATTGTATTATTCAATATGTTAAAGTTGCCATGAAACAGAAGTTATGGTAGTCTTTTCTTCCCTATTGTGACGTATATCTGAGTCCAACTGCTTCCCGAACCAGAAATAATGAAGGGCAGGGGTCATGGGCCTTGATTTTGTCCATGGGGAACTGATGGTCCTAGATAAGACCCTTATTCATCGTCTGGTGTCGTTTAAAGCCCTTTGAAGCTGCACTGAAACTCTCTTTTGGACCTTGAACCGTTTGGTTCCCATTGAAATCCATTATATGGACAAAATCCTGGAATGTTTTCATCAAAAACCTTAATTTCTTTTCAAATGAAGAAAGAAATACATGGACATCTTGGGTGACATGGAGGTGTCCGTAGAAATGTTGCATCCTCAAAGTCTAGTGTGGCTCGGCATTAGATGATATATAACCTTAAAGGATTCTCTCAGGTGCTTCATATATGTCGAACCTTAGGGGTTTTCCATCATGGGATCATTTTATTGATTTATCTTGAATTCATATTTTATTTTAATTACATTTTATTCTTCATTACACACAGAAGACCATATTCCTCCGCCCAGGCGAGCAACCACCAAGAAAAGTTGTTAACACCAATTCTCGCCCAGGACAACTGGAAGCCAGTGTTGTAGTCGAGACCACCTCACTCGAGTTCGAGTCGACACCGAGACCAGTCCGAGTCAAGACCGAGTCCATAGAGAGTCGAGTCCGAGACCAGAGACGGTCGAGTCCGAGTCGAGACCGAGACCCGTAAGGGGTTGATTACCTAATTTACTTTTATTTACTTCGAGAAATCCTTTTTTTTTTTTTTACTGAATTTACTTAGAGTTTAAAAAATATGATAGGTTTAGGGTAAAAAGGCCACATAGTAGGTGGTGTTAAAAGTAATTTTATTACAATTTGTCATGCGCAGTTGCGCACTAGAAAATCACCAATCACTGGGCGTGTCAATCAATTTAAAGAAATATTTTATTAACATACATTAATAATCATGAAAAATATTTTGAATTGAACTCGAGTGGACTCGGGAATAATTCCGAGTCCTAAAAAAAAAAATGTTCAAGTACGAGTCAATTCCGAGTCCAAATGGACACGAGTCCATGACAAGACCAAGACCATTAAAATATGGTCTCGAGACCGAGTCCGAGACGAGTCCGAGTCTCGAGTACTACAACACTGCTGGAAGCTGCTTGGGATTTGACGCGCTATTCACGTCCGGTGTGAACGCGCGAAAGCCGAGTACAAATCAGCATGAAGTTTTAACATCTACTCTCGTGAAATGGAAATCATTTTAGGAATTAAATTTTATCCATAGAAAAAAAAAACCTGTTAAACATAAGATTTATGCAGACATTTCGCCTTATATAGAGCCTTTTTGCCATAAAGCGTTTAATATTGAGTCGGGAACCCTTGGGGTTCTGTATTGAACCTGCTGTCCCCTTCAAACGCCTCATCATAACTGAAATG
Organism: Pimephales promelas; assembly: GCF_016745375.1. The sequence continues at coordinate 2,132,356 of NW_024121643.1, forward strand.
AAACTCCATTTCGAACACTGCAGTGGGTCATGCTAATAGCACTCCTCATGGGAAGTGTACTCGACTTGATTGATTTCAAGAGCATATTGCTAAGCTAATGATGCAGCATAAAAATACAGAAATATTAAGAAAACATGCTGTTTTAATTAGTTACATTCTGGTATTGCCTTCTACGTAATCTTGGTGCTTGTTTATCATTTAACTTGTTACAGAAAGTTCTGCTATTGTTTTTTTTTTATTTTAAAAAATATATATATTTTAATTATAATTCTACAGGTTTCCGTACTGGCCTAAAATATTTGACAGTGTAGACTATTCTTTGCTGTTGTTTTTGTTCAAGCTGCTATTCCTTTAGGATCATGTTGGCAGGGGACAGGTCAAGAGGAAAAGAAAGTCATGCCTCATTATCCTACAGCATAAACGGCTGATAAACACTGAATATTGCTTTTACCATAAACGTGGAAATAATCGTACTGAGGAACAACTCTGTGTGACAGCCCTAAACCGACATCCAGCACCAACAACCAACTCAAACACACTGGGTTTCCATGTAAACTGGGGACATAGACGTAAAGGATTTTTATACTGTATAATGTATATTATATCCCCTATATTCTAACACAACCCTCACACAAAACTTTCTGCATTTTTAGATTTAAAAAAAAAAAAAAAAACATAATTTTTTATGATTTATAAGCTGTTTTCCTCGTTGGGACAACATGAAGAAACTCAAAAAATGTCCTCAAGGATTTTAGATATTTAGATATTGCCATCTTTGTGGGGACATTTCCCCCCATAATGTAGATGAGTACACCTGAATCAGACTGTTGACAGCAACAGAGAGACAAATTAGTCCTGCAAATATGTGTACATTCCAATGATGTATAATGCTTTCCATTAAAAATACGTTTATATACAATATGGTTAATGGCATTTGCCTCCCTCAGAAGGTTGGCACCTTTGCTCATGGGCATGGCATTAAGTAAATCTGAAAAGTAGGACGTGAATAAAGTAAATGCCAAATGGCATTAAGTAAATGCCATGCAGTCGCTTTGGATCCACAGCTAAATGACGTCCTGACATGCTAACAAAAGATTGTGTACATAAGAATGAGTAGTGTTTTCCCCTTAGGTCCACTTTTAATCTTAGTCAAACACCTCATAAATAATGTAGCTTTCTATGACCATATTCCAACCTCTCTTTGAATTAAAGTCAGCATGAAATCAAAAACGACCCTGTTTTTTTTCCTAACACATGTTAGTACTACCATTTAAATAAACGTAGCCATGTTAAAAATTAAAAACTGTCTAGTAGTTATTCAGCTAGTAGTTATTCACGTCCTAATTTTCGGATTCATATTAGACCAAGCTATTTTATTTTTATTTATTTTTTTACCAACTTTTAAAAACTATAACCCTACGGAAGCCCTGAACCGCAATGTAATAAAAAAGTAATAAATAAAAAATAAAAAATATCTAGCATTTCGAGATTAAAGTTGAAACGTTTCGACTTTAATCTCGAAACGTTTCGACTTTCATCTCGAAATGCTAGATTTTTTTTTTTTTACAAATTTTTTTTTAAGTCGAAACGTTTCGAGAGTACGAGAATGTCTTCGGTAGAAGTTGCGTGTGTGTTCGCCATTGTTTCACTCTGAGCCAGTGTACAAGCACTGTTATGAATACACACACTTCTATGGAAGACTGTATTATCGTAATGTTTTGACTTTAATCTCGAAACGTTCTCGAAAATAAAAAAAATTTGGAAAAAAATCTAGCGATTAAAGTCGAAACGTTTTTATTTTTAAAAAAAAAAACAACAACAACAAAAAAACACGTGACAAGCCTAAGCAGTTTATGCAACCGACCACAGCTGTTGGTCTTATGAATAATTAATCTACTGTATGCATTTATCTGGTTTTATATTATTTCTTTTGTTTTTCTTTGAAATCTTAAAATGACTGAAATGAATAAAGTCTTGTCCTGTTTGTATCTCTTTCATTAGCTGTTTTTCTCAGAAGTCAGTCAGGATATAGTAGTAAAGTCGGTTGCAAAATCCATTTCAAGCCGATATTTTGCATTTTTGCATTTAACAGACGCCATGACGGGTTTTGCCTGTTTGACAAATATAATCGATCCATCATCAAGTGTGTAAGAGAGCACCAATGACCAGCAGCCAATCAGTGCAAGAGGAAAGGGTTTGGGAAGTGGGAACAACAACAACAAAAAGAAAACATCTAACTGCTGCACATTTCATCTCCCCAAGCACACCCTTTTTTTCTCATGTTTTTCTATTCTGTGCAAAAAAACATCCGCAAGCCTTTCTTTCCTGTTGTCTGTTGGCGTGTTGTCAACTCTCAAGCTGCTGTTTGTGTGAGAATGTATTCGGAAACAGACAGCGAGAGGAATGATTATAATTGACTATAACTAAATGCACCAAGTCTGTGATTAGCTGTGTACTGTCTGCACCAACATGACTGATAACAAGAGATTGAGAGTCTTGTCACGGTCCAGGGTGTATCAGCGGCTTCCCCTGTTGTCTATGTTTGTGTGTGTGTCCTGTCATGTTCTGCAACCCTTGGCTCGGGAAATCAACATTGCCTCTAATGCCTGCTACATATTTCAGCAATCCTGTAAGATCACTACAAATCACACTGTACGACATGGATCTGATAAACTTGGGTACGACATGTATGTAGACTGCATGATGATGACACCTATTGAATCGTAGCCTGCAACGCAAGTTAGTATAGAACAGTAAAGCGTCATCAGCATTCGCCAGTGGTGAACAAATAGAGCAAGATGAATCGCACTTTTGGGAGTTGTGTTTTTTATGTGCGGTGAAAAAAAAAAGAGAAGTGAAAGTGAAGAATATGGATCCGGTCATGGCTACGGAAAAGATGCCAACTTGGCATCCCAATCTTGAAGTTTAAGTAAGAAGTGTTTAAATTTTAGCGCCATGTCCCGTTGATCAATGCGCCATTTCATGTTGTATTTTTATTGACAATAGCTTGTTTTCACGTGACGTCACGCCACTGCGTTGCCATGGCGCGAACTGCAAATGGAGGGCAGGAAGTAATTTGCTCTATTTAGAAAGCACTATAACACACTCAAAATGCCGGTGTTTTGCGTCGTTTATCTTTACGTAAATCGATCAAACCACGAGGAGTTTTTATCGTGTACCTAAAGTTGTTGTTCATAAGGGGGGAAATGCTAGAAATTGACCGTAACACTCCTGAAAAACGGCTTGCAAACCTAACTTACGTCTGCGGTCGGGAGGAGCCGAATGGGAAAATGCATTCGCTGTACTCGGTCTTGTCTTTTTCCCCGTCCTGTTGGGCACTGCATCTTGGATGTTCTCCACAAACTGTGTGTCCGCTGGTTGTTGTACAGATAGCAATGGAGCTCCCATACTATCTTTTCTCCATGAGTGCAGGGGCGTAGGAGCCATTACGTGTCCCCCCACAAAACTTAAGTTTTGTCCCGGATTTTGTTTTGCATTGCCTGCCTATCTCTGCCAATTTTGGAGTCTCCCAATTAATCCATTCTTCAACTTTTAAATACATAGGCTAATTAAATTTTTTAAAACGGCCGGTATTCTTCAGCTGCTTAGTCGTCAGTCGACCGTGATCGCGGCATCGCGCTGATTCGCGCACCGCTCGCGCATGCGCGTCTAGGTGACACGGATAAATGTACGCATCAAAATGTGCTGGGAGATCTGTACTGGATGTGGAAGCGCGCAAAAGTTCCAGAAATGTACAAAAGTGCCCTGGCCTTGAATGACAAGGTAAGGAAAATAAGCCTAAACCAAAATTAAATAACCAAGACTTGGTTGGTATTTTTCTGTTTTGAGCATTTTACTTCAGACACCGGATTATCAGCAAACTGCCAAAAGAACTGCTAGCTGGCTACTCAAAATAAACTAGCAATCTATTCAGTCAGCATATTTGCGTTTGATCTGTGTGGAAAAACTTGAAATATAATTGCTAGACCTACTTAGCTACCAAGCAACCTTTCCACAAGGGATATATTGATTTTATTTTTAGTATTTTATATTTAATGGAAATCAAATCAACCATTTATTTGAGTTAATCAGTACATGATTGATTAACAGTAATGTAAATTGCTAAATGCCCTAATACATGTTGATACTACAACAATGCAAATATGCTCTTAACCTTGCAGTTTTTCACATATCACGTAAGTCTCAATTTTTTCCATTTCTTGGCACAAAACTCTCCAGAAAGTGTCATTTAATGGTTTATTTTTCAAAGACTTTTAAATTTTGCCTTTAAAACAAGCCATTTATTAGAACGCAAGAAATGTTACTGACCCAGTCGTTTACTGTATTTGCTAGGCAAGTGTTAATTTTGGCCCTGCTTATAATCAGTAACTACTGAGTGTATAGAACAAATGTTCTGCAGTTGAGAAATGAGTGGTGGTTCAATTCATAAAGAAAAGAAGGGCTCTGGAGCGTCACGACACACATTATTAAGCTTCTGGTAATGAGATGTGCATCAGTGGTGCATGCGAGACAGAATAATGATTGCAGGCGGCCACAGACTCTTATATTTCAAGATATGTATCTTCTTCTTATTAAAATACTCAGTGGAGCTTAAAGTGGCAGCGTGACCGAGCTTCCCCAAGATGTGAACAGTGTCTCTGTTGTCTCCTCCTGCCCCACACACACACACACACACACACACACACACACACACAAACACACACAGGTTTACGCACCCTGATTCTGTCAACAGGGAGATAAAGCAGTGTACTTTGGGATGCACAATACGTGGGAGATACTAAACGAGCTGCTTTTAATTACTTAAATGTACCGCTTGCGGTCTGTTCTCAGGAGAAATGAACAAACAAGTTCCACTGTGACTCTTTAAAGTGCAGCTTGTACACACCAGTACATGTCTATACTATAGTGATAGTATACAATTACATAAATTGATCAGGGGGGTTTTTCCAAAAGCATTGTTAGCCAACTGTGTATACTGCAACATACTGTCACATGATTAAAAAGTTAACGACTTTCTGTCGTTTTTGCAAATAAACTATAATAATGTTAAATACTTCAGTATAAATTATTACTCCAGCACATAGATTTTGTCACACATGTGCTGTTCTCTGTTTTGTTTAGCTTCTGTGTTCCTGTTTTCCTTAGTTCCTTGTTAATCTCATTGGTTGTTAATTAGTTAACACTTGTTCTGTTTCAGGCAATTATCCTCCTTATCCTCTGTATTTAAGCTCTCAGTTAGTTTCATTGTCTGGTATCGTGTAGTTTTTTAGTTACTGTCAAAGCGTTAGTAAATGGGGCGGTCCTAACCAACGGAGTATTGTTGTCGCCTAGCAACCGTGACAGCTGCCGTTGATGAGTGACAGCAACGTTTGTACTGGACTTTTTTGAAAGTAATTTTAAACTGTCTGAAAACAAAAAAAGGGTTCACAACCTGTCTAAATATGTTAGCATGGTCCATTTCTATATATTGTTCACCATTTCTGAATATTGTAAAGAGTATAAACTCTATATAATCGCATCTTAGTAAGATTTAAGTCAACATTTGAATGGCACATTTTTCCATTTGTATCATTAGATATTTCAGTAAGTTGGAACCCAATACTTGTGTTAAAAAGTGTAATTCGTAATTTCTCTCTCAAAAAAACTCCTGTCGTCACTGGTGCGCAATGAACTCTGGGATAGGCAAGGCTGCGAAGGATCCATCTGTTGTATCCTTCATTTCACGGTAAACGAAGGAAGCATTTGGTGGAGCCTATACGAATTGGGACAGCCTTTGTCGTGCCGCAGTGAAATGTTGAAATAACACGTTTCAAACAACAGATTTTCAAGTAGGATATTCGGTCATTTGCTGGTTTAGTTTCTTAGTTTCTAGACTTGTAGTTTGCTTCTCATTACTTCCTGTTGTCTTTGTTCATGTTTCCCGCCATCATTAGAAATTAAAAAAAAAAAAGTATAATTTATGGTCACTACGAAATGTCATTTTTTTAACAGAGATGTTTGAAGAATCCAAATTCGAGGTTTAGTTGAACAAGTCCTTTAAAATGTTTTCCCAAATTCTTATGTCACATTGATCTAAGATCCGATTAAAACAATGAGTTTCAAAATGGTTTGCAATATAATCTTGTTAGAATGCTTTTAAGCAGGACCCACGCTGATACTGATGCATGGTACTGTACGCCTTAGCTGTGGCATTACGACTAATGACTTCTCTCAGAATAAATCATGAGCTGGACTCATTCATTACTTTGCACTTGTTCAAGATTACTGTACTGAGAAAATGGATTCCGCTCTCTCAAATCATTGGGTCTCATTCACTAAACAGTGTAAGCATGCGTTTGTGTGTGATATTTGCGTATGGATGTTTTCACAATCTCCAATAACTTAAATAAAAATTGGTGTAGGATTTACTTCAAAACCATTTTAACTCCCAAATGGCTAGAGAGTTTCACATATGATTACAAATAAACTGCAAGTAACACAATGTCAGAAGACTAAAATTGTATTTTCTTCTGAAACCTAAAGTTTGAAGAATATTTTTACAGTGTACAGAGAATTTTAAAGAATTTTTGAAAAAACAAAAACAAAGATCCCATACTAAAACAATACATTTTAAGATTTTTTACATATGTATTTCATCGTAATGTCAAGTGGTCAAGTGGTCGCTCATTTATTTATAATTCAATGAACACAGAGTACAATATTGTTAACTTAACAGAGTTATATTTTCAGTTTTCATATTTAGTTTGAATTATTTGTAATTTTTATTAAATTTAGTTTTTTATTAAATATTTCTATTCCAATTAATAATTGTTGTGCTTCAACCTATTTCAGTTTATTGCCAAGGCAAACATTCTAATTCGATTAGTTTAGGTTTTTATCTAATGGTTATATTTTATTCTGTTTCAGCTTCCTCTAAATTAACTGAAATGGGTTTTTTTTATAGTTTTTTTTAGTTAACGATAATAACCCAGTTAAAAACAACTTTTGAAATAAATGAGTCTCTGTTGTATATCAGTCATTGGATGTTTTCTGTGTACACAGCAAGGCAGCTCACAATAGGTTAGAAAATACATATAGAAATATATATGTATATACATATACATATAAATACACTATAGAAAAACAGCTCCTGTCTTTTAAAAATAAAAACCTTGACATATAATCTCTTCAGACAATAGTTCCCGGTCCTGTTTGCACAGTTTGCTTTGAAGTGTTCTTGGCCTGTAAGTCTCACAAATGTTTGACATGCATGTGAGTGAGCAGGTGAGCCACGCCAGACTACTGCTCCATGCAATTTGAGCATGTTTTGATATATTATCAGCCATCATCTGGTTACAATCACACTCTCCTGCTGTAGTGTCACATGTGGTGAATGTTTCTTTTCAACAAGTGTCTTATAATTTACCTCCATCTGTGTGGCACACAAGTTCAAAATCAGAACTAAAAACTTCCCGTAAGTACATTAAATTGCTCACTCTGTAGTTCTGCTGCTTTCCAGTGTTAGAAAAGCAAATTCATTGACATTTAGTTTTTTATGTTGTGAACAATGGCCAAATTCTGTTCTCTGAAACTTGGCCCGATCAGTCATGGCAAGAAGGTGGATATTAAAAGAGGAATACACCGCTGGCAAGATGGGTTTTTTATAAAACTTGAATGCAGTAGAAATAAAATTGGTGCTAGTGGTCTGGTCACTAGTCATGAAAAAGGAAAAAGGGCTATGTTCTCTTTTGCCAAAAACCTCAATGCACATAATTCACTTTTGATTTTGCCACTGTTACTCTGTTCATCCAACTGTGCATGTGTGGAAGAACAAACATTTGGATCTGTAGTTTAAAAAAAAGTTCAGGAGCTGTCAAAAGTCTGCCGGATTACACAAAATAACTTTTGCTAACAAATAAATGGGGATATCTGGGTTCAGGTAGCATGGAGAAAGAGTACACATTGTTCATTTACATATACTACCGACTCTGTAACAATACAAAACTGGTTAAAAATCAACAAACTTATCCTTTAATAAACCCTAGAAGAACCAACAATTAGAATAAAATGTACAGTATAGGAAAATCTGCAACCCATTTAATACTTCTATTTATTTGATTTGAAAACAAGCTCAGGCGGAAATCCAAAATAAGAGGACGCATCATAGCTCACAAAGAGGGCAGCATCCAGAGACATTAGTTGTGTCTCAAATGACACACCATACTCTATGTAGTATGTACGCTACCTCTGTAATGGTGCTGACATGGGTCAAATGAAGATGATGGTAAAGAGATTTACAACTATCCAGAATCTAAAGCAAAACAAACTCAATCCTGACATGGAACCAAACATAAACTATGAACTTAACAATAAATAATGGCCTGGAACATGGGAACAGCTTAACGTTCTTCAATGCACGACAAAGTTACATGGCAAAATAAGGGCTTAAAAACAAGACTATGGGGATCACATCATAAAAACAACCAATGAACCGACAGTACTAATGAAACAAAGGTTGCAGTGAAAAAAAAAAGGAGCGAATTAGAACATCACATATTAAACAAGGGACCACATGACAAGATCACACGAGGGGAGCAGGGAATCACATGACATGAAACAGGAAACATGACTATGACTAAATTTAAACAATAATTGGGGGTGGCAAAGGGTGGCCCAGATGTCCTAACAGAACACAAAAATTCCAGGAGGGAAGAGGAGTGGAAGCGGTCTAGGGGGAATGATGGAAGGCCAGGCCCATAAAGGGAAACTCTACCTGGATCATAACATGGTGAAGAACATGGGCCGTGAGTCAGAGACAGACTCAGAGACCAAGGCAGAGCTGGCAGTTTAGAGAGCAAGCAGGAATCATGGAAGCAGGAATCCATGGAAGAGTTAGCACAGCAGGTACTCAGGGCGGAGCGGACAGAGCGGATGGCCACTATACCATAGCAGGCAAAGCTGGAGACCAATACAGCTAAGCAGGCAGAGCAGAAGACCACATGGCTGATCAGGAGACCACCATGGCTGAGCAGGCAGACCTGGAACAGAGAGCATAAAGAGTTTATTGATGGCCTTAATAACTGTGACAGGGAGCTTAGAGAGTCCAAAAGTGGCCTCCATGGGCATAACAGGGAGCACATAATCTTTACAGACAGCCTCCTTGGCTCGGAAAGATCAGGCAAAAAGTTCCTAGATTACCTCCTTGGCTGGGATAGGGCAGGCAGAGAATTACTAGATGGCCTCCTTGGCTAGGATAGGGCAGACAAAGAGTTCCCACATGACCTCCTTGGTTGGGATAGGGCAGACAGAGAGTTACTAGATGGCCTCCTTGGCTGGGATAGGGCAGGCAGAGAGTAACTAGATGGCCTCCTTGGCTAGGATAGGGCTGGCAAAGAGCTCCCACATGACCTACTTGGCTGGGATAGGGCTGGCAGAGTGTAACTAGATGGCCTCCTTGGCTGGGACAGGGCTGGCAAAGAATTCACAGATGACCTCCTTGGCTGGGATAGGGCAGACAGAGAGTTACTAGATTATCTCCTCGGCTGGAATAGGGCAGACAAAGAGTTACTAGGTGACCTCCTTGGCTGGGATAGGGCTTGCAAAGAGTTCCCAGATGACCTCTTTGGCTTGGATATGGCAGGTTGGAGTTCCTAGATGGCCTCCCTGGCTGGGATAGGCAAGGCAAATAGTTCATAGATGGCCTCCTTGGCTGGGATAGGGCAGGTAGAGAGTTACTAGATGGCCTTATTGGCTGGGATAGGGCAGGCTGGCTGGGATAGGGCAGACAAAGAGTTACTAGTTGACCTCCTTGGCTGGAATATGGCAGACAAAGGCAAGGCAAATAGTTCATAGATGGCATCCTTGGCTGGGATAGGGCATGTAGAGAGTTACTAGATGCCCTCCTTGGCTGGAATATGGCAGACAAAAAGTTACTAGGTGACCTCCTTGGCTGGGATAGGGCAGACAAAGAGTTACTAGGTGACCTCCTTGGCTGGGATAGGGCTGGCAAAAAGTTCCCAGATGACCTCTTTGGCTTGGACATGGCAGGTTGGAGTTCCTGGATGGCCTCCCTGGCTGAGATAGGCAAGGCAAATAGTTCATAGATGGCCTCCTTGGCTGGGACAGGGCATGCAGAGAGTTACTAGATGACCTCCTTGGCTGGGATAGAGCGGGCACAGAGTTACTACATACTGTAACTTCCTTGGCTGAGATAGGGCAGGCAGAGAGTTCTTAGATGGCCTCCTTGGCTGGGACAGGGCAGGCAAAGAGTTACTAGACGGCCTCCTTGGCCGAGATAGGGCAGGCAGAGAGTTCTTAGATGGCCTCCATAACTGGGATGGGGAAGGAAAAGAGTTCCTAGATTACCTCCTTGGCTTTGGGTAGGCAAGGCAAAGAGTTCCTAGATGGCCTCCCTGGCTGGGATAGGGCTGGCAGAGAGTTACTAGATGACCTCCTTGGATGGGATAGGGTTGTCAGAGAATCACATGTGACCTCCTTGGCTGAAATAGGTCAGGCAAATAGTTACTAGATGACCTCCTTGGTTGGGATAGGGCAGGCAAAGAGTTACTAGATGGCCTCTTTGGCTGGGATAGGGCAGGCAGAGACTTCGTAGATAATCTCCTTAGTTGGGATAGGGCAGACAAAGAGATACTAGATGACCTCCTTGGCTGGGATAGAGCAGGCAAAAAGTTTGTAGATAGCCTCCTTGGCTGGGATAGGTCATGCAGAGAGTTATTAGATGGCCTACTTGGCTGGGATAGGGCAGGCAGAGAGTTCTTGGATGGCCTCCTTGGCAGGGGTGGGGCAGGCAGAGAGTTCAAGTACGAATGCTGCCATCTCAGGAGGAGCTGTGGCGGATGGCCCCACCTCTAGAGGAGCTGTAGCAGGCAGCACCACCTCTGGGAAATGTTTGTGGCCCACACACAGTATAGCAATGGCCAAAGAGATGATCTCTGGGACTTGGATGTGCTTAAACTACCAGATTTTGAAGTGCTGAGACCACCAGATTTGGGACCACCAGACTTTCTCTGACCTGCGCGGACCATCTTCTGTGATGGATTTCTCACACTAGAGCTCTGTCCCGAGTCTGATCCTGTAACTAAGGAGATCTGTGGTCTGCATCCGCTGGAACTTGGGATGTATAAAAAAATCTTCAGGGGATTATTGAGTGCCCGTGACAAGGCTCTAATGACATGACAGAAATAATGAAACATGAAACAATGAAAATATACACAAGAAACCACATGACAAGATCTCATGAGGGGAACAGGGAATTCTGAAGCATAACTATGACTAATTTTCAAAATAAGAAACATGAAAAAGGATGGCGGCAATCTCAAACCCGATTCAGACCCTGACAATGTTAACAAACAAGAGGAGCATCCAGAAAGGATTTCATTGGACATTTCAGATGGTATGTTTTTCTTGTACATTATAGCTATGATTTTATCCACCATTCCATCATGATATCTGTTGGAGAACTATGGTTATACAAACAGTAATCAATCTCAAAAACATGTTTAATTTTCCTAAGGGCTGGTGAACATAAAACTTAAAATAAGACAAACTCACAAGTTGTGATCCATAAACAACAGATTGTCCCGACAAAGTGCTTTTGACTGTAAAATTTGTAGCTCACAGATAAACATCAGGATTGTAATGTTCAGGAACAGTGTTTAAATTTTTTTTTAACCCATTCTAAGTTTGTCAGCGTTACGAAGGTCAAACAAATGAGTTGTGGAAATCACAGTGCCTCTTTGGCATAGCAGCAGATCATCCAGACCTCGTCTGCTTTTACGTGTATCCCGTGGTCAGAGATTATTTAAATGAGGAACATTATGACGTTCTTTGAACAGTAGTTTTTGAAAAGTGAACTTTGTTAAATAAAAAATCTCCCTTTGGAGAGGACTTTGAGCATTGTAACCTTACGGATCTTGTTAATGCTCAAACAGCAACATTACACTAAAGTTAAAAAAGTGAAAAGCATAATAGGACCCCTTTAAGCGTTTTTAATGCATGATTAGCAGGCACAGAACCACTCAATGGGAAATATCTTTTGAGAGACGGTGGAAATAGTCGTACAAGTCTTAATTATGACTGGCATAAAAACTTTAGGGAGAAAAAATTAAATGAGAAATACCAACCCGATCTCACGACCAAGTCGTACGAATTCGACGAATGATTAAAAAGTGGCTAATTCGTAACAATTCATACGACCTCACTCGTACGAATTAATACGATTTTGCTAAATCGTACATATTTTACAAATTGGCCAATTCGTATGAATTCGTACGAATGACCTACCCCTTACCCCGCCCCTAAACCTAACCATCACGTGGGTTTAGACAAATCGTACGAATTAGTACGAGTGAGGTCGTACGAATTAGTACGAATTAGCCACTTTTTAATCATGCGTCGAATTCGTACGAATTGGTCGTGAGATAGTGTTGAATTATTTTATTTCAATAAACATTTTTAACTATGAAATAAAATAACTAGAACTAAAAGAAAACTTGACTAATTGACAAAAACACAACAAAATTACTAAAACTTTAACTAAAATGAATGGAAACCAAAAATAAAAAATATGAATAAACTCTATAGTATCTCAATAATACTAAAATAACACTGGATGTGGCATTAAATCAGTTATTAATGCAGTGATGTAAGAGTATATGTAACACTAATAATTATAAACAACTAATCATTTATTGAAAGGTATGAAACGGAAGTTGCAATAGCTTTTTCTTCTCTATCGTGACGTATATTAGAGGAAAACGGCTCTTGAATGAGAAAAAATGTAGGACGGGACTAGATTTTGTCCTCGGGATTTGATTGGATTGTAGGAAGTTGGGCGTCGCTAACTAAATAAAGGCAGATCTGAATGGTATTTTGCATTGAGTTGTGGAGGATGTTTGAGACACACGTCGTGAAGAGAACATGTCGTCTGAGGGGAGGATCAAGTGTTTGATTAAAGATTACCAGTGCTTATGAATTAGCCAAAAATAATGATGCACTGATAAATCATTTATAATAAATAAAGAATTTCATGGTGAAAGAAATATTTCATGTGTTTCTTCATTTTTTTTTCTCTGATAAAAAAAGAAAAGTTCAAAATACACTGTCTGAGAAAAGTATAATCTCTCAGTAAAAGTGAAGCCAAAGAGAAGCAAAGACAACACTTTCAGTGTTTATTCATTCATGTCTTTAAATTTGTTGGCCACAGAACCCACGTACAGGCACAAATGCATAAACATTGTGAGAATAAGACCCCACTGCCACATCCGCTCCATCTTATTTGATTTCATGCGGAGCTCTCATGAAATAATCAAATGAGTGAGATATTGCTGCTGTGTCCTCAGGCTGTGTGTTCGACACACAACACTCATTTATTTCTATAAAAAGAGGGAGGGACAATAGAGATAATTCAGTGGTGAACTATGAGGACGTGCTCATTTTTCTGAAGATATTAAATCACACACAGTCGCTCACAGAAAGCATTCAGGCCCATTTACTGAATTACAGATCTGCAAGTGAAACGCCATGTTCTTCTCTGCGATGTTCCTGTTTCGAAGCAATAAAAAAAGCTCAAAAATTATTTTTATCTTTTATTTTCGGCTAGAGAAAAAAAATGTAATAACCAACAACTGAAAGACATTGTTGTCATGAGTGCCATTCATTTAATGTTTTGTAGCATCAGAAACTGCGGAAATTAAAATGTCTGCATTGGCTGGCTTTCCAAGCTGTTCGAGTCTGATTGCTCAAGGCTGTTTAAATGGACCGTTGAGATATAATGTGTTTGAGAGTCTTAATAGATGGTGTTTGATTGTGTTATTACTCTCATTTCTTGTCTGCGGTGGTCTTGGAATGGGCAGAAAGCCATGAGGCAGGTGGTTTGACTGCTTTAAATTGGGCTATTTATCTTGGCTGCGTGGTGGCAAACGGATCGGCTCCTGCCTTACTGTTCATCTATCATCACGACTTCCCTCGGTGGAGGTCAAAACTGGAATTCTATTGACCCTTTGAGTTTTAAAGAGAGCAGGATTTTTTTTGGAAGTTAAGATGCACTATAGCGTATACATGCTTCCTGTCTTATGGAAAAGATTACATGAGAGTACATTTCAAGAAAGTTATTTATGTCAATTAAACACATTAAAGTGGTCATGGCATATGTTCATCGAGGTAAAACATTAATAAAGTTTTTTGCACACGTATATATATATGTGTGTGTTTGTGCAAAAGATTCAACCCTCATTCTGAGCCTCAGAAATGATCAGTTTTTTAAGGTGGGGCTCCTTTAAGGTAGCCTGGTTCAACCAGACTCTAGTTCATTTCATTTCCACACAGAGTCTGGAACCGCTCCATTGAAAAACGTTTCCTTCCTTGTAGGCGGGTTCACTATTAAAGTTCAAATCTATTGGATCTGCCTAAACTCACTCACGATCTGCCATAGCCAATCGCTAACGGGGTGTCGTGAGTGACGTATGTCACGCGCCGAAATGGCTGGAAACAACAAGTCCGAATGATCAGAGGATTATGTTTACAATAGGATTTCAGTCAAAGAGCGCCGCAGGTTTTGTTAATCTAGGAACAATTATTAATTCGAAATGTATATTTGACACGAAGGACAGTGATATATTCATTCAACGGTGGAAGCTGTGTCTAATCATTACAAATACGCCGCTGTGGTCGTTTCTGATCTGCCGCAAATGCTGTAGCTACAGTGAATGATCAGTCTTGTCTATCTGCAGATGTGTAACAAACAACAATTTTTCATATTACGTCTTATTGTTTCTTAATTACCTTAATTATGGTCTTCAAAGTATGTGTTTGTACATTTTTATGTGGCATTTAGTTTTTTTTAGTAAGACAAATTAACCATTGACATCTAAAACTGAAAATCAAATATCTTCAAAGTATGGTTTTTCACATTTTTATTTATGACAATTATTTTTAAAAAATCACAACCAATTTGTATGATTTACAACATGTAAAACTGACACACCAACCTCCTGCACGAGTGCACAAAGGGGCTCAAAATGTTCTATTCATCACAAGAATCAGTAAATATACAGTTGGGAATATGAGCGACTGACATGACTCCTGAGCGGATCTTCAACAATAGTTTAGCAGCCAGGACTCGGGGCTTCCGAACACCGCGAACACCAGGCTAAACCGTCCGTCCAAAATGTCACGGTCATCGTGCACGAACTGCCCAGCACAAACTTCCAAACTTTCTGCCTCCTTCACTTGGTCCTCAGTTGTCCAACAAGAGGTGAGACGATAACAATCCGGCTTTAAATTCTGTATATTCGGCAGTTTCTTTTCCAACAACTGACCGAATAGCTTTTCTCACGTCTTTCTCCGCTGCCATTACTGAATTGAAACTGACGCGCTTACATCAACGTCATCTTTCTCAGCCACTCCCTCTATTCGCTGATTGGTCCTACAAAAAATTGGTTTCTGGAAACCTAAGGATATGGAGCGATCCCAGACGTAGTACAGAAGTAAAATGAAATTGAGCGGAAGTGCGTAGGAGGGCGCAGCCAGGCTACCTTTAAGGCTAGTCAGTAAACTGACACTGTTATGATTGGCTTATGTTAAACAGTATCAACGCTCACTCGCTATTGGATGCGAGTGAGTGTTTTGAAAACATTATCCATATAAAACCATCATTTACAAACAAAGCATTATGAAATCATTTACTTGTGATGCAGCTGCTGTCAGTTTCAATAAAGTTGCTGCTTCATCTTCCAACCAAATTTTGTTGTTGTTGCAAACTCTCCATCACACTGTGCCTCATTTACAAAACAATCTGTAGTCAAATGCTTCAAACTAGACTTATCTCATAAAGTAGCGTGTGTATGACACGCCAATTCGTATTTCCATTTTTGGCGTGCTATCAAGAGGCATAATTGCCTTTCAGCGTGTTTATGAACGCCGTTGACTTAACGTTATATAAAGATATGACTTACCTCAACCCCGTCCCTAACCGTCACTGGGGTTAATGGCATTTATGACTGTTCCCTCACCATCCTAGGTAAAAAAAAGATATAACTTACCTCAACCCCATCCCTAAACTTAACCGTCACTGGGGTTAATGGCATTTATGACTGGAGATTTGACTGCGTGTACAGACACGCGGAATGACGCGGACATTAATGGCGTAGACATATACGCATACACGCGGATACACGCGGATAGCTCAAAATGCGTAGAGATAACACGCCACCTGACTCGAAAATGCCGTATATGTTTACGCAAAAGTCATGATGTCATGTTGTTCAAACAAACATTTAATCCTCTGAAGCAATTCAGGACGCCGTTAAAATCAAACCATCCACTTGTTCCTGACACTGGGGTTCTTCTAAAATCTGTACTGAGACGAGCTGTTTAAACAGGACATGTCAAAGAAAACGTTCCTTTACACTCCTATTTCCATATCTACTCTTCCATTCGTCCACTTGCTGGCAGACTCGAGTGTGTGGAGTAAAATAAACGGGCATGTGTATACTGTATCCAGTGTAGACAGCATCAGTGATTATAATGGGTTGTGTTTGCTTTTGACAGACGACACGACGCTCGCATCCGCTGTAGGCACATGTCAGCAGTTAAACGACTGAACACAGTGGGCGGGGCCTATACTGCGACGATGTATATGACTATATATTGTAAAATGTAATCTATTCCTGTGAGCAAAGCTGAATTTTCAGCATCATTACTCCAGTCTTCAGTGTCACATGATCCTTCAGAAATCACTCTAATATGATGATTTAATGTTCAAGAATTTTTTTCTTATTATGATAAATTTTGAAAACAGTTGTGCTGCTTCATTTCTGTGGAAACCGTGCTAAATTTTTTCCAGATTCTTTAATGAATAGAAAGTTCAAACGAGCAGCATTGATCTTAAATTTAAATATTTTGTAACATTATAAATGTCTTTACTGTCACTTTTGATTTAGTATTTGTTGAATAAATGTATTCATTTCTTTCTTTTTTTATATCTTACTGACCCCAAATCTTTGAATGACAGTGTATTTTGAAAAGGGGTAGAAATTGATTTTGAGTCAGTAAAGTCACTTAGCCCTTCACTCTGATTCTCCAAATGTAAATTGCAGAATTCATCGAATGTAAATGATGCTGGAAATCACTAAAAATGACTAAAATTTTGGTCAGATTAATTTGATTGCAAAATGAACTATAGGCCTGTGACTGTTTTCAGTGAACATTAAGACTGTACATAAGATTTATAGTCATTTAAATGCAATGGATATGTATGTAACGCAGTTAGATGTTGTGGGAACAAGGAGGCGGGAACCGGTGAACATTTCAAGACTTTAATGAAGTAAGATAAATCAACAACAAAATGAAAGTAAAGACAGCAGCCCCTCACGGACGACTGCTGTCACATATAACAAAACAAAACATAAAATAAAATAGTCCTGGCCTGGTCCTGTCTTGATCTTCACTGTCGTCGCTCCTCCTTTTATGCTTCCTCTCCTCCGTGAGAGATACGAAACCGGTGTGTCGCTTATCAGTAATCACTCAGTCATGCCACAAATCCAATGCATGAAATTATTTGCCTTCAGTCTTTATCTAAAACGGTATGCTTTTTTAAAATGTATGTGATTAATTCAATATAATCATTTTAATTAATTAATCTGAATATTATGTAATTCATTTTCAAATAATTTTAATCACGAGTTATTTAAAAGCTTAGCTAACTCTTAAAGGGTTTTAAAGCCCTCTCTTATTCTTTTTCAAGAATTCTTCTTTCTTAATCAAGTTTATTTGTTTTCTGTTTTTGTGAGTCTGCAGATGGAAATACATTTGAATTAAGGACACTATTGGACAGGAATGTTTTATTTGCTATACAACAATCTTAACAGCTATAAACATGATTTTTTCTGCCACATTATGAAGTTGCACTTCAATGCAAAATAAACACTTTATATGCTCACTGCTCTGTCCTTCAGAGGTAGGGTGAAGAAATGATCACTTTCAAATGGAGTTTGCTTTCAGTTTGAAGGACTCTTATAACATAACCTGTAATGTAATAACTTTCTGCAGGACTTTTTACACTACTTCAGGGCTAAACCTTTGATGCTTCTTCTTTGACAGCCCTTTCCTTTTCTATGTTAGCTGTTTTCTCTGGATGCATCGCAGACACCCGAAAGGCCTTTTAGAGACAGTTCGTGAAAAATATGAAGCACCGAACCAAAAAGTTCTGCAAAGCTGATTCGTATTTATTGGCAGAAGTAAGAAAGTGTAAACTATGTGCTTCTGCGGCTCCCCCGATGGCGACACACTGCTTGCGCTGCAGGTTTGTTTCATTATGACATCTGTTAAAGAAAAAAATCCCTCAAACCACTGCTCAACCAGGTTGAATTTGCCGGCAGACTTTGCCCGCAGGCTTGGCCTTTCTGTAGGTTCAGCGCTGGCAGTCCTAATGAGACACGAGGGACTCGACGCTTAGAACCAGGAACTTCTCCATCATGAGAGAGAAGGGCTGGAGACTTTCATACAGGATCTGATTGATGAACAGGACTAGATGACAATGCAGATGGAAAGTGCAATGTAAGAAGTCTAAATCTGAACTCTAGTCAATCATCAATCAATTAAATGACTTAGACTTTTTTCTTAAATCACTTTTACGCTTCACTTTTAAACCTTTTTTAGGGAAATAAGATGTTATTATAAGATGCGGTCATAGCCGTGTTTTATCATGAACCAATCAGAATCAAGGATTGGAACTAGCCGTTTTATAAATTAATATATAAACTGAGTAACAAAGTTAAGCTTCTAGAAGGCTGTGCTGGATTATGCATATGAAGAACCAATCATATTGTAGAAAAAGGGTTAATATGTAATGCCATGCTCCTATTCTATAAAAACTGTTTTGTTCTTTTTGCTGGTGGGATTCTCTCTAAAATTGGTCTGAGATCCTCCGGCTGGGATGAAAGCATTCGAAGGCATTGTCTGGAGTCTGTGTAGAGGAACATTAGACCTTATTCCCTAGTGAGAGTGTTCAAAAAGGAAGGAGACATGGTTTGACTCAGTGTTGTGAGACTCTCAGGTGAGGTTAGATCCGGTCAGGTAACTATAATTCTTAGACATATATGCGGGCAGAGTATCTACACTTCAGAGATCAGAGAAGTCACCTGAGTATAATATTGCAGCTAAACTTAAGTCATTGCAGGTAAACTTAAGTCATTGCAGGTAAATTTAAGTCATGCAGGTAAACTTAAATCATACAGGTAAACGTCATTGCAGGCAAACTTAAGTCATTGCAGGTAAACTTAAGTCATACAGGTAAACTTAAGTCATTGCAGGTAAACTTAAGTCATACAGGTAAACTTAAGTCATTGCAGGTAAACTTAAGTCTTACAGGTTAACCTAAGTCATTGCATGTAAACTTAAGTCATACAGGTAAACTTAAGTCACTTAAGTCATACAGGTAAACTTAAGTCATTGCAGGTAAACTTAAGTCATACAGGTAAACTTAAATCTACAGGTTAACCTAAGTCATTGCAGGTAAACTTAAGTCATACAGGTTAACCTAAGTCATTGCAGGTAAACTTAAGTCATACAGGTAAACTTAAGTCATTGCAGGTAAACTTAAGTCATACAGGTTAACCTAAGTCATTGCAGGTAAACTTAAGTCATACAGGTTAACCTAAGTCATTGCAGGTAAACTTAAGTCATTGCAGGTAAACTTAAGTCATACAGGTAAACTTAAATCTACAGGTTAACCTAAGTCATTGCAGGTAAACTTACGTCATTGTAGGTAAACTTAAGTCATTGCAGGTAAACTTAAGTCATACAGGTAAACTTAAGTCATTGCAGGTAAACTTAAGTCATACAGGTAAACTTAAGTCATACAGGTAAACTTAAGTCATACAGGTAAACTTAAGTCATACAGGGTAAACTTAAGTCATTGCAGGTAAACTTAAGTCATACAGGTAAACTTAAGTCATACAGGTAAACTTAAGTCATTGCAGGTAAACTTAAGTCATTGCAGGTAAACTTAAGTCATACAGGTAAACTTAAGTCATACAGGTAAACTTAAGTCATACAGGTAAACTTAGTTCATACAGGTAAACTTAAGTCATTGTAGGTAAAATAGAACATATTCACACCAAATGATGGCTATTGTTTAGACATGCAGACAATATTCATACTAAATAATAACCAGTAGTACAAGTGAGTCAAAAGATTTTTCTGGTATTGTAAAAAAAAAGTAGCACATATTGCAAACTAGTTCCCAAAGCATTTTGCAGGCGTCTGTTGGAAGCACTATCTTTGTCTCTGGGCTGTTATTTGTCAAAAACACAAGTGCTGTCAGAGAAACGGTGCAGTGAGTTTGCTGCTAACTCTATTCCTCAGCGGATCTGAACACCCCTGTGACTGATGGAGTTCAGTCTGCTGGCAAATTCGGTTTCCTCTAAATTAGGCTCTGAGTGAAGCGGGTGCAGGACATTATAACAGCGCAGGGAAAAGGCAGAGGTGGCACTGGTCAACCAAAAATAATGCAAACAGGACTAGAAATCATAAGTTTGAACATCTTCAATTAAAAAGAAACCTTCACACATTAGAGTGGAAGTCCTTTAGACATGTTTGAACGATGTACAACACCTGGAATAGGGTACTTGTGTAAGGTTATATTTTTGAGTAAGCTTCATGCTGATTTCGTTATTTTTGGAGCCTGATGTAAATATATGTGTGTGTAGTCATTTGCTGGGAAAAAAGAAGCAGTTCAGACGTTCTGGAAACATCGTGTTGAATATAGAAGAAACTGCAAACTGTTCAAAGGGCTTTAAACAATTCCAGACGATGAATATGGGTCTTATCAAGCGAAACGATCGCTCATTTAAAAAATAAATAAAAACGTAAAAAGTTTTATAAGCTCAAATGGTCACCTTGCTCTGTTCCGTGATGCACGTTTGTGACTCTCCTGTTCGAACTCGTTCATCAAAATGAACAAATCTTTTTTCGTGTCATTTTGTTCATTCAACGAACGAAATGAACAAGTTGACTCGGGAAAAGATTCGTTCATTTTGATGAACAAGTTCGAACAGGAGAGTCACAAACGTGCATCACGGAACAGAGCAAGGCGAGAATTTGAGCTTATAAAGCTAATTTCTATGAACTGCAAAAAAATGCTTTGTTTCCAGTTCAAATATCTAAACATTCTTAAATCAAGATGCAAAATTACATAAGATATTGTTTTTGCTTAAAACAAGCAAAATTATCTGTCATTTGGTTAGAAAAATATTTACCACATTGGCAGATTATTATTTTTTTTTAACTTAAATGCATCTTGATTAAAACATTTGTACATATTTAGTATTAGATATTTATTCAGCATCAGTACTCCAGTCTTCAGTGTCACATGATCCTTCAGAAATCATTCTAATATGTTGATTTGATGCTCGATTAATGTTGAAAACAGCTGTATTGCTTCATATTTTTGTGGATACATTGATACATCAAACAAAAGTCTTTTTTGATAAGTTGAGAAGAACAGCATTTGAAATAGTACAAAGTTGTAATAATAATAATAATAATAATAAAAAATAATTAATATAATGTGTTCTTCCTAAATATGAAGTATTAATTTCAAAATAGTAGCATTCATTTATTTAATGAATGAAAAAATGAAACCCCAAACTTAAGTGCACATCAAACTCATCACAGTTCTTCAGGCGGTTCTCGTGTAGTGTGCTTTACTCTTCACAGTCACCTTCAAACTATTGTAAGTCAAAGTTTATCCAGTTCAACGTTCCTTTTATAGATCAAATTACACAATTTACGTAATCCTCACATTTATATGCAACTGCTTTTATACAGGAAGATTGTGGTCAGATTAACCTTGTCCGCATATATTATGGTTGTTTTTATTGCATGTCGCAAAACCTTTTTTTTTGATTATTAACATCCATATAGTCTATTTGTAGCTCTTAGTGAGAGCAACATGAAGGTTTGTAAATTTCAGAACGTGAGCATTTAGATCAGGGCCTGAAGGTCTTCAAACTGCTTTAAAAATCGTCAATAAATAACATTTTCTGCAGAAAAATGTGAGTGCTGTTTGCCAGTACAAAACTCACAGCCACAGTGCTAGGGTGTTGCTATGGCATTCTGAGTGGTTTCTAGGGTGTTGCTATGGGGTTGTTAAGGTATTCTGAGTGGTTTCTAGGGTGTTGCTAAGGCATTCTGAGTGATTTCTAGGGTGTTGCTATGGGGTTTCTAAGGCTTTCTGAGTGGTTTCTAAGGTGTTGCTATGGGGTTGTTAAGGTATTCTGAGTGGTTTCTAGGGTGTTGCTAAGGCATTCTGAGTGGTTTCTAGGGTGTTGCTATGCAGATGCCAGATAAAGGTATGTCATGTTCATTCCACACAAAGCAAAACACCCTGATGACATGCAAAAGTATGTTCCCCCTGTCATTAGACATTGGCATCATGATGCGTTATTAAGCACCGTGAACTCAAAGTTTATTCAGGACGCTCTATAAATACATTTACTCGGCCACGTCTGGGAATGCAGTGTTTCCAGTCACTCGCTGGAACTCAGACACACCATTCCTAACATAGACAGTGAGGCAAATAACCAGTAACATGCTTTAAGAGTGCATGGAGTGATGTTCAAACTCCTTGTAATGAAGCATGATGGGTATTACACCGGTACAGCTGGCAAGATATGACGTCAACAAAATCCCAATTAAAAAGATACACAGGCCACTTTCTTCTCATATGCATTAGACTGTAGAACAAAACACTTTTATTTAAAACAAAAACGTTGTAATGTTTAGCATTTGCAGGCTATAAGAGCATGACCTGCTGATAAATTGGTCCGCTGGGTTCTGGGAAGTGCAGTACATCACATCCGCATGTAGGCCACCTGATGAGAGAGGAGGAATAGACGAGGTTTAGTACCATACCATATAATACAGCATGCAAAAAGCATAGTACTACAGACTAAAATGTACATTATAAATTACATACTGTATCTCTCAATGCAATGCACTCATCTAACCATACAAGAGAAATGGAGCAAATATTAGCCATGTTTTTTTTTTTATCCCTTTTTTAATTCATTATCTGAACTGACAAACAACTGCACTAAATTTGATTAAAATTGTAAAATAGTAAACTGTAAAACTCACTGAAGTTTGCAATGCATTGTGCACACAAGTCTGATGTCAGTACAATTTTGTAATGTTTTTGAAATAAGGCTGTTTTGAACGGTAGTGTTTAAATGAGTAGTTCACTTTAAAAAAAAACTTTTCTGATAATTTACTTACCCCCATGTCATCCAAGATGTCCATGTCTTTCTTTCTTCAGTCGAAAAGAAATTAAGGTTTTTAATGAAAACATTCCAGGATTTTCTCCATATAATGGACTTCAATGGGAACCAAACGGTTCAAGGTCCAAAAGACAGTTTCAGTACAAACTGTTCAAAGTGCTTTAAACGATTCCAGACGATGAATAAGAGTCTTATCAAGCAAATCGATCACTCATTTTAAAAAAAAATTAACAAAGTTTAAGTTTTATAAGCTCAAATGGTCGCCTTGCTCTGTTCTGTGATGCGCGTTTCATGACTCTCCTCTTCGAACTTGTTCATCAAAATGAACGAATCTTTTCCCAAGTCAACTTGTTCATTTCGTACGTTGAATGAACCAAATGACACGAAAAAAGATTTGTTCATTTTGATGAACGAGTTTGAACAGGAGAGTCACGAACGTGCATCACAGAACAGAGCAAGGCGAGCATTTGAGCTTATAAAACTTAAACTTTGTTTTTTTTTTTTTAAATGAGCGAATGTTTCGCTTGATAAGACCCTTATTCATCGTCTGGAGTCGTTTAAAGCCCTTTGAACAGTTTGCACTGAAACTCTCATTTGGACCTTGAACCGTTTGGTTTCCATTGAAGTCCATTATATGGAGAAAAATCCTGGAATGTTTTCATCAAAAACCTTAATTTCTTTTCGTCTAAAGAAAGAAAGACGTGGACATCTTGGATGACATGGGGGTGAGTAAATTATCAGCAAAAGTTTTTTTTAAAGTGAACTACTCCTACAGTAACGACATTCATAATGCTACAAAACATTTATATTTCTAATAAATGCTGTTCTTTTTACTCAAAAAATAATCCTGAAAAAAAAAAAAAAAAACGCTTGTAGTTTTCACAAAAATATGAAGCAGCACAACTAATGAGAAATGTTTCTCGAGCAGCAAATCATCATATTAGAGTGATTTCTGAAGACTGGAGTAATGATGCTTTATATAAATTACATTTTAAATCGAAAACAGTTATTTTAAATGGTTTATAGCTTATAATATTTCACAATATTACTGTTTTTACTCAAATAAATGATACAAAAAAAAACACACAAAAACATTTACTAACCCCAAACTTATAGTTGGTTTAGTTTGAAATGAAATGACAAATTAAATTAAATTAAATGCAAATTATAACATAACTCTCTGGAGCTGAGATTCTGTCCGACATGGATTAACACTGGAAAACATCTCTTCATGCAAACTGGTTCCACTCAAAGAGCTTTTTTATCTATATAGGTCAGGTGTTTGTGTGTGAGTTGAAGGCGTTGAATGAACTGTACACAGCATTCCCAGCGGCACATATGCTTGACGATATCTGCCTGCCACTATCATCACAGCGCTACAAAAATTGGCAAGATGAGAGATAGTTTTCCACTTGATGGAGAAAGTTCAATGTCTCCAACAGCTACAGTAGAGAAAACATGAGGCTAGCCAGACAAACAAGTTGATTATCTGAATCCAGACTAAACCATGCCTACAAAAGTAATCCCACAAAGCAGCTTGTTTAATGTAACGCTAAGCTTTAAATCACTGGCTGACACTGAGTTTTGTATGTAGAGTCTTCCAAATTTCCACTTATTAGGTACCATTTCAGTTTGCTGCCTATACAGTCAACCCATTCTCACTCCCAACGTGTCAAAAATACCGTACAAAACCGATCATCGTCTCATTGCAAACATTCAGATATTGCCGTAGATGAAGCATTACGTCAGCTTGGATTGGCGTGTCTCATGAATGATTGTGCTAAAGTTTGGATTTATCTTCTGAATGAGATACAGTGGGGCCAAAAAGTATTTAGTCAGCCACTGATTGTGCAAGTTCTCCTACTTAGAATAATGAGAGATGTCTGTAATTTTCATCATAGGTACACTTCAACTATGAGAGACAAAATGAGAAGAAAAAAAAAATCCAGGAAATCACATTGTAGGATTTTTAAAGAATTTATTTGTAAATTATGGTGGAAAATAAGTATTTGGTCACCCACAAACCAGCAAGATTTCTGGCTCTCACAGACCTGTCTTACTTTTTTTTTAAGAAGCTCTTCTGTCCTCCACTCGTTACCTGTATTATTGGCACCTGTTTGAACCCGTTATCTGTATAAAAGACACCTGTCCACAGCCTCAAACAGTCACACTCCAAACTCAACCACGGCCAAGACCAAAGAGCTGTCGAAGGACACAGGGAAGAAAATTGTAGACCTGCACCAGGCTGGGAAGAGTGAATCTATAATAGGCAAGGAGCTTGGTGTGAAAAAAAATCAACTGTGGGAGCAATTGTAAAGAAAATGGAAGACATACAAGACCACAGTTAATCTCCCTCGATCTGGGGCTCCACACAAGATCTCATCCCGTGGGCTCAAAATGATCATGAGAACGGTGAGCAAAAATCCCAGAACGACACGGAGGGACCTGATGAATGACCTGCAGAGAGCTGGGACCAAAGTAACAAAGGCTACCATAAGTAACACACTACACCGAGAGGGACTCTAATACTGCAGTGTCCCCCTGCTTAAGCCAGTACATGTCCAGGCCCGTCTGAAGTCTGCCAGAGAGCATATGGATGATCCAGAAGAGGATTGGGAGAATATCATGTGGTCAGATGAAACCAAAATAGAACTTTTTGGTAAAAACTCAACTTGTCGTGTTTGGAGGAAGAATAATGCAGAATTGCATCCCAAGAACACCATACCTACTGTGAAGCATGGGGGAGGAAACATCATGCTTTGGGGCTGTTTTTCTGCAAAGGGGACAGGGTAAACTGATCCGTGTTGAGGGAAGAGTGAACGGGGCTATGTATCGTGAGATTTTAAGCCAAAACCTCCTTCCATCAGTGAGAGCCTTGAAGATGAAACGTGGCTGGATCTTCCAGAATGACAATGATCCCAAACACACTGCCCAGGCAACGAAGGAGTGGCTCCGTAAAAAGCATTTCAAGGTCAAGCAATTTTTTTGTCAATGCATATAGACACTTAAGGGTATCAAAGCGTCTTAATGGTGACGCTAAAGGTGCTTGAGCATGCTTCAGCTTTAGACGCCGTGAGTAACAATAGGTTTAGCCAAAAAAAAACAAAAAAAAAAACACAATGTCCAAAACTTCACATGCCCCACATTATTACTCATTAAAAATTGTTAGCAGACCGTTCCCTCACACCTCAAGTGTTACAGATCCTTCAAAAACACCCCATTTCCCAGGAATTCCTGAACACTGATTGTAAAATTCTCTTTATCTTCTTTTGAAGTCTCTTTTGCTGAGGATAAAGCTCCGCCTCAGCACCAGCACAATTAAAACTCTTCACAGTGAGTTGGGGGGGAAGACTGCCGAGAGACGTTTTGTCTCCTTACTTTGGAGCAAATATGCTGAGGAAACAACAGTAACTAAGACAAGCCTTTCAGCCAGGATATATATCTGCCTAATTCCACTGCACGCCTGCCTCAAAGAGATGCCATATTTTGTTTTTATTCATTAGTATTCTTCTTTTCCACTGAAAAAAGGCATTTCAGCTTAAGCAATGCGGTTGGAGGTACTAATGTCAGCTTAGCCGAAGGAAATCCAATGACGCTGGTAGTGACGATTCTCTCTGACCATTCAGTGATCGCTTTCACAGGAGTATAAATTCCCTTAATAATCCATCACAATGAGTGAAACCAAAGAATATAGTTCTAATGTGAATCAAAAGATTGTTGAGCTTCACAAAATAGAAAGTGGCTGTAAAGAGAAATAGCTAATGCATTGAGGATTCCCATTTCCACCATCACGGCAATTATTAAAAAGCACCGATCAACTAAAGATGTTATGAATCTGTTATGACGTGTGCCTATAGAGTGCCGAAGTTATGACGTCACTTTATAGGACAACTCGGAAGTTAGCGGCGCATGGGTTCCCTCGATCGAAAAGCTATGCATTTTCCACATAGACTTTTGGAATGCCGCAAAAAATAAGATCTGTGTTCAACAAAAAGTTTTGTCTATCAAGATAATCTTTACAAGTTAATCCAAAATGTATACATTTTGAAGTCTATATAAAGTTTAAAAATCCACAAGCAGACACAAAAAGTTTAAAAAACCAAAAGCAGGTTATAACTGTGTTTGTCATAGATCAAAACGTGAAAATATTTTGAGGCTTTGTTCACCACAGACCTTATTTCAGGCGATTTAGTAAAAACCCATTCAAAAATCCCATAGGCTTTAGAGCGAAGGAACCGGAAGTGCTAAAATGCTAAATCACTTCAGCGTTTGGCCAACAATGTGATATCATAACTTCGGCACTCTATATTGTCTTTGAGTCAAAGTTTGAGTGGCCAAAGATCACAGTTGGAGAATTGCTGTGATTAGTTGGGTCTTGAGATCAGAAAGCCTAAAAAAAAAATTCTAACAACCCCTACATCTCTTTCAAGAGAAATCCTTCTCGCTCATCCAAAAACAAACCCCAGCATATTCAGTTGTGTCAGACATGACTGGAACTTCAAAAGGGACTGGAACCTATGGTCAGATGGGGCTAAAAAAGGGCTTTTTGGCAGCAAACACACCAACTGTGTTTGGAGAAAACAAGGATGAAACGTACCCATGCCCACATTTAAATATACAGCTGGATCTTTAATGTCATGGGCCTATTTTTTATATTTTATCTTGTTCAGACTAGATTCTAGCACGTATCAGCAGATATAAAATCAAAATCTGAATGATTTTAATGGGTCATCAATGATTCAAAAACAAAAATGTGTCACTGAGAAAGTGTAGCTTCTGCAATGACCGTCCCAGTCCCCTGTCCTGATGAGTGTGCTGAACTGGAGAGAAGAAGCACCAACATGGATCTGGGAATCTGCAGGATCTGGAGAGGTTCTGTATGGAGGAATGATCTCTGATCTCTGGTCAGGTGTTCTCCAAACTCATCAGGCATTATAGGAGAAAACTCAGAGCTGCCATCTTGGCAAAAAGAGGTTCCAAAAAGTATTTAAGAAAAGAGTGCCAATAATTATGGCCAATGCGTTTAGGAGAAAATCATTTATTCCATAATGTGATTTACCCCCACTTTTAGTTCTTTAACTTCAATAAAAGGTTAGATTTTTGCATGATAAACCATGCAGATTTATTTTTACAGCCATCTTTGATCATATGTACCAGGGATGCCAATAATTCTGTCCTGCTCTATTGTTAACACCGCAACCAAACGCTTAACTCGTGTACAGCTCACGCTCACCAGTAAAATGATGTTCGCTCCTATTCAAGATGTTCATCTCTGTCTGAGATGCTAAGATTTCTTTACATATAAACTGATTAGGTTGTTGTTGAATTTCGGGGACACACATGGTATATTTTTTGGTTTTGTACAATTCACCAAACTCACATTACAAAAGAATCTTGAAATGATTACATTAGAAGAACAGAATATATTTTGTTCTAATGTCAGTAATCTATTATCTATATTTTGTTCTAATGTTCTATATGGAAATGAGAACATATGTATAACTAAATAAAACTTAAATACTTTCTAATTTCATTAAAGCAAAGAATGAAAAAGTGCTGTGACCGATTATATCTTACTCCACTTCCTTTCAATATCTTTTGCTTTTGCTCTTTACTTTAATGTTTACAGCGCATTTACTATATGTATAAGGTTCACAAAGGTCATCTGGGTTGAGCGAGCGGGATCTGTAGAAGGTCGTTCTCTGCTCCTGAGGAAATATTACTGCTCTTCTCCGCTCACATTCTCTGCCTCAGACTAGTTTAGTAGGAAGAAGTGTGGAAGTCACATAAATTAACCACTGGAGTACCTCACGGTTCGGTGTTTGGCCCTTTCCTTTTCTTGATATGCACTACATCAATGCAGTTTAACAATTAAACCAGAATTCCCTTACCCAAATCATTTAACAACAAATACACAGCATCACTAAACTCTCTTGTGCTGCTGGGATGATGTATTTTTGTAGGCCAAAACCCAGAAACAAGTTATTATAAGCACTTCCAGGTCCATCATCCTAAAATCAATTTTTTTTTTTTTTTTTTTTTTTTAATGGGTGTTTGGTTAAATACCTGAAATAAGGTATGTGGTTAACACAAGTTCAAGATATTTTGCCTTCTTGTGATTTTTACTTGTCTTGAAAAAGGAAGCTGCTAACAAGCTGATAAATAGGACTATAGAGGTTGATGGACAAAAAAAAATAAAAAAAATCACGCCGGACAGGACAGGTAAACTATATATGAAGAGTTCAGATGCAAAAGCCTCTAAGTGCCATTTGAAATTTTCTTCTTTAATGATGATTTTTATCAAACTTGTATATTTAAGTTCAGTAATTTCACTTAAATGGCAATGATAATTACCTATTAATTGTTATTAAAGTGAAATTACTGAACTTAAATATACAAATTTGATAAAAAAATCATCATTAAAGAAGAAAATTTCAAATGGCATTTAGAGGCTTTTGCATCTGAACTCTTCATATATATATATATATATATATATATAATATATATATATATATACACTCACCGGCCACTTTATTAGGTACACCTGTCCAACTGCTCGTTAACACTTAATTTCTAAGCAGCCAATCACATGGCGGCAACTCAGTGCATTTAGGCATGTAGACATGGTCAAGACAATCTCCTGCAGTTCAAACCGAGCATCAGTATGGGGAAGAAAGGTGATTTGAGTGACTTTGAACGTGGCATGATTGTTGGTGCCAGAAGGGCTGGTCTGAGTATTTCAGAAACTGCTAATCTACTGGGATTTTCACGCACAACCATCTCTAGGGTTTACAGAGAATGGTCCGAAAAAGAAAAAACATCCAGTGAGCGGCAGTTCTGTGGGCGGAAATGCCTTGTTGATGCCAGAGGTCAGAGGAGAATGGCCAGACTGGTTCGAGCTGATAGAAGGGCAACAGTGACTCAAATAACCACCCGTTACAACCAAGGTGGGCAGAAGAGCATCTCTGAACGCACAGTACATCGAACTTTGAGGCAGATGGGCTACAGCAGCAGAAGACCACACCGGGTGCCACTCCTTTCAGCTAAGAACAGGAAACTGAGGCTACAATTTGCACAAGCTCATCGAAATTGGACAATAGAAGATTGGAAAAACGTTGCCTGGTCTGATGAGTCTCGATTTCTGCTGCGACATTCGGATGGTAGGGTCAGAATTTGGCGTCTACAACATGAAAGCATGGATCCATCCTGCCTTGTATCAACGATTCAGGCTGGTGGTGGTGGTGTCATGGTGTGGGGAATATTTTCTTGGCACTCTTTGGCCCCTTGGTACCAATTGAGCATCGTTGCAACGCCACAGCCTACCTGAGTATTGTTGCTGACCATGTCCATCCCTTTATGACCACAATGTACCCAACTTCTGATGGCTACTTTCAGCAGGATAATGCGCCATGTCATAAAGCTGGAATCATCTCAGACTGGTTTCTTGAACATGACAATGAGTTCGCTGTACTCAAATGGCCTCCACAGTCACCAGATCTCAATCCAATAGAGCATCTTTGGGATGTGGTGGAACGGGAGATTCGCATCATGGATGTGCAGCCGACAAATCTGCGGCAACTGTGTGATGCCATCATGTCAATATGGACCAAACTCCCTGAGGAATGCTTCCAGCACCTTGTTGAATCTATGCCACGAAGAATTGAGGCAGTTCTGAAGGCAAAAGGGGGTCCAACCCGTTACTAGCATGGGGTACCTAATAAAGTGGCCGGTGAGTGTATATATATATACAATAAAGAGCTGAAAGAGACTAAAGCTTTTCTCTCCAGAGAACCAGGGTAATGCAAACTCATAGCCTACAAAATACATAATCACCACAGAGCCAACAGTACATTGCTATGCTAGTCTGTACTTTTCTAGGCAATTTTGAGCCTTTGTATTGTGTTTCTCATTACTGTCAGGATGAAAAGCTTTTTTGAGAGTCCTCTATTTGACGTCGCTTTGGATAAAAGCATCTGCTAAATGTAATGTAAAGAAGGAGTCAGAGATAATGAACTATAATGACTAAGCAGTCCAGTATGACTAAGTATGTGACCTGATATGAGTTCATGCAGCGCAGGAATGTTGGCAGCCTGGAGGTGCTGGACATCAGAAGCTTCTGGAGCTCCTCACATGTGCTCTGAGGGAGGGGGAGAGGGTGCACGCTAATGTCCTTCTCCCAGACATCCACAACACTACAACAAGAGAAAGAAAAACAGAAGATATGAGAGAGAGAGAATAATGCCACATGTCTCGTATCGCTTCTGCCAGAAAAAAAAGGCAAATGTGCGAGAACATTGGTTGAATCTGTGCTAAATGAAGCAAGAGTCCATTTACATGTACATTATTTTTTGGTGCATAAGTATACATTGGATTTCACTGGGAACCACAATTGAAAATGCTTTTATTTTGCATTCTTTTCTAGTTTAATACTTTAGTACTTATTATATTATCACCGGCAAAATCAGAGTAAAAATATCAATATTACTAATTTGCATACTAGTTTACATTTACTTAATTTAGTGCAGTGTTTATCAACCAATGCGTAGTGGCACAAAAGTTTGAGTGGGTCATGGAGTGTGTCAAAAATAATCAACACCAAACAATGTAATTGTAAATGTTATATTTTAATGCAGCTAAATTTTAATGCAACGACGTGCGTGAAAGCTGTTGACTCTTCTGTCAGACGCAGTTTAAGTAAAAAGTGCCTGAGAAAAACACGTTGTCTGACTCAGTATCTGCCGTCAGATGAGATGTTGTTTCCATTATAAATTTGCTTAAAACTTTTGCGATTTTTTTCTAAATATCGATAACAAACTATTGCAAAATGACGGTGTTTCCATTAAGCGATGTTATGCGACTAAAACGTAATTATTTCCTCTCGCGATAATTGTTTTCATTGTTGTTTTGCAAAATATTCCTTTTTCGAATTGCCTGAAAAAACACCCTCATGCGAGCGTTTCCATTCTGCATATTTTCAATTCACAGTTTCAATTTGCGCAATTTGATGGGGAAATGCGGCTAGTGTCATTATTCAAACGTTATTTTCATAATGAAATAAAGTTCTCACCTCAGAAAAACGTTCCTGTCCTGATGTTAAACTGTGCTCTGTGTATCACTTTCACTATATACAAATATATTTTTCTTTTCTTGTATTTTATTATTTGCAATATTTTTGATGACTGTAGTGGCTCATACCAATAACCATAATACCAAAAACTAGTTTGGGACTACTATTTAATAGCCTTCCCTTATACTGTTATTCATCTGTGTTAGTGATATTCTTACAATTTATGTGTATTTAAAGAGGGACAGTACTTGTGTGTGTGTGTGTGTGTGTGTCAACTAATTTTAGCTTGGTTCAAATTCCTAAAAATGTTTTGAGAATCCTTGGTTTAGTGATCTAGAACTGCGATTCCTACTAGGGGTGCCATGTAAAAATCCTTCAAACATTTTTAAAATGCTAAAATGTGTCCCTGTAAAGTCAAAATTAAGTGTGTGTTCTGAGTTTGTCACACCACCAAATTTGAATTATAAAAAAGTTGGCAAGTACATAAGCTATCAAAATCTTGAAAAAATGAGCAGTATTCTCTGCTCTCAAACACTGGGGGCATGTCCGCAGCTCTCGATCAAGGTGGCTCTTCACAAAATTAATCCACCTCTTCTTGATGTGATGGTTTTTAGAAAATTGAAATAAAGATGCCGATCTGTTTTGTACATGATCGCATCCAGGTCGTAGACTATGCATTTCCGTGTCGAAGGCATTGCTCACTAGCAAACTGTAGGCTGTAGTAACTAACAGTGG
The DNA here is from genome assembly GCF_016745375.1 of Pimephales promelas. The sequence continues at coordinate 2,165,458 of NW_024121643.1, forward strand.
CGAACTGATGCGAATGTGTTGGGGGAGGGGCTAGCCTCAGTGCGTCGAGTAGGGGCATGCCCAGGAGCTCAGTGGCCTCAGTGCCTCATCAAGTAGGGGCATGCCCAGGAGCTCAGTGGCCTCAGTACGTCATCAAGTAGGGGCATGCCCAGGAGCTCAGTGACCTCAGTGCGTCATCAAGTAGGGGCGTATCCAGGAGCTCAGTGGCCTCAGTGCGTCATCAAGTAGGGGCATGCCCAGGAGCTCAGTGGCCTCAGTACGTCATCAAGTAGGGGCATGCCCAGGAGCTCAGTGACCTCAGTGCGTCATCAAGTAGGGGCGTGTCCAGGAGCTCAGTGGCCTCAGTACGTCATCAAGTAGGGGCATGCCCAGGAGCTCAGTGACCTCAGTGCGTCATCAAGTAGGGGCGTATCCAGGAGCTCAGTGGCCTCAGTGCGTCATCAAGTAGGGGTGTACCCAGGAGCTCAGTGGCCTCAGTGCGTCATCAAGTAGGGGCGTATCCAGGAGCTCAGTGGCCTCAGTGCGTCATCAAGTAGGGGCGTGTCCAGGAGCTCAGTGACCTCAGTGCGTCATCAAGTAGGGGCGTATCCAGGAGCTCAGTGGCCTCAGTGCGTCATCAAGTAGGGGCGTGTCCAGGAGCTCAGTGGCCTCAGTGCGTCATCAAGTAGGGGCATGCCCAGGAGCTCAGTGACCTCAGTGCGTCATCAAGTAGGGGCGTATCCAGGAGCTCAGTGGCCTCAGTGCGTCATCAAGTAGGGGCGTGTCCAGGAGCTCAGGGGCTCCAGTGCATCATCAAGTAGGGGTGTGCCCAGGAGCTCAGTGGCCTCAGTGCGTCATCAAGTAGGGGCGTATCCAGGAGCTCAGTGGCTCCAGTGCGTCATCAAGTAGGGGTGTGTGCAGGAGCTCAGTGGCCTCAGTGCGTCATCAAGTAGGGGCGTGTCCAGGAGCTCAGGGGCTCCGGTGCGTCATCAAGTAGGGGCGTGTCCAGGAGCTGGCTGCGCTGAAACCACACCCACTCGCGGGACAGCTGCTGACAGTGATATTAGGTGAAACTGCTTTCGGGACGGGAGGATGAAGGCTGAAGCAGGAGATCGTCGGTTCAGCCTGTTAGGCCCCGATCATCAGTAACAGCAGATTATCAGTGAATCCCAGTTGTCTCTGACGAAAGTTTCTAAAACTATCCTGTGTAAAATGATCACTACAGAAGCGGGTGTTGGCGGTGATCCTCAGCTCTCCATCAAGGTTGGTTCTTCACAAAATTAATCCACCTCTTCTTGATGTGATGGTTTTTAGAAAATTTAAACGAAGACGCCGATCTGTTTTGTACATGATCGCATCCAGGTCGTAGCCTATGCATTTCCGTGTCGAAGGCATTGCTAGCTATAGCAAACTGTAGGCTGTAGTAACTAATAGTACAGTCATTCGCGATTCAGTGGCGAACTGATGCGAATGTGTTCTATTGTTAAGGGAGGGGCTAGCCTCAGTGCATCATCAAATAGGGGCGTGTCCAGGAGCTCATGTGCTCCAGTGCGTCATCAAGTAGGGGCGTGTCCAGGAGCTCAGTGGCCTCAGTGCGTCATCAAGTAGGAGCGTGTCCAGGAGCTCAGTGGCCTCAGTGCGTCATCAAGTAGGGGCGTGTCCAGGAGCTCAGTGGCCTGAGTGCGTCATCAAATAGGGGCGTGTCCAGGAGCTCTGGGGCTCCAGTGCGTCATCAAGTAGGGGCGACATTTCTAAGATTTATAATGGGTTTAGAATTGCCTTTACAGGGACTTTAACAATCGTCAATCTGTGCTGCTCTTGGTAGATTGCACTGGTCTTAATGGAAATGAGCTCTTTAATTTGCACATTGTCAGTAGATCACCGATAGAACTTTTTAAAGGGATTGCGGCCCCGTTTAGTAAAACAGGCTCTTAGTTTTTAATTTTTCTTTGTCAAATGGCTCACAGCATGGGTCTGGTCCATTGAATCAGGCTGATGAAGACCGACCAATAAAAATAGGTTTTGCTCAGCTAGAAAGAAAATGAGAAGGAACATTAACTAAAGGCGAGAACAGAAACCGTTTCAACCTCAGCGCCCGCAGACACAGCTGGACTATAAATTATATTAATCAGACAGTTTGAATTTTTAATCATGTCACAGCAATCTGTCAATATGCAGCACTGAAGACAGCAGAGAAGCGGAGAGACTTATTGTCCTGACACACATTATGGTGATGATCTATTCAGGACATTTCATTGACATTTACCCATCTGTGCTGTAGTTCCACACGCAGCTCTTAAAGTGGAACTGCTGGAGAAGCCCAGAGAGAGACGTGTCATGCAAAACTTCAACCAGGGAACCAAACATGCTTTTTGGTGGAAGTTGCTCAATTACACAACTGCGTTAATTGCATTTCATGTTACAAGAAGGTATTTAAGTATTTTTTGATATCTGATCATTTTGAATTAAAGACAGTGTACTGTGCAATGGGAAGTCTGAGCTAGGACTGTGTTTCAAAGTCAATAGGCGGCTTCGATTACAGGTTTGCGCAAAACTTTTGCGATTTTTTCTAAAGATAGATAAAAAACTATTGGGAAATGACGGCGTTTCCATTAACCGATGTTATGTGACTAAAACGTAATTATTTCCTCTCGCGATAAGTCATTCCAAAAAATCATGGCAATGGACGTTGGTAGGTTTATATATATATATATCACAGCCACCGTAATAGACATTATTATTAATGGAAGGAGACGTGTCTGTGTGTGTGTTATTCAAGCATTAATGGCAAGGAAAGACCCTTATACTGTGAACAGCACACATGAGGTGTTTCTCTGTGTTTCGCCCTCATTTCTGCTCCGAGGTCTTGATTGTGGCATTTCTTTGAGGTTTAGAATCCAGTATTCCTGTGATTATTTTTTCTTTTATGAATTTAATAAAGAACTTGTATAGTATTCTGTCCAAACACACCGTGCCTTCTAAGTCAGGCGACTGTAAATGCGCAAAAACTTTCCATTGTCGTTTTGCAAAATATTCCTTTTTCGAATTGCCTGAAAAACCAACTCATGGGAGTGGAAAAACGTTTTTGCAATAAATGGGAGTTTTTGTGAAATTTTCTATTGTGCGGATTTTCAATTCGCAATTTTTATTTGCACAATTTGAAGGGTAATGGCAACATGACATCATGACTTTACGTAAACACACACGGCACTTTCAAGTCAAGTGGCGTGTTATCTGTACGCATTTTGAGCTATTCGCTTGTATGTGTGTATGTCTACGCCGTTAAATGTCCGAGTGATTCCGCGTGTATGTACACGCCATTAAATGTCCGAGCGAAATGAAGCAAAACGCAGGTCTTCATTTTGCTAGGATGGTTTTCCTTGGATGATGGGGGAAGACTCATAAATGCTATTAACCCCAGTAACGGGTAGGTTTAGGGATGGGGTTGGGGTAGGTCATACATTTATATATACAGTAATGTAACGTTAAGTCGACGGCGTTCATAAACACATTGAAAAGCTATTATGCATGTTGATAGCACGCCAAAAATGGAAATACGAATTGACGTGTCATACATACGCCATTTCATGAGATCAGTCTGGTAATGGACACATGGCTAATGTTTCTTTCCTACTCTTGAACAGATATTGTTTTAATTTCTTCATGGCCTTGATGAGTTCAGTCGTCTCATAAAATACCTGAAGGGAAGAAAGCCTAAGTTTTCCCCTAGACAGCAGAATAGCATTTACACAAACCAACAGCTTGGATCATAATTCATAGAGGTTTCAGGTCTTTCAAGGTTAGTTATAATAAATAAATAAAACATTCCAAATGCGTTTAGCCTACTATAACTAAAACTGCAACATTTTCAACAGAAAAAAGTAGACCTGATTCCCTAACCAGATCATTAATATTTCTGTCAAAATGCCAGTTGATGTTTCTGATGGCACAATGTTTTCTCCTCTTTTCTTCATCAGTGCCATTTCAAATGTCAAGGCTGTCTTGTTGTTTGACATTTAACATCCTATAGAGAGCTTTAAATTTTCAGTTGGAATCGAACACAGACCAGCCAACAGACTTTCTGATGCACATACTTTCTTCCGTATTGTTATGAACAGATGAATGAAATGGATTTTCGAAAAAGATGATTAAATGGAGGCAGATTGTAATGCGAGTTTGCCTAAACGATCAGGGAAGTTCTGCATGCGACACCCGAGAGAAGTGTGTAGTTTCACTGAAAGATCCAGTAATGAAATTGATAAAAAAGATTATGAAAAAGAAAGAAAGAAACTTCCTCATGAGTTCACAATAAACATGCACTTAGAAAATATATGAATTTTCATTTCATGCCACTTTACATTCCCAGGCTGATACAGCAAACAAACGAGCAACTAGTCACTGAATTTGCCAAAGTTTGCAAGTTTCATAGCATTGAATCTTTGAAGAATATTCAAGAGTTTAAGAAACTTAAAAGGTAAATGAAATATTTCACCAGTGTTTGTCAACCAGTAGAAATTCTGCTGTCCTGTTTATGCTTGCATCTATACATCTAACACAATTTTAAAAATCTGACACCATTTAGAAAACTAAGGGTGTATTCACACCTGCCTTGTTTGGTTCGATTGAATCGAACTCTAGTTCGTTTGCCCCCTTGGTGCGGACCTTTTGGGCAGGTGTGAATACAGCAATCGAACTCGGGTGCGGACCAAACAACCGAACCGAGACCCAGCTGAAGAGGTAGTCTCGGTACGGTTCCAAACGAACTCTGGTACGGTTCGTTTACGGTGTGAACATGAACCGACCCAATTGCAAGAAAGCACTGCGTCGAAAGAGAATATTGCGCGTCTTTCTGCACGTCTTTCTGCGCGTCTTTCTGCGCGTCGTGTGTGAATGTCTAATCGCGCAAAGATGCAAAAAAATATCATTTGCAGTTCATAAAGCATTTGCAGTTCACCACCTTTTGGTGGTGGTTGACGAGTTTCCCCCTTAAAGCGAGTGCCGAGAAAAATTCTATATAAATGTAATGTATTATTATTAATGTAAGGATAGTTACAATACAAGGATGATGATGCGTTAATTTACATTAAACTGGACAAATTTAATCGCAAGCGTTAACATTGACAGCACTTGTTAGTACACAATATGAATCTCATTATTTGAATGAGTGAACATAGCCCCTCTCTATGAATGAAAACTTTATACCTTCTCCGTCTTCTGTGCAGTGCCACTTGTAACGCAAAGTTGAGATGTTGCCCAGAGATAAAAAAAAAACAGAAGGTGGTCGAATGAAAAGATGCACGAGAGACGAGAGTTGTCGTATTTCCCCGCGTTTATAGAGCCACTCAAACGTTACACTCGTCGTCTTCTCAAAATCCGAATTACAACTTTGTATAGATGACATTGTATCATATGATACTCATTAGTTTCTTCATATTGCGTTTGTACAGAATTAACACAAAATTAGTAAAAGAACAAATATTGCAGTATGAAATATATGGAAATATCTCCATGCTGAGCCTTTTTTGCACTTCCTGATTTCCCTTGAGAATCCTTGTCCAATGAATGGACGACCTTAGCACACGTGTGGTTTGGTTTACAAATTTTGGTTCACTTGCAAAAAGAGAAGTGTGAAAGCGAACCGTACAAAAAAAAAAAAATAATAATTTATTTGGTCCGGACCAAAGCAAGTGAACTATCGGACTTTCCTGGTGTGAATACACCCTTACTCTACAAACTGCCACAGACAATGAGTGGAGACGGCTCTAGTCATTAGTGTTGTTGTGTATGTTTGAGTAGAGACTTTGTGACTGAAGTTTGTGGTTGCTGTCCAATGTTTCAACTTGCTTCTCAAATTTATAATTCATCTGATGTCCTGCCACACGTATGTATTATATTAAAGGAGTCGTATGCAAGATTGTGGCCAAAACTGTTATCTATTGCTGTAGAGCGGTGTACCCCCCCACCTTCCCCTTTGACTCAAGTTTGCCAGATATGCTGCAGGATCCAGCAGGAACGTAGATTCCTACAAGAAGCTTCCAATGGCAAGTGACGAGTCCTACACAGTGAGTTTTTTTTTCGCTTAATTATTTATTTCGGACTTTGTCACGGCTTCATATCAAGTTTTTTTTGGTTTCGCTATGTTAGACTTTTTTTAATCCAATTCCGACACGTTTGTATCTGCAGCTGTGGTAACTAGAGAAGAGCTGGCAACCCGAATGCCACAACACTACTGACTCCGTGATTGGTAGATCGGTGGAGGGTGGAGCATCAGAACAAAACATAACATGACAACATTAACATCAGTCGAGGGCTGCAACTTAACTTTGTAAATGACAATATCCAGGCCGGACTACTGTTGTCAGTGATATAAGTATTTGAAATGAACATGATTTCTTGATGTCTAGTGATGATTAATTGAAATACATTTCTTGCATACAGCTCCTTTAATGAACCCAACTCTAAATAAGACAATCATATTAAATAAAGTACCATTCACTTGTAAAATATTTAATTTACTGAATTACCAAAAACACTGAAATATGGCATTATATACTGGAAAACATCCATTGAAGTAAGCATTTGTGCATTTACTATAGTGTGATCTGCCGCCGAAGCCAGCGAATTTGAATGCATGCAATATAAAAAACAAAGAGATGGATGTGAGAAAAAAGGGCAGATTTTAATAAACAATCATGTTACGAGCCCTTTTCCTTGTATCTGATCTGTCACTGTAATACTTCTGACTTGTGACACATCACTATTTTTAATGACAACCCTTTGCAACTCTTGAGAACTTGTATGTAAAATATTTGAAAAACATATTGAAATTGTAATTGAAAAACATTTCAATTACATTGAAAAACATCTGACCTGTTCAAATTCAGTTCCACACACGCAAGTGACACACATCGGACTTGAAAAGATCAGATTCCATGTGGTTTGTGCCGGATTTGGGCCACATTTACCTGCTGTCTGAATGTACCGAAGTGAGCAGTTGAAATATGGACCAGACATTATGTGGACCGTCAAAAGTCTGCTTCCTAAGAGTTTCCTCTGATTAGCATAACGGCTCAGGGCCTGTATACGAGCACCATGAATCATGTTTGATCCCAACACCTCTACACACTCAAACGCATCTGTAAGCGCCGGGTAGGAAAAGAGGCAGAGTTAATGTACACTAGGCAAAAAAAGGAGAGCGAGACGAGGTAAGGGTGTAAAGAGTCGTGACGACCTTCAGGTGTCAGAGAGACAATATAGTGCAGGACGCCCACCCACAATCCCTCTGTGATTCACTCGCTGACTCCAGCACATCTTTGGCTCCTCAAGCTCTTACAAAGGGAACATTTAACGTTTTGAAGAAGGATGAGAGCGTTTCTCTGCACTTGCGGATTTACAGTATATTTATGGCTACTGGCGGTCATATTTTCACATATTTTCAATTTTTACAGTGGCATTTCCTTCAATTTATTACTAATTGTTTTTAAATGATCAATTGGCTACTTTTACTGATATTTGAAATCACAATTATTAATGTTGGCAAAGGCAAAATGCAGCTTGTGTCTTTTTGCAGTGAAATATTTACGGATTTTTTTAATAACATTAAATCCATCAGGCTCTCAATCATGTTTGTATTGTTTTATATGCTTTAAAACTACAGAGCTTTGATAATAAAACTAAGCATCTTACTAATACAAATTATTGGGAGATAGAGTGACAGCTGATATTTATATGATTTTTATGCAATGTTGTAAGTACATGCTGTACTGCTACACAGATCTTATTGATTTACATTACGAGCATCATTTTTTCTGTTTGGTTGTATACATATCTGCATATTTTTGCTTAGTTGAATAAAATATGAATAAAACTGATGTGTTTTTTTCCTCGAGTACGAACTCCATAAAGCCTCATGTATCAAATATGATACAAAAAACAACAACAACAAAAAAAAAAATACATGAAAGAAACAAAATGTTTTGTCTAAAGTTTCCATTTCATATCATTAGATTTTTCTCACATTTCAAGCTTTACAGGTTTAATCAGTATTTTGGATTCCCAATAAAAATATTTCTAAACATTTTCAATTGTGTATGATTCACAGACTGAATATATCAAGTCTATTTTCCTTAGCATTTAGCAGATGTACTTGTTTTAAGCATTATAAGTAACAAACTAGTGATGTTTAAATTGATGTCATACTAATGCTGTTTACCAGGGTTTAAAAGTGCCCTTAACATTGGGTCTAAAAAAGATGAATTTTAAAACAAGATCCTCCCAGACTTAACAGGGTGCATCTTTTTAAATTACTCAACAAAACACCATATGTCATTTGATCTACATCAGAGATGAGGAGGACTCTGATTAGATTTCCACATTAATATGAGGAGAAATGAACAGATGTCAGGGTGAACTGATGGCTTACTCTTTGAGTTTGCTGTCAGAGCAGAGGACGTAGAGCACTTTGACTGCTTGAACAGCCTGGCATGACTGATGTTCCCTGGGATGAACGTCACCTGTGGAGATGAAGCTTTCGCCAGGAAATGAGGCGACCAAAGTGTCCGTGTTCAGAAGCCACAGCTGATAATTAAAACAGAAAGTAATTACCTGAAGGTCGGATTTAAAGGGGACATATCATGTCAAAGCGTACTATGCAGACATACTGTGTTATGATGAGACATGTTGGGTACTGTGTGTGTTTCTCTCTCTCTCTTTTGTTCTCTCTCTCTCTCTCTCTCTCTTACTCTGTCACTCCCGCAGGTTGCACCGGCCCGATTGAACGTGTCGGTAACATGCCCAATGGTTGGTCAGGATGGAACTGCGCGTTCTTTAAAAAAAAGCAAGGAACGTGGAAGTCCAGGTGTACGACTTTATTTATGTTGTTTTCTCTGACCCTAGACCTGGGACATAACATAAATTGGGGGCTCGTCCGGGATCTGAATCCGGGACCTCTCGCACCTGAAGCGAGAATCATTCCCCTAGACAATCTATCTCTCCAGATCCATGACTTTATTTAAGTTGTTTTCTCAGACCCTAGTCCTGGGACCTAACATAAATTGGGGGCTCGTCCGGGATCTGAATCCGGGACCTCTCGCACCTGAAGCGAGAATCATTCCCCTAGACAATCTATATCTCCAGATCCACGACTTTATTTAAGTTGTTTTCTCGGACCCTAGACCTGGGACCTAACATAAATTGGGGGCTCGTCCGGGATCTGAATCCGGGACCTCTCGCACCCGAAGCGAGAATCGTTCCCCTAGACAATCTATCTCTCCAGATCCACGACTTTATTTAAGTTGTTTTCTCGGACCCTAGATCTGGGACCTAACATAAATTGGGGGCTCGTCCGGGATCTGAATCCGGGACCTCTCGCACCTGAAGCGAGAAACATACCTCTAGGCAATCTATCTCTCCAGATCCAGGTTCCTTCCTTTTTTTAAAGGATGCGCAGTTCCATCCCGACCAACCATAGGGCACGTTACCGACACTTTCATTTAGGCCGGTGCAACCAGCGGGAGTGACAGAGTAAGAGAGAGATTGGAATGTTGTTTATTGCATGTCTTTGAAACTGTTGTTGTGGGAAAGAGAATTAAGTCCTTGTTGACTTTTATTTCATTGTGCTATCATTGACACTGTGGTTATTGTGGCAAAGAGCATTAAGTCCGTGTTGACTTTTATTTCATTGCGTTATTATTGAAATTGTTGTTATTGTTGGAAAGAGAGTTACCTTCGTGTAGTGACTTTTATAAATACTGTGTTATTTATTTTTCTTACTTTATTCCCCTTGATTTTTTTCCCCATTCCTTTTGTAAAGTTTTCTGTTTTTGTTGCAAGAAACCCTGAATAACATTGTAAGTTGACTTTAGAGAGAAATATTTACACATGGACCAAAATGAACAGTTTTGTACATAATGCGTTAATTTCCATACCAAAATCACAGCCGTGCTATCTGGCGTTTGGATGGAAAAGCGAAATATACTCTGTGCAGATGACAGCTCAACCAGCCTTGACGCTAAGGTTTCCTCCAAGAATCGCTGCCTGTAAACACAATAAAAAAGCTACATAAACATGATCTACACACGGTAAAAAATTTATATTAATATCCAATCCAATTAACTCACTAACCTTAATGAATCTGACTTGGGCTCCAAACTTAGCCGTGTTATATCACACCCTCCATCTTCACCTGGCTTTACTAATATTTCAGTTATGTAAAACTTCAGCACCTCTGAAACACAAAGAACAGTGAAATAAATCAAACACAGAATATTACACATTATCAGCAGCTGAAGGTGTACGATTAGAAGAGATTACCTCTCATATAATCTGCACCTTCAACATTACATAGCAACAACTAGAGTTTTCTTGTCAATAAAGTTAAAGTATAATCCTGAGCTATTGTCTTCCAGGCCAAATGTACACTCACCTAAAGGATTATTAGGAACAACATACTAATATTGTGTTTGACACACTTTCGCCTTCACAACTGCCTTAATTCTAGAGATTTGTGGGACGCACATCCAGAGCACGAAGCTCCCGTTCCACCACATCCCAAAGATGCTCTATTGGGTTGAGATCGGGTGACTGTAGGGGCCATTTTAGTACAGTCAACTCAATGTAATGTTCAAGAAACCTATTTGAAATGATTCAAGCTTTGTGACATGGTGCATTATCCTGCTGGAAGTAGCCGTCAGAGGATGGGGACATGGTGGCCATAAAGGGATGGATTTAAACGATGCCCAATTGGCACTAATGGGTCTAAAGTGTGCCAAGAAAACATCCCCCACACCATTACACCACCAGCCTGCACAGTGGTAACAAGGCATGATGGATCCATGTTCTCATTTTGTTTACGTCAAATTCTGACTCTACCATCTGAATGTTTCAACAGAAATCGAGACTCATCAGACCAGGCAACAATTTTGGTGAGCTCTTGCAAATTGTAGACTCATTTTCCTATTTGTAATGGAGATGAGTGGTAACCGGTGGGGTCTTCTGCTGTTGTAGCCCATCCGCCCCAAGGTTGTGTGTGTTGTGGCTTCACAAATGCTTTGCTGCATACCTCGGTTGCAACAAGTGGTTATTTAACTTTTTGAATCGTCAAAATTTCAGAGATCATAAAAATAATCCATATGAATTGAGCGGTTTAGTCCATGTATTATGTTATGGTTAGGGATGTGAATTTCTGCCAAAAATGGCATTCGAAAATCGAGGAGCAAAAGTCGATTATCGTTCGAAAATCGGAAAAAAAAACACCGCACTCACACAATGACAGAAACGGAGGCTAATTCCATCTTTAGCGATTTATTAATTGAACAAGTGACATGTTTTCGTCATTTTTTTAACACAGAAGAATAATTGGAAGAAGAAAAAACTAAAAGCACAATAAACGATTTTGCATCGACAAACCAGATGCTCGCTAGATCAAAAAATAATATCATGTAATAATGTTTTTATGCGAACCTGCCTTGTAACCGGCAACAGCCTACTTTTTAAACAAATTCGTTTCGATGAAGATAAACTATTCATAGCATAACGCTTATGTCATATTCTTGTTCAGAAAAATTAGCACGTCAACATGTTCTGGAAGGAGACGCGAGCGCAACCTGTTTACGATTAGTCCATCCGCGGAGAACACCCGCTCGGATGGCACAGATGTCGCAGGCACACTCAAGTAGGAGATTGCTAACTTTGCCAGGCGGGGATATTTCTTCGCGTTGGCCTTCCACCATGTTATGGGATCAGCGTTCATTGGTGGGCATATATTGTATCTTGGCAGTATTGCAAGAGTTCGGTTGTCGCTGTTGCTGTCTGCTCGATGTTATCCTCGCCATACAAGACCGCAATCTCTGCAGCAGAGAGGGCGTCATTTTGTGGATTTTTAGCCGCCAGTGGTTCAGTAGGCATTTCTCCCGATTCCCGATTCAGTGCATTCACGACAGTGCTCTTCTTCTGTTGTTTGTTTACACTATGTTCAAAATGCAGATCGCGCAGTAGTGGGTTTCATGCATGTTAGTGACATCTTGTGTCCCTAACAGGAAAACACCTTGCTCCGCGATCTGTGACAGTAGGCACTGCGTCAATTATGTTAAATACACATTGGAATTATTGCACGAAAATATAACGATATTCGAAAAAGCTATTTTATGATCGAATTTCGAACGCATTTCGACTATTCGACCATTCGAAGATCGTGACTCATCCCTAGTTATGGTCCTGTTTTATATAAAAATCTGAGCTATCCCCCTTTTTTTCTGGGGGGGTTGATGTCTTTGAACAAAACAAAACAACTTTACAATGCCAAAAATGAATCAAGCTGTCTTAAAATACCTGATGTGGGCATAACTCACATAATCTCTAGTATGTGAACAGACATCCAATGTGAATATGCATAAGAGTGAACAAGATTTGAGAACTTCATCGGAGGGGACGCATTTCAGTGCATTTCTCAGACTACTAGGGCTATACATGAACATCTGCACCTCCTTCACACAGAAGACGCAAGTCATTCGGGTTTGTAGAAACATGAGGGTGAGTAAATGATGACAGTATGTTCGTTGAACTATCCTTTTAAAATAGTAGCAATTAAACCAAATCAAAAAAAAAAAAAAAAAGTACATTCACTAAAAATAGACCTTTGCAATCTGACTATTTTTGCTTCAAAAGCACAGCACTTTTATAAATACCCAAGAGTCTGAAAACATTTCAAAGAATCTTAGAGTGTCTTAGGCTGGTGTTACTAACAGAAGAAATGAATGGCCTATATACATCAGGGGTTAGATATGACATCATGCGGTTATAAATATAAAAAAAAAATACTGGTTTTATTCATTTGCAGTCATGTAAAATGCACAAAGGGTGTGTTAGCACTGCTTTACGTTGCATACCTGCAGAGAGTTCCTCGCCCAGGACTGCAGAGCAGCTCGTGCAGGACAGCATCACACGCTTACTGACACGCTTCTGCTGCCGGACACACACACACACACACGTGTTAGGGTTATGTTCATAGGCTGCATTATATGAAACTGGTTATATAGTAGCGCTGTCAAACGATTAATCGCATCCAAAATAAAAGTTTGTGTTTACATAGTATATGTGTGTGCACTGTATATAATTATTTTGCATATATATTTAAGAAAAAATAATATTAATATATAATATTAATTAAATATAAATCTATATACAGTATATACATGAACATATTTCTTAAATATATACAAGCATGTGTGTGTTTTTATATATATATATATATATATAAAGTAATTATACACAGTGCACACACATATATTATGCAAACACAAACTTTTATTTTGGATGTGATTAATCGTGATTAATCGTTTGACAGCCCTATTATATGGTTATACATATTGCAGGTTCAGTCAGTTCACTCGGCGGCCATATTAATATTCAAATTCATATTCATAACACCCCGAGCTATAAACAGCAGCAATTTCCAGCCATGCAACTTTCAATTTCCAGCTTCAGGATTATGAAAGGTCTGTCAAAATGTGTAAAAAATATATAAAATAAAATAAAAAAAAAGTTCTGATGGTGTTAAAATGGATTCGTCATTTTCAATCATTTAACTATTATTAAAGTTATAGTTAAAAATGATCAAATCAATATTTGTCCTTAATTGACAGAAAATATAAACTACTGTTCAAAATGGGGATAGGTAAAGAAATAATTTAAACAAAATTATTAATTTTCCTCAGCAGGGATACGTTATATGCAAAAGTCACAGTACAGATATTCATAGTGTTATAAAAGATTTCTATTCCACATTTTTTAAAATGTTCTATTCATGAATTAATCCTGAAAATAAATATCACCGTTTTCAACAGAAAAATGAAGCAGCACCACCGTTTTCAACATTGATAACAGTTTTTGAGCCGCAAATCGGCATATTAGCGTGATTTCTAAAGGATCATGTGACACTGAAGACTGGAGTAATGATGGTGAAAATTCAACTTTGATCACAGGAATAAATTACATTTTATAATATATCACAATAGAAAATATTACAATATTACAATTTTTATTGTATTTTTAATCAAATAAAAGCAGCCTTGGTGAGAAACAGCTTATCATATCAGTATCGGCCGATATACGTTCGTTTTTTAATGTTATTGTTATTGGTCCGATAAGAGGATTTGGCTGATATCTTAAAACCAAAAAATAATGGATTATTGCAGCTGAGACAGTTTGATGCGCACTGTTTGCTATGATGCTTTTGAATTGCTTGAAATATGATGCAAATTGGGGGGGTTGGAAAGCAAAATTAATTTTAAAACTTACACTGGTTCAAACTAGGCTACTGGACTTTGTTGGATTCATGTTGAAGTGTTTGGTACGAGGCTTTTAATGGTGAGGCTTTAGTTTTTGTAATCAAAGTCTCAAAAATGTAACTCAACTGTAGTGCAAGTTTATCAATAACTTCAAACAAACATTTTTTGGTAATAAAATAACTAGCCTCACTTGTTTTAGGCTAAATCTGCAACTTTGGTATCAGGGCTAGAGAATTGCAGAAAATAAAAGAGCTCATGAAATATTTGTTTTGACCTTTTCAATAAGCATTTGTTTAAAATGTGTTTCATACCCCTATTTACACAAATTACATGACAACTGCCAGAAATTCTTCAGCTTGTTTCTAAACTTTGTGCCTCAACTGTATACTGAAAATATCTATTAAAAACAAAAAGCGGAACAAAACCCATTATTATATGAGAAAACAATAAGAAAACAGACTGTGTTCTGAAGTCATTTAGGATTGAAAAAGTGTGCCTGTAACTCCTCGGCATGGCCACGGGCTACACACAGATTGAGGCTGGGGAAGAGAATCAATCCCTCGTAAAGACATGATGGGCTCTTCTCCACAGCCCGGCCGACCCTAATGTTCCTGAGAGTGGATTTCCTCTCCGCCTCTTCAGCCTTTATTGTGATGAAAGGAAACCATCTGCCTCAGTCAACCCTGAGGCTGTGAGAACCGAGTTACAACCAAACACTACTTAGGGTGAAAATATCATAACTGCACTGTCTTTGAGTGAGCTCAGCTTTTAGAAGAAAGCTTCACCATTTCAGCTCGGAGAAATCACACATTTAGCACTATGTTGCGTTAGTAAGAGTGCTAAATAACTTTATAATGCCCTATTATGTTATTTTAAAGGTTCTCCTAATTATGGTTTGGAGGTCTCCTACAATGGATTTACATACATCCAAGGTCAAAAAACATATTTACATATATCATTTACTCCTAATAATCATTGCAGCATCATCTAAATTTTATCTCTGGATCTTCCTCAGCACTTGATACACAGTGATACGAACCGTACAATGGCGTTGATTTTCCCGTATCCATAGAAGCACGATTCCTCATCCTTTGAAAGTGCATCAAAGTGGATTTACTTTTGCAGCGCAGAAAACATATTCTCGATATATCAACAACACAAACCAAACTCTTCCTGTCTCAACTACAACTACCACGTTTGAGGGCGGGGCAATGTAGATGCTGTTCACCGACAGCCAATGAAGAACAGGCTGGCATTATGCAAATTTGTAACAAACCTACGTATGTTCGGGCAGGAAGAAAGACTGGAATTACTGACGACTTGTTTTTCAGTAATTCAGTCATTTGATTTCAGAATCGTTTTTTACGTTTGGGAGACAACAACTCCAATTGATCTTAAGAACATATCAGAATGTAAGGCATAATAGGGGCACATTAATCATAAGTACCTTTACCTCTGCAGAGGCTTTCTGAGATGAGTTTCCTTCCCGTGTGAGGGTCTGTTCACAGCTGGTGTCCTGTGCCAACAGAATAAACGTGTCACCAAGCAGACAGTCTCCATCTCGTGGGAGCAGCTTTCTGTTTGCGAAGGGATCGGGGTGGCAGCACCAGTCGTCCACTAATGCATTCCAGTTTCCATTGGGCAAGGGAAGAACTCGCCCAAAAGCTCTTTCAGAATAAGAAGATAGTATCACTTTCAACACTTTGAATTAATGTGTCTGGTTGAACTTCGAGTAAATCAATCAAGTAAAACCAGAGGTAATAAAAAAGAAACACTCCTAACCGGTCTTGAAGCACTGTGGACCCACAAGACTGGCACTGGAAGGAATACGTCACATTGACCCGCAGTCGTCCAATTACACTTTGAGGAGCTTCTGGAGTAAGAAACACAAAATAACCAAAACTAAAGCAGATGTTTTGGGCATTTGGCCATTCAGTGTCAATTGTGTGTAGTTGATAATAGGCACACATCATGAATCCACCCATCCACCCACCCACTGATCCATCCATCCATTCCAATCCACCAATCAATTCCATCAAATCCACCCATCCATCTATCCAATCTACCCACCCACCATCTATCTATCCATCCACCCACCCATCTATCCATCCATCCATCTATCCAATCTACCCACCCACCATCTATCTATCCATCCACCACCCATCTATCCATCCACCCATCTATCCATCCATCCATCCACCCACCTATCTATCTATCTATCTATCTATCTATCTATCTATCTATCTATCTATCTATCTATCTATCTATCTATCTATCTATCCATCCATCCAACCATCCATCCATCCATCCATCCATCCATCCATCCACCATCTATCCATCCATCCATCCACCCACCTATCTATCCATCCATCCATCCATCCATCCATCCATCCATCCATCCATCCATCCATCCACCCACCTATCTATCTATCTATACATCCATCCATCCATCCATCCATCCATCCATCCATCCACCCATCCATCCACCCACCTATCTATCTATCTATCTATCTATCTATCTATCTATCTATCTATCTATCTATCTATCTATCTATCTATCTATCTATCCATCCATCCATCCACTCCATCCACCCATCCATTCATCCATAATCCACCCACCCATTCCATCCATCCATCCATCCACCCACCCACCGACCCATCTATCCATCCATCCATCCATTGATCCATCCATCCATTCCACCCACCCATCCATTCCACCCACCCATTCATCCACCCACCCACCCATCCATTCATCCATAATCCACCCACCCACCCATCCATCCACTGATCCACCCACCCATCTATCCATTCCACCCACCCATCCATTCATCTACCCATCCACCATGCATCCACCCATCCATCCAGCTGCCTGTCTATCATATATATCCATCAATTTATCAATTAAAGCTGCACGATTAATCGTTAAGAGATCTTGATTCAAACTCCCATGGAGTCTTTAACCACACAGTGTCAGTTTCGTTATTTCTGTGTTACAAAAAAATTAATTATCACAGAAGTACTGGAATAAAAGTTTATATTTGGGATATAAACACGTATGTCTATGGAAACGATCAAAATAACGTAAATCAACTTTTGAATGTATCTTGACTCTTCAAATCAAGATTACATCGTTATACCGCAGGTGGCGACAAGTGACTGTTCAAATTGTTAAGCGACTGTGTATTTGTCATTGAAGCATTCAGTCAAGAGATTCATTCAAAAACGCTGAGTCAACCAGTAATGAAGCAAGTGTGCTGCATCCCAATTCGCTTACATATACTACGCCCTAAAAGTATGTACTCTTTTTTTTGAGGAAAAAGTACATACTTTTGAGTGTGTAGCAAAAGAGTAGGCAAGCTTTGGGACATACCATCACGTCATCTTTAACGGACAGCTCTGTCGCGTGCTGCGCTCATCCTGTCACCGTAAACTGCCCTGTCAATCATCTTGTCACAGTTAAAATCCTCCATTCTATCTAATTTTATTTCCTACCGTTTCGGAGAGCACGTTCATCTGCCAGTTGTGGGTCTTTCATGCTCTCCTCGTGTTTGCAATTTGAATATAATGATGCATTTAAAACGTAATGGCTAAACGTGTCTTTACAAAAGTTCACAATGCTGCTGCAAATGCAATATAATGTGGACAACATTGAATAAATTTATTTTGGTCAGGTTAGATACTGATAATTAATCACTCAAAGCTCTTTATCTAAACCTCTCTACACAACCCTATTGACTTTATTATGGAGAGGAAAAAAATACTATAGAAGTCAATGGGGTCCATCAACTGTTTGGTTACAAACATTCTTCAAAATATCTTTTTTTGTATGTTCAGCGGAAGAAAGAAATTCATACAGGTTTGAAACAACTTGAGGGTGAGTAAATGATGACAGAATTTCTCTTTTTGGGTGAGCTATCCCTTTAAATTGATTTTAAACTTATAATTAATGACTGCTCAAAAACAGTCCGTTTATAGTGAGCTTAAACTCAAATAGGATACAACATTTGAACACACATTTTGTTAGTCATTAAACATTTTTAAGTTAGCTTCCCATACTAAACCAGTTTTTTAGACTTGTTCAGAAATCCCTTTTGGGTCAAAACTCCTGAATGTTTGAGGGGTAAATTGGGTTGTTCTGAGTCAGCTGACTCCAAGTAGTTCTGACATCAAGTTGAGCAGGTCACATCACTGGAGTTTCCTTTGTTCTTGCCTAACCTCGGTTAATCTGCTGTGTGTGTGTGTGTGTGTGTGTGTATGTGTGTGCAGCTCACACGCTTCTTACTCAAATTCCTCAAGGAAATCCAATCAAAATCAATCCGAGAATCAAATGAGACTCGCTCTTTAAAGACTCCCTGACCTCCAGATGCTGGCCAGGGTTTGGTGAGAAAGTGCTCATGGGTAATAATCTGAAAGAGCCACGACATTGACCAATAATCGCTTTTACCAAAATCTTTACCGCTATTAAAGCATTTTACCATAAACCATTATCATCAACCGATAATGATCTTCATGATAATCAGAATGATAATTAGGATGATTCTTACATGCTTTATTCATTACCTGATCAAAGATTTACTTAAAAAACACCTTAGTGACAGTGCACTATATATTTTATTTTTTTACACACTTTCAGACACTCTTTCATTTATTGATTTAGAGGGTGTTTTGTATATAAGGAGGGAGTGAAATTTCAGAAATGACAGTAATTAAAGTCCCCCTGTGGTGAAAATCCAGCTTTTAATGTTGTTTAAGTGTCTATGTGGTGTTTTTAATATTCTTTAAGTCAAACCATGTGCAAATTCATAAGTCGACAGCAATGCTGAGTACTTAAAACTGCAGTGAACCAAAGACGGTCTCCAAAACACGGTTTGAAATCGCTGGTGTTTCTGACGTCACAAACAACCTTGTAACCAATCAGATCAACGTGTGATCGTCAACCAGTGGATCTCTGAGCTGAGTGAGTGAGCGGAGGCGGGGCTCATTAGCATATTCATAGAACCGAGTATACTAAATGAGGCAAGGGTGTCGAGTTACATTCAAGATATTTTAAGGCATAGGAAAAACTATGTCATTTTGGTGATCAAAGATGAGTTTTAAATGACAATTATTGACTACAGGGGGACTTTAGTTTGTTCAGTACTGTAATAATTGTCAAAAACAGAAATGAAACAAATAAATGTCAGTTTGTTTATTGGGCACATTAACATGTATCTGTTATAAAAACCCTCAGTATGGGTGGATCTCTAGAAGGAGCTGATGGTGTACCTGACTCCTGCTCCACCCGTAGACGCAGTCTGAAGTGAGATGTGCGTTCACAGGATCCTGGGCTTCTCTGGAGTGATGTCTCCACTAGACTCACTCCAGGTGTTAGCTTCACCTGATAGGACCCGTCCGCTGTCTGGATGTTCAGGAGGGAATCATGTCGGGACTCGACTTTCACATCTGCACCCTCCCTGGCAATGTCACCACTGTGAGGGCAAAGACAAGACAGTGGTGAAACATTCGTGACAATAACAACTAGATTTCAAATGTGTTTTCCTGTGTAGTTGCTAATTTAAGTTTGACACAAAAAGTAGTAATATAACATCGTTACAACTTCTTTGTCAAGAATACCTCAACAAAGTTGCATTCACTTATTTCCATTGTGGTCTCTATTTTTTTAATGAAACATTTTGATGACATGCACAAAAATAACTATCACAAAAAAAAAAAAAAAAACGTATATTCAAATGTCCCAGTTGAAAGAGTTGAAAAGTTTCTTTCATATTCTGATCTCTAGATATGGTGGTGTCAGTGTAAGCCAATAGATTTTATTGTTGCCAATTTTATAGTCCGCCATTAGCCAGCAGCACCTCTCGACAACAGGACACACAATTCAGGTGTATTCACGTCTGGAGGAAACTGTAGTGGGACTGAGGACGAGTTGCTGGCTGAATCTAACACAAATAACATTTTTGGAGGTTTTTATCATGCGTCTTTCATTTCTGGAATGATAGCGAGTCACATTTCCTCCAAACCGACTCATGTAATTATATCAGATTCAGATTCTTACATTATTCTTAATAGGGATGCACTGATATGAAAATTTTGGCCGATACCGATAACCGATAATTCTTTATATTTGAAAGCCGATAACCGATATATCGGCCGATAAACTTAAATCCAAATTTTTATCTAGTTTTGAGAGCCTGATTACAAAAACAAAAGTCTCACAATTAAATCCGTGTCCCAAGCGCACAATTATAATGATGTTCTCATTATAGTGTTGTACAGCCGATATGACAGATTTGCGTTGCACATGTTGTCCCGAACCAGATTTTCATTTTTTGAAGAGATTTCAATCATATTTCAAGAAATTCAAAAACATAAACAGTTCTCAACAAGTGTCTCAGCTGAAGGGAATAATACATTATTTATCAGCTTTAATATATCGGCCACATTTTCTTACCAGGCCGATAACGATAACATTAAAAATGAACATTTATCGGCCGATACCGATATGCTGGCCGATATATCGTGCATCCCTAATTCTTACATCATCTTGACACTATAGGGCTGGAGAGTGGAGACTGTAAGTCAAAGAGACTTTCCAAATCTAAAATAACGATTTCCTCTCAATGCTTGAGTCAAGCTCTACAAGAATTCACCGGTTTTACAGTTTAACTGTAAAAAAAAAAAAAGTAAAAAGAAAATAAGAACTAAACCATTTTTTCCTAGGCCGTCTGATGATATTCTGGTGATTGACCAAACTTTCCACAGATCATCTGAAAACCCTCATGGCAAAAATGTACGTGTCGCCCATCTTGACTAATTGACCAGCAACATCTGTTACATACAAAACATGTCGTTCTGATGATGCACGGCATTGTTGCATCAAAATCTCCTCATGCAACTAGAAAGCTGTCAGTTTTTCTACGGTCATAACAGTTAGATAAAAAAAAAAAAAAACATTTAGTTACATTTAGTGCGTTTGTGTGTGTGCTCTTATTCCCGCCTTTCAAATCATCGGTTGTATTGTCAAATTGAATACGGTGTTAAATATATTAAAAATACTTGTCAAAGAAAATGACACAGAATAGTGAATTAGTCATTAAACTTATTTTAACAAAATAAAAGGGTTGAGTTTGTAGGTGCTACTGCTGTTAGGAGCATCACACACACACACACACACACAGTTACTGTGACCAATACTGCCATCTAGTGTTAAATAACTGCACTACAGAGAGTTTGACAGTAGTGTCACTAGCCCTGTCAGAAATAATGCACTGTACAGCATTTCTTATTACATGAATAGTATTCTCTTGTGTTTTATCGTGATCCGTCATAACTTGCATTCTGCACTCTGCTTAAACTGTATCTCTCTCTCTCTCTCTCTCTCTCTCTCTCTCTCTCTCTCTCTCTCTCTCTCTCACTCACACACACACACACACACACACACACACACACACACACACACACACACACACACACACACACACCAGCTTGTTTTGTGCCCCACGAAGCATGTTACCTATGTCAAGGACTGTTTTGACTGCTTCTTGCTCCTTCAATCAGATCCAATGATGAATCACTGACTATAGTTCAGTACACGAGCATCCGTACAGAAAAATAGAAGCACACTTTACCTAATGAACAAAGTGCCACTTTGCAGCTTTCGTCTGAGCTCAAGAAAGACGATGTCTTGTTTTGCAGTCTCTTCCATTTATATTCTTTAACAGAAACGATGAATCCCACGCGGTACACAAAAACAACGTGACAACATATCTCCGCGACACACCCGTGACGTCAGGAAATAAACAACTTCAAATTAAAAGTGCCTGGTAAGCAGTTTTCCTACTTTCCTACAAAAAAATCTACGTAAATAAAATGTTGTTACGAAAAATATAAGATTCATATTAAAATAAAAAATGACTTAGGACCGCCCGCTGACCTGTATGTGATATAATATGTTAGTACCGGTATTTAAAATGCCCCTTTGGTATTTATTAGAAGGGCAGATAACTGATTGTGCCCAAACACACTAGAACGAGAGTGAATACGATTGTAAACGTATTAAGTTAGTTAAAGTCGTTCAGTTAACTTAGCTCACACAATTAAAACGGTAAACAGATCAACTTATATTTAAAATACATGCTTAAATTATTTAAAATAAAGAGAGTGATTAGAATTTCAGAATACAAAAAAGTATATCTCTTCTGTAAAAAAAGAAAAGAAAAAAACATCTGGAATATTTTGATCTGGCAGTAGGACTTTTGTGGCAGTGCAAACATGCGGAGTGCGCATGCGCACTGTCAGCGCGCGGACTTAGAGACGTGACGTCAAACAGTGTGCGATCAGTGGTGGCGGGAGATTTTCCAGTGTTTTTCTGTCGCTCTAGTTCGTATTCGGAAGAAAAACATTAGCAAGTAAAATGTGGAACCAAGGTATGTGGCGAATTAATGATTTGTTTGTGACAATACCCAGCTTGATTACCCGCTAATCCGAGGTCCGAAAGCTCAGTTAAACAGTGAGTGAAAGTGTGATGTGACTTAGTCATGTTGTCGTCAGGGACTTCATGTCTGTTGGTCGAAATACTGTGAGGATGCTGTCTTCACCCATGCACCAGTTTTGATGGAATATATAATATATATAATGATATATACGTTTATTTCTGCAGGTAAATATGGTGAGGCCAGTATGGTGGGAGGATACACACAGTCTCCAGGAGGATTTGGATCCCCAGCTGCTTCTCAGGGGGGAGACAAGAAAGGGGTTAGTCTGACTCAACCAGCCAATAATGTGTGTGGGATGTGCAAATATAACTTGTATACAGCATTTTTATCTTTTTATATATATATATATATATATATATATATATATATATACAATACATATATACACTTTACAACAATGTTCCATTTGTTAACTTCAGCTCACAACATTAGTTAACAAGAAATAACAAGAAAAGGTACTTCTAAATCATTTATTAATCTTAGATAAAGCTCATTTCTGCATTTTCCATTATTAAAATCAAAAGTTTATATGTTCAATCATAATATTTGATGGACCTTGGATAACAATAGCTGTTTTTTTTTATCATTTAACGTTATCAAAGATTAATAAACACTGTAACACTCATATATATATATATATATATATATATATATATATATATATATGATACAAATTATATGAAAATATATACATTCATATTCAATTCAACTCAAAAATTGCTTTATTGGCATGATTGTAGATAATACAATATTGCCCAACCTTGGAATGTAGAATAATTATAAAGACATCAAAATAATTATCAAATATTATAACATAACTTAAATTTAAATGTACAAATTAAATTAATTGTACAAATTTACAGTGTAACAAATTAAAATATGCGTGAACATTTGATACCACAATGTTTAACATATTTACACACACACATTACTGAGGGTCACTGTGGTGGACCTTAGAGAAACAAACTGGCACACACACACACAGACACACGCACACACGCGTTTATCTGGCGGCCAGTGCTGCGGTCTGTCACTCTCCTAATATGATCTTTATCTATTCTACTTCAGCCATTATCAAGTATATGATATTTAAAAATAAGAAATTAAATGTTGTCTAAAAAAGCCTATGTAGGAATTAAAGTCATTAACTTTATGACGTTAAAATCCCCAGTTTCATTACTGAAATGTGAATTTTTGTTTTTAATAAAAATCATTTTTAAGGGAAAACTATTTATTGCATTGTGGCATTCAATTTACTTCAAAAATAAAGGCTTTCAGACTCATCAAAACTATCTTTTATCAGATGTATTATTTCCAGTCTTGTCTCTTGAGAAAATAGACCAAATATAATTGAAGACGCCATCTCATTCTCAGAAGCGTCTACCAGTTTTGGTCACTGGAATGAGAAAGTTAATGATTGAAATGAAATGTGTGTTGTGCAGAGATCCCGAGCGCAGCAGATCATTCCCTGCACGGTGTCTCAGCTGATGTCTGCAGTGCAGGCGGAGGACGTCTTTAAAGTGGGAGGGGTGGAGATCGCACAGGTGAGTCTGATGCCTCTAACACCAGCTCAAAAAATCTGTAAAGGTAGGGACACACCAAACCGACGCCAAAGAACTAGTGTTGGGAAAAATCTGTGCTTGAACACAACAAAATGACTACAACTGACTGTCTGCACCTGTGTGTGATTAAACTTTATCTGTGAGCGCGCACATAAAACGTCAGTTGTCTCGCTCTTGGATGGTTTAAAGGGGAACTTGGCAACTCTAGCCATTTCTTCGCTGATTTTCATGTTTTCTCATCGAGCTCCCCCTACAGCCGCGGGGTGTATATTTCACAACACAAAAAAAAACTCACTTGCGGCGGGTTGTACTTGCACTGTATTAAGTTGAAATAGTTGCCAAGTTTCCAATTAAAGTCATATTGAAATGCTCAGGAATCAATAAGAGGAATTTTGAAATGTAATTTTTGATTTCGATTCCCAACCCTACTTATTTCACAAAAAAAATATGGACATAAATTAAGCTTAAATTATTTGAAAGGTTTTTCTGTGTACTATTGTATAGAGCATCACAGTCCCGCCCACAGCCGGTTCCGGATGTAAAAATTCAATACAATTTCTCCATTGACAGTTGGGATATAAGCCATTAAAACGTAACCATACGTGGTAGACTTAAAACCAGCTACGGCTGTACTAAGTGATTGTATAAATGCCAAAAGTTGATGGGGCACTAACCTTGTTTTAAGATGAATGCCTTTTATTTGTGATTTATTGGATAAGTACTTCATTACCCACAATCCTGAACAATCCCACAGTGATGCATCTGATTGGTGGAAGTCGTGTCACGTGTCTGAAACCTCGCGAAGGCACGTGAAGACTGAAGATCGTGTAATGACGTAGGGCTAAGTTCATTGGTCGCACCTCAGAGACGGCCCTGCGCCATTGGATGTTCAGTTCCCACAGCTTAGCTAATGAGCGAGCCAGATACTCAATGTTTTAGCATGTGCATAAGCTTCAGTAAATCGAGGAAAAGGAGTTTCCCTGCACGTTCACTACATAAAATTCACTGGAGGAAAAAGTTCACATGGCCGTAATCAGATTTGGAAGTCACTCGCTCTTTCACGGTGGCTTCAGTCGACTTCAGTGAGGCGTGGTGGTTTATGGGAGGAGTAGTTCCTTTGCTCGGAAATGAAAATATGTACACAGGCTTGTACCCTTGACTTTTTTTGGATTTTTTCCGAAATGATGTGTTGTATGCTTATGAGTTCAGCTGTAGCTGGTTATCCTCAGACATGCTCTAATACTCTTTAGATATGAATTTTACAAAATGTCAATGGGAGAAATGAATGGGAAATTTACTTCTCGGGCTGTGGGCGGGACTGTGATGCTCTATAGCTTCTGTTTAGAAAAATAGTTCAATTTAAATTCAATGTACAGTCAACATAGTAACAAGGTTATTAATAAATCTTATAGTAATAAAGTAGTCCTCTAAGGTCATTTTCACTACATTCAGTGGCGCCTGTTACGGAATTACGGACTCGGGCTGCACAATTATTCGACATTAAACCGCAATTTGACAAAGGCTGCAAATCTTTTTTCTTTTTATTATGCGCAGCTTGTCAGTGAAGCACTGCTCTGTGATCAGTAGTAAATGCTGCTCCATCTGAAAGCCAGGGCCGAATTGCCCCGATACCATCAAATATAAAAAAAAATCTTGTCATTCTGTACCAAATTTCAATACCTAAGGGGTTAATCTCATTAATGTCAGTGAGCCAATCAGCATCAAGGAAAAACAGTAGTTTACGCCCATAAAACATCTTTCAAAAGTGTAAATGTACTGTATGTGATTGTTCTTTGTACCTCCTGAGGGCGATCTACATACTGATGTATGAGAGAACCACTCCTCTAAACAATACCACAATGCTGTGGTGTGTGTGTGTGTATGTGAGAGAGAAAAAAGAAAGAGACCAGTTGCTTTTAACAGAACAGAAAAGATAAGAACAAACACACTCCTTTTATTTAATTAAATGAATTTTTAATCTGTATAATTTTCATTGACAAGTTTTTTTTTTTGCAAAAATGTTTAAAAGAAATAAACCGCCAACATGAGATGATTTTTAACACATTTAAAATGTATTCAGTTTGACATTACAATGTTTTATTCTGTGATTTTTAAGGGCAGAAATAAGAGCACACACACAAATCCATCTTAAAGGTAGATTTATTTCTAAAACCGGTATGATGTTCAGTGCTTTAAATGAGGAGCCAGCACTGCACTGCTGCAGGCTAGGGGCATACATAGAGTTTATTATCAGGAACTAAAACCACTACATTTGACAATGAGTAAATACACTAACTTAGAGTGAAGTTATAAATGTGGTAAATCATGTTAATCCCAAAAACAAGATTGAATATCTCTCAGTGTGTAAGTGTGTTGAACATTATCATGGCTACAACAACATGCAACATGGCTAATACACTCATTCATCCATCAATACATTTTGTCTGACACTTTCTAGGTAACTATTGTTGGTGTTATCAGAAGCACTGATAAATCCACGATCAACATCCAGTATAAGGTGGACGACATGACTGCGGCTCCCATGGACGTCAAGCAGTGGATCGACACAGAGGTACCCGTTCAGATGCCTTCGAGCGCTGTAACCTTATTGAAATGTGATTTCCAGGCCACAGAAATTAGTAAATAAAGTCTGGAAGTTTATATAGCATGTCACACTGTTATATGAGTTACAAATTGTCCGTCTCTATCTACAAGTATCCTACGCCCCATGAGGCCTTGCGTCAAAAGTGGGCGCGACTTCCGGTTGGAAGTAAACAAAGCGCGATTTGACATGCTTGACACTCGTTCATTCAACAGTTGACATCGTTCAAGTTATAGCGATCCAAACTAGCTAACGATGTGGGAACACAACCTCAACGAAATTAAAAAGGGTGAAATAACAGTACGTTTACCCTCCGCAGTAGTTGATTGGGAGTATTATAATAACATTATTAATAATCAATACTCATCAAGGCATGGTGACAGACAGTTGTGCGAGCTGACAAACAATTAAAATAAAAAATACACACTTAGTCATTGTGCTTTGGAGTTTATTCAAAATTATAAATGAATGTGCAACTTGAATACATTAACTGGCACATTTGGTATTCTGTCAACTCAGGCTTTGATAGGGCCCTTTAATTTCCGCGATCACGGAATCGCGGAATTGGCCAATTAACGCGGAATCTAGTATTTTCGCTGAATTTTACATATTTGGAATGAAATTCGTTTTTTGTGTGGGAGAAGAACGTATGTCTGGGGAAAATGCAGAGAGCTCTGCTTTCGTCGGCAGAGAAGTTAAGAAACTCGTCGCGCACACACAAAGTCCCCTCCGTGCACGTCTGTCTTAGGTGCCAGACCGAGTGTGTGTGTCCGAGTCCAGAGCGC
Organism: Pimephales promelas; assembly: GCF_016745375.1. The sequence continues at coordinate 2,193,163 of NW_024121643.1, forward strand.
ACGAGAGAGACGAGACAGCACGCTCAACAGTGTGCGCGAGAGAGACCGAGTGTGTCCGAGAGAGCGCTCGACAGTGCGAGAGACAGAAGCTGCATCCCAATGTACATACTATGCCCGAAATAGTATTGACAGTTACTAATGTCACATAAGCTACTATTTAGGATGGATATATGCACATTACGACGCAGCTAGAGTGTGACTTTTATTTTATAAACTAATATAATTTATTTTACAGGACAGTTTAAAGCTCATAACCATATTTTGTTGTTACTTGCAGTGCAGTGTTATGTTGCATCATGCAGTATTTGTCATTTTAAGAGTAAATGCCTATTTTATTTGTGTACATTTTAATCATTAACATTAAAAGCAACTAAAAAAAGCAATTAAAAGCTCTTTTTACAACTAAAATAACAGTAAAGGGTAAAAAAAAAAAAAAACTGAATTCCCAAAAATGAAAACGGAAAAAACGGAATTTGGGAAAAAATAAAACGGATTTTATAGGGCCCTACTTTGATCCTGAGTTTAGGTGTAACATCAGTAGCGAACAGCCAATCACATGCTGATAGAGTTTATAGAATATTAAGAATTTAAACAAATGTACACAGGAAGATTCGTCGCCTTTTGGGAGGTGATGGAAACTACAGTCGTTGGCAGGATCACTCTGATTTCGTTTTCAGCTTATATTCAAAACAATCACGTTTAAGCCACTGAATTAGTTTAGTCCGGCTATACATACAACCGCGAACAGCACATGATGTCCCTGAGCTCCGTAACGACATCTCTCATAAAGATTTGCGTCTTTAAATAGTAAAATAATTCTCCGAAAAACAGCTAGCCTCTTCGCTAACTAACACACAAAATACCATTGGAATGCTACTTCCGCCGCCTCACCGGAAGTTCCACCCACTTTATTTTTTACAAGAGCGCCCCTCGGAAACTTGTGGATAGAAATATTTTTAAAGTGTGAAATGAAACCCCCTGTTTTAGCTCTGGTTGTTCATACCTCATATTTGATAGACACGAGAAGACATGATAAGGTATGCATCCATACATGGTGCTGGTTCATGTGTAAAGCACAAGATATGAAATATGTCCTTAATAACTTGACACATGTGAACTATGATCTGTGCTGTGAGTGTTGTTAAACATCGCAGTTTTCTTTGCATGAACCGCTCTCACGACTTGTTACATATTAAATATCGATAGTCATATTTTCTATGTTGGTAGTCAAATCCAGCTCTGACCGCATCGTAGGTGAAATGCAAATATATAAAGCTTTATTGCAGACACAGATCCATATAACACATCATACAATACTAAAGGGAAATACAAGGAAATACATAAATTAAAATTCCATATTAGCCTATAGGATATACAATCTATTGCAATTGCAAAAACACTCTTCTGTTATTATACTGATGGAACATACTCTCACAACACATACGCCTGAAGGAAAACACCACAAAGCTGAACAGATAATCTCTTTCATAATACAGCACAGTGATTGAATTAAGAGAGTTCATCCTGACAAATAATGCAGAGAAAAGCTCAGAAACCACTCTAAATGAACTCTTATACCTATAATTGTGTGACTTTCGTGGTTTAACGTCCCTTTTTAAACCTGAAGAATGAAATGGTTGGGGAAAAAATAAATAAAATAACCTCTTCCCCCTTAATAATAAGCATAATGAGTGCTATCATCATGTTCAGTGACGTACAACCTGTACATATGTGTTAACGTCTTTTTTTTTTAAGTGTTTCATGACCCTTTAAAAGTTAAAGTAATCACAAATGGGTGGAAAAGTCAAAAAGTGAACTTGCTACATGTATTTGTTCCTCAATCTCTCTAGGACATGGGTGTGGATAACTCTGTGATTCCTCCAAACACTTATGTCAAAGTCTCCGGCAACCTCCGCTCTTTTCAGGTCAGAACTGAGTGTACATGTGCATTATAGTGCTTTTACATATGAAAGTGTGGACGGAGTTGTCAACAAGTGTCAAACTGAATCTTCTGGGTGTCGTTACAGAATAACAGGTCTTTGGTTGCGTTCAGCGTGCGAGTGCTGGAGGACATGAATGAAGTGACTTCACATATGCTGGAGGTGGTGAACGCTCATATGATGCTGAGCAAACCACAGAACATGGTGAGACTAACAAGTCCGAGCTCACCCTACACTTCTGCTTTTCACTCGCACACTATGACTATGTTTAACATGCAACCAAATTATACGTTAGTTATCAAATTGACGGCTCAATCAGACGGAAAAGCCTTCGTGTTCCTATTGACCCAAATCAAATTTTGATGGGATTTTAAAGGGGGGGCATTTGACTTTTTTCATTTTAAATAGTGTGTAATGTTGCTGTTGGTGCATGAACAGTATCTGCAAAGTTGCAGCGCTGAAAGTTCAGTGTACGCAGAGTGTGTATAACTGCTTAGTCAACATTAACAGTACCTGCTGTACGATTTTCATACTGCTGCTCTCCTTCTGGTCACTTCTGAACTTGACACAACTGATTCTGAACGTCTCTTGTGACGGGTTGCCAGATATCACAAAAAGAGCAGAACAAGCCCCTTAAAAAACGAAGTATAATAAGCAGAAATGGCAAAAAAAATGTACCGAGGAACACATTTAAACATAATAGTATTGCTAATATTATCCTACCAAATTAAAAGGAAGTTACTAAATTATTATGAATAGAATAGTTCAAAATAAAACATTTTAGATATTATAAACTGATTGATAAGGTAAAGCAATAACATGAGATTGAAAAATTATTCAGCAACACTTTATTTAAAGTTTAATTGCACCTATGAGTTGTATTTAATATCAGTCAGTTGGGGGAAGTTCTTCTAAAAGTTGATGTGTTTTTTTCACTATCAAAATAGTTTGCCTAATAAATTATTTGCCAAATAAAAGCCAAACAAGAAGAACTGTTCATTTCTGAAGTATTATGGTTTATTTAGTATACAAAGCCCTTTCTGATGATTTTTGGTAGATTTTATAGCTTTTTGATGATTTTATAGCGGTCGCGACCATAGACTATAAAATAGATTGCGACACAGTCAGTGATGAAACGCCAGAAACAACACCAGGTGACTAATGTCATCATGGATGAAAAGTAAGAAAGGAGATGTGAGTTTGTTGATTCAGGAAATTAGCTAAATATTAAATGTAGAACATTCTGTGTATCTTACAAAAAAAAAAAAACATTCTGTGGAGGGCTACCATGAAAATAAGTCCACTTGACAAGTGCTGTCAACGTCAACGCATGCGATTTATTTATTTATTTTTTGGGTCTGGCTTTAATATTTTAAAATATGGCAATTAACGCAGCGTCCATCCGTTCTTTCTGTCTGTTATCCTTTAGCTAGGATTATGATCACGCTCTTATTCACACAAATGCTTTAAACCATTTCTGCGCGATAGGGCTGTATTCAACCAAAGAAATCCTTAGTCGACCAAAGTCGAGTCCTGCTCAACGATTAGTCGACTAAAAAAAAAAACACGTGATGTTTTGATTAAACATTTTTTAAACAATTGTCATTGAGCATTTATAAAACAACAACGAAAAAACATCACAAATAAATAAAACTATAATAATAATACAATTCTTTGAAAATTAAGTGATTTTTTAACTGCAAAAAGTGAAGAGCTCTGTCCTAGGTCTATAGTACAGTCCCAATCGCGCACCTGACCACACCACACGCTGCAAAAAATATAACTGCTATCTGCCACATAATGAAAAATTCCAACAAAAGCTCTCGTTTATACAGGCTTTATATTCTTCTTTACTTTCAAAGCTATGGGTTAACTTTAGTCCTGACGATCAAGGCGTTTTAAACAACACTCAAAAAAACCCAAATAACTTAAAAACAATCCTAATAATAGGCTTTAGGACTGCGTATAGGTTTATTTTCGTTTTGTTGCATTATTTAGGCTATTTTCAAATGCGTCAAGTGTACAAATAAAAACGAAAACATTAAGAAAACACAATCTATTGAGTCAGCATGATATAGCCGTTAAAAGGCTGCTCACGTCTTTTGCGCGCTCAAGTTCGATTTTAAATGTAGGCGCGCGACTTGCGCGCTCATAATGGCAACGCGATCGCCTCCCTCCACAGTCTTGTCGTCTTTGTTTTAAAATGCAGCCAGACAAAAGATTTATATTTCCTGGACATTTTGTCGACTAAAGCCAAAACAAGCAGCGTTCTAACTGAATGAATACAGCATCCCTTACCGAGCGCGAGCAGCAGCGCAGCCGGCCACAGGTGCGGTTCCCGAGTGTATTATGTGTGTGCGCTAAACTGTGGCGCAGTTACAAAAATAGCCTAAATTAAAGCATTTTAAAGTTGGGGACAAAACATAGGCTAATTATATTTAGAATACAGTAATAAATAACTGCTTATAAATGAATAAATATCAAGGAGTAAGTCATTGAAAAATTCCTTCTATTGGTAAAAAAAAAAAATGCAACTGGTCGACCAATAAGAATGTCAGTCGACCACGACGGCATCGACCGATTAGTCGACTAAACGACTAAAGTTGACAGCCCCACTGCGCGACAAGACAAAAGAGAACGCGCTTTCAGTGAATGTCCTCCTGACACACACACACACACACACTCACGACGCTCAGAAAGACGCGCGCCGGTATCGATTTCTCTTTTGCGTTTGAACACACACATGTATGCCAGAATGTCCATTTTGTCGAGTATCCTCTCAAGAACAGTCTTAAATGAGTTAAAAAAAAAACCTTTTAATGGAAGTAAATAGTCGTGAGAGAATGAGATGCGTGAGTTCCTGTCAGCAGCGGCAGCTCTTAAAGCGACAGGAGCCATTAATTCTGTCTGTCAGTAAAGTTAACCTAAAGAACAGAGGGAACAGAAAATTACTGACTGCACTTGACTAAAGAATGCTTGTAGCTTTGATAAGGATTAATCTATATTTCATTTATAATTTATGCAGTGCATACTGTTTGTGTAATTGAAAGCCTTATTCAATTTCTGTATGGTACAGTTTATAACCCCATAATAAATGTATATGACATTTATTGTGGGGTTAATGAGGATTGTCTAATGAAGTATTATGAAGTTTTATCGTTTTTGAAGCCTAACGTTTGACATTTTGGGGAAAATCATTAACATTGAGATGTCAATAGCTATAATATTAGTGATACTGGCTTTCATTCATAAAAAATTGCCAAGTTCAGGCTCAGGAATTTTTTCACTTTAACCCCTGCATCTATTCACATATATATAGATATATAGATGTGTATATATATATATATGTATATATATAGATATATAGATATACAGGGTTTCCGCGGGGTCTTAAAGGGTTAGTTCACCCAAAAATGAAAATTAAGTCATTAATTACTCACCCCCATGCTGTACCAACCCCGTAAGACCTTCGTTCATCTTCGGAACACAAATAAAGATATTTTTGATTGAATCTGAGGGCTGGATCACTCTTCCATAGACAGCCTGAGGGACTGCCTCTTGACGGCCCAGAAAGTCATTAAAAGAAAAGGTTTAAATATTCCATGTGCCTACAGTGGCTCAACTATAACTTTATCAAGCGACGAGACTACTTTTTGTGCGAAAAAAAAAACGTAAATAACGACTTTATTCGACTTTCCATTACTTCCTTATGGGCGCATGCGCGAGAACTGAGACGAGACCGTTCTTCTTCGACTACTTTTTGTTACCGGCTGCTCACCGCTTAGGAGTTTTACCGCCCCCTACCGTATAAGATGACGTACTGATATAGCCGGAGGCGCAAAACGTTCTGTTTACAAGCAGAGTCGTACCCTACAAAGCGGAGCTCTAGTGCAGGGAGGGGTTCAAACACGCCGCTCGCGCGCTAGCAGAGCTCGTGGCTTGATGCGAGCTAGCTCGCCAAGAGGCCGTTCATACACCAGGTTTGCGCGCTCAAGTTCAAATATAGGCGCGTCGCACCCACACAGCGACATTGAAAAAATCTCATCATTTCAGATTCAGAATGCCTCAAACGAACTGAAGAACCAACCAATCAGCCCCTTCCGTTACAACATTGAAAGCTCAGTCAACATGAAGGATCGCGGTGCACCCAAACACTACCGGTGTTTTTCTCTTTTCCGTGAATAAATCTTGTAGCAAAGCTACAGCAAGCAAGACGCAACAGGGAAAATCGGCCCAAATTTTACTATTAATAATAAAAGATAAGGGGATGTGAATGTCAGTAATTTATCATTTTTTGACTCAATCTTTTTATAAAAGATCATTTAAAGGCTGAAATATGTGAGGTTTATATAAAACTATTTTTGTGAAGACTTTATTTTAACTAGAGAACCTGTTGCAAGACACTCTTTTAAAATCTGGCCATCATTTTTAATGGTATTATGGTTTAATGGTTTATGTAAACAAAAAGTGCATATTGATGCTAATTTTATTAGCTGGGTTTAGACATACATTTGGCAAATTGATTTTCATAATAATCATGAAATTAAATGTTCATGCCATTTCATCTCTGGGTATGATCAACTATAATTGTGTTTTTACAGTATAAAATGCAAAGTACAAATTTCAGCTACACATACATATATAAAATCATTTTTTCTGAATATTTTCTTATTTAAATTTTTGGTAATGCGTCGTGTAGGTCTTAAATTTCAATGTTTATGGTCTTAAAATGTCTTAAATTTGACTTACTGAAACCTGCAGAAACCCTGATATAGATAGACATACATACATGCATATATATTTCGATCAATTCATATTGTATTGAAAGTATGTTTTTTTTTTTTCTAACTGCGGTTGAAAAGCCAGAAATTCCCTTGGTATAGCGGTAAACCACTTTAAATTCCCCACAACGTGCACACATTTGCAAGTCAATTCTTTTTTTAAATTTTTTGTGGTGACGAGCTCAGACCCGCGGTAGGCGTCACGTGTAATGCGTTAACCGTCCCTGTCCTAGAACACACACACTCTACTGTACACCCACTTTGTTTTTATTTTTTTGGTATCAGAGCATTTTTATGAGTGCAGAATCAGGTCCTGAGACGGAGATTAAGATGCTCACTGAAACATTCTCAAATCATTTATAATAAACACACTGGAACTGACAGACATAATATAATACAGAATTAGGGCCCTATGAAATCAATTTATTGTTTCCCTAATTCTGTGTTTTCAGTTTCAGTCTAATCAGAAGAATTCCTAAAATCTTTGCAGTTTAATAATTTAAATTAATAATTAAAATTGTACCAATATGGGCCCTAAGAAACATTTAAATTAGTTTTAATAAATTGTCTAAATTTTTCTGAATTGTGTTTTATTAGTTAATACAAATGATTCTCTGTTGTAATCAAATGAATTCATAATATTTTAAGTGTAATTAATATTTAATAAAATTTTCATATGTAATCAAATTACTTAACAAATTAGATTTTTGGTTTGAAATATAGTTTTCGTCACGCTTTTAGATTAGGGTCCAATTATCACTATTAACTAAGACTTTTTCCTCAGTAAACTCCTAATTACTGCTTATTAGTAGTCAGGTATTGTGTGGTCTAAGGGATGCAGAATACACCATTAATATCTTCTTCATAAGTACTAATAAACAGCGAATATCCTACTAATATGCATGCTAATAAGCAAGTTAATTGTAAGAGTTTGACCCTAAACTGAAGTGTTACCTTCATTGTTTTTTTTTTTGCACTCATGTTTACTGTTTAAATTAAAACATGGTTAAAAAATGGTCTGCTGTTTCATAAAAAAAAAAAAATACTTTGTGAAGTACATTCAAATGTACAATAATAAAATATGTCTGTTACAATTTCTTAAACCAACTTTTATTTTGGTGGGTTTTAGTGAAGGCATTTGAGTTTCTGTCTGTCTAATGATAGTTTTCTCAATTGAAATGGTGTAATGCCACTGAAGTGACTCCCAGAGCAGCTCTGGAGATGAAGTTCAGTTCCTCAAATACGAGGCGGCAGACGTTAAACTGCACGAGCACCACGCGTGCTTGACTATGTGTAGTCCAAACTCTATGAGCAGACCAAACATAATGTTCTCAGACACACTAGTCTGTATTGTGATTTGATTAATTGTGCAGTCATACTTTAGACTTGCATGTTATACAGTAAGTTCTGTCTTTATGACCGGATATGATCAACCTGGCCAATGTGTCTCACTGTCATTAATGGTTTTGTTTAGATTGTGTTTAATAATAGATGCTCTTTCTTCATAGGGAGGGGGCGGAGCGATGAACACGTTGCCCGTGTCTCATACTAGCATGGCTAGCATAGGGTCTGCAGGAAGCTATTCTGGTGCTAATATGCTAGTCAATGGTTTGAGTGCCAACCAGAACCAGGTGAGTCAAAATGCCTCATTGTGCAAGAGTTGCATTACATAATGTATTTGAAACAATAACATGTATTAAATAGTTATCTAGAGGTCATGTTTTACATCAGACTTTGTCTTTTTCTTCCACATAAGATAATTTGATCAAAGTTAGTTTTTTATTTATTTTTCCTTTTAGAAGGCAATACATACAGGTATATACAAGCCACAGAAATAGAGTTGAGATATTTATATATGTACATACAGTATGTGCGCACACTCATACACATATACATGCATTTGCATAAATACCTATAGATAAGCATATATAATGAAGCATGTGATTGGTATAACACATTTTTATATAGGGCTGGGTAATAAATATCGATTTCTCGATATTAATCGTTTCTCATCTTTACGAACCGATATCGATTCTTAAATCTCAAGAATCGATTAGTCTTCCTGTTTCATTTGAATGAATGGGAGATTGTATCGCGGCTGCGCACATCCAAAAAATCGCAATAATCTTTGTCCTTTGTTACTATTGATATGAAACAAAGTCTCAATTTTCCAATTACGGGCATTTTCTTTAGGAATTCAAAAACATAAATAACGTTTTGGCGCTGTGGCGTGAGATCGCTCTAGAGAAGCAGCAGCGCTGATCTCTCTTCCGGGTTAATAATACCAGAACAGCGCCAAATAAACATGAATGAGCATCTGAAAGTGTGTTAAAGATAGAGTACAACTTATCGAAATCCGTATCATGTCACATTGATTCGCTCAATCAGCGTTTCAACCGCGGAAAGACGTCAGTTAAACAGCTTGTAATCAATGTAATGTATCGTCATATTTACCTCAGAAAACCCACATAAACTCGTTAGTCAGCTAGAAAAAAATACACCACCATATTACATATGCATTATAATCTTAATGTTTTTCAATATTTAATGCATATTTGAATAAACCTGGCAAGTTTTTTTTATGACGGCCACCATTTAAATGTTTAGATTTCATATAATCTTCTTATTATGAAAATAAATAAAAGTGTAATTTAAGTGTTTCTATAGCTACAAAACAGTTAATTATTACCTTCATATTAGGCTAATGAAGCCTAGTAGGCTACAACTAGACTCCCACAGTTTACAGCATTAGTTAAGAGATTTAATTTCCTTTAGAAAAATTGCCAATTTTGATGTCCAAAAATCAATATTGAATCGAATCGAATTGCAAGCTTGTGAATCGAAATCGAATTGTGAAATTTGTGTCAATACCCAGCCCTATATTTATATACAGCTCTGCTGTTCTTTTTCATTGTCTGTGCCGTTCTGACTGTTTCATCATGAGTTTAGAGTTGTGTTTTTCTGATGTTGGGTTGTGGTCTTTGTGCAGGTTTTGGGCCTGATCAAGAGTTGTCATGAGCCTCAAGGCATCAGCATGCAGGACCTCAAGCAGAAGCTGAATAGCATGAGCGTCAATGTTATCAGGTACAAACTTCTCCTTCTGAGATGAGCGTCTATAAAGAAAGAGCTTTTGTAGGGGACCTTGATCCAAAAGAAAAGATTGTACCCTTCTCTTCCTCTTTTATTAGTTTCTGTTTCTCTTCTCTTAACCCGAATGAGCTCTGAGAATAACACGTCCTTAAATTTCTCTGAAAGGCCTTCCTCTTTTATCATAGGAAGCTTTTTTTTTTTTTCTCATGAACTTGCTCTATTTTCACAAGACTTGAGACTCTGTAGTTTGTGTCCTAATCTGTTCTTGGATAGAAATGGTATTTCGGGATTTGTCTTTAACAAAGTTATCATAGTATTTTACAGAGTGATGATTTGTTGAGATACATTCCCAGATTTTCCGATGAGGAGCAGCACAATTTAAGCTGACTCATTAGTTCACCGTTTTAAATCAGTCCCGTGAAAGCAACTGTTTAGCGGATAAACCGAAGAGATGTTTTAAATGTCATCATTGTGATAAGGTGGTGCAAGGAAAACCTTTTTTAGATGTAGGTCTACATACAAATAAGATTTATTCAGTTAAAGACTCCTGTAGTCAATCATTTTATCCCTTAAAACTCATCTTTGATCATCTAAATGACACATTTAGTTTTTTTTTTCCTGCCTTAAAATAGCTTGAATGTAACTACAGTACACCCTTGCCTAATTTAGTATACGTGGGTCTATGAATATGCAAATGAGCTCCGCCTCCACTCACTCGCAGCAGCTCATGCATCGTTTACACGAAAGGGAAGACACAGATATCTGGCCTCTCATTTACACAAAATATTAGTTTCTCTAAATACTGTGTAAATGTGGCCTCAGAGATCCACTTGTTGACGATCACACGTTGATCTGATTCAACATGAATTAAAAATTAAACTAAAGAGAGACTATAAATTTAAGGCATTGAAATAACCAGAATTAAATGACGATCTAGACTTGAGTCCCTTTTTTTTGTTGTCATTTTGTAATATTGAAAATGTGGAAACTTTATATATATGCCAATGTTCGATACTTTATAAGAGGTTGATCACATGCTGTTAACTAATCCTGAGACTTACTAAATTAATGTTATTAATTATCACGTGTGCTGAGTTTGTTTGTGCTACTCTCCCTGAGGAAGGGATGTGCCAAAATGCGATTTTATCAAATAATATAATTTGAGGAACAGCCCATTTATTGGCATGATCAAAAATAAGCAATAAGTCTTTTCACTGCATCAGATGTGTGTTCACACCCTGAAGGCGTCTCACCATTATTAAAAGAACTGACGACAAAAAGCACTTTAGCACAGATCGTCAAACCACATAATCTAAAAAAGGCGAAGCTGAGTTTGAACGTTGCTACAAGATAAAACATCTCAAGATAACAGTAGATAATGCTGTGCAATAATTTAATTTTAATCATAATAACATTCATATTAGGAAAATAAATTATTCATTATTAGTCCTCTCCAGGACTGACCCCGGCTGTGTGACGGAAACGACAGTTACAACAGTTTGATCATTAAGAGTTCATTATACTATAAAAATACCCCTTGTGCATCCTTATGGACATTTTTGTCCTTTTCAGTTTTGTTTTTTTGATCACTTTGCCTGTGTTAAAGCTAACTGCAAAAAACTTGGCACAGGTGTGTATTTTTATTGGAATTTTACTATTTCACCGTCATTTTCTTAAAGTATTTTTTGCATTAAGTACAAAAAATACTCCCTCTCAGCACCTTTTGGACAAAAATGTCCCTATTGAAACCCATTAAAACCGCCATTATTAATCCCCAGTTCAGTTAACTATAAAATTATGCAATCTTTGTTAAGAGGCTTTCATTCTGATGGCAAGGCTTCAAAATTTAGTTTGTTACTATTTTTTATCAGATGGTGCCATTTTTTTTTTTTTTAAGTTTGGCCTATAAAACAAATATGGCTTTATTCTTGTTTTCTGGTTCGGCATACTATAGAGCCAACTGGATAAATTATGCAACAATATTTGTGTGGGTGTGTTGGTATGGATGTCAGAGTGTGGTTAGTATGTGTGTTATAAAAAAAATATGTGTGTGTGTGTGTGCATGTGTGTGTTTGTAATACTGAGAGAGAAAAACTGCAAATTCAGATCCAATCACTGTGAGCTCCAGTGGGGTTTTGCTGGCACCCAATGGGAAAAATATGTTACTACGCCCAAACAAACCGTTACCGAAAGCTCATTTTTTTAGATATCATCCTCAAATTTGGAACACAGCCTATTTAGATTTATGGCTTTGATTTTATTGCAGTTTTGAGTTCAACCTGATTTATAAAATAGATATTTTATATAGAATATTTTTTATAAATAATTTTCATAAACTTATACCGATATAACTTTTTTTGGATTTACTTATTATTATTTTTTTACTTCAGCAATAATCTGCAAAGGGTCTTCTTTAAAATGATACCAAACTTAAGTCTGTGCTCCAAAGCGTCACATTTTTATGACAGTTTTTTGACAGTTTTGTCCTCTTTTTATCTATGTGTAACTTTTTTAAATTGATGCACAAGGGTTAAAGGGATACTCCACCGTTGAGATGCTCCCAAGCGCTTGCTGTGGTATTCCGCCATACAGTATAGTTATCCACTTTACATCCGTCCTAGGTCGAGTTACACTGCTCGAGTAACTGTATTTAAATAGGGAAAACGTGGAGGTGTTTGGTCGCTTCTCTGCTTGGCCCATATTGAATGAACTGGGCTAGTTAAAGGGTTAGTTCACCCAAAAATGAAAATTAAGTCATTAATTACTCACCCCCATGCTGTACCAACCCCGTAAGACCTTCGTTCGTCTTCGGAACACAAATAAAGATATTTTTGATTCAATTTGAGAGCTGTATAACTACCACATTGGCTCCTAAAGGACTGCCTCTTGACGGCCCAGAAAGTCAATGAAGAAAATGTTTAAATATCCCAAGTGACTACCGTGGCTCAACTATATGTTTATCAAGCGACGCGAATACTTTTTGTGCGAAAAAACAAACAAAAATAACGAGTTTATTCGACTATTTCTTTTCTTCCTTGTAGGCCAGAACGAGACTTCCTTAGATTTCCACGACGCATGCGCGAGATTTGCGATCTGCTCACATCAGCTTACACCACTTCAGATCGCAATTCTCGCGCATGCGTCGTGGAAATCTGAGGAAGTCTCGTTCTGGCCTACAAGGAAGAAAAGAAATAGTCGAATAAACTCGTTATTTTTGTTTGTTTTTTCGCACAAAAAGTATTCGCGTCGCTTGATAAACATATAGTTGAGCCACGGTAGTCACTTGGGATATTTAAACATTTTCTTCATTGACTTTCTGGGCCGTCAAGAGGCAGTCCTTTAGGAGCCAATGTGGTAGTTATACAGCTCTCAAATTTAATCAAAAATATCTTTATTTGTGTTCCGAAGACGAACGAAGGTCTTACGGGGTTGGTACAGCATGGGGGTGAGTAATTAATGACTTAATTTTCATTTTTGGGTGAACTAACCCTTTAAGTGCGATCAAAGTGTCTCGCGATTGAGTGCACGCACTGAGACGAGAGAGGTATGTATCAACTCGTCTTAGTTAAGGTAATAACATAAGCCGCGTTTCCACCACAATTACCAGGAACTATTTGTCCCAGGAACTTTTTTCATAGGAACTTTTTTTGCCCCAAGAAGGGCGGGATAAGGAGCCCCCCTAGTCCCACTTTGGCAAAAAAAAATTAATTATAACTATCTCGTGGCCTCAAGATATTAACCCTTGGCCACGAGTTAGTATCTTGAGGCCACGAGTTAGTATCTTGAGGCCACGAGTTGCTATCCTGAGGCCAAGAGATGCTATCCTGAGGCCTCGAGTTGCTATCCTGAGGCCACGAGTTGCTATCCTGAGGCCACAAGTTGCTATCCTGAGGCCACGAGTTGCTATCCTGAGGCCACGAGTTGCTATCCTGAGGCCTCGAGTTGCTATCCTGAGGCCACGAGATGCTATCCTGAGGCCACGAGTTGCTATCCTGAGGCCACGAGTTGCTATCCTGAGGCCTCGAGTTGCTATCCTGAGGCCACGAGTTGCTATCCTGAGGCCACGAGTTGCTATCCTGAGGCCACGAGTTGCTATCCTGAGGCCACAAGATGCTATCCTGAGGCCTCGAGTTGCTATCCTGAGGCCTCGAGTTGCTATCCTGAGGCCTCGAGTTGCTATCCTGAGGCCTCGAGTTGCTATCCTGAGGCCTCGAGTTGCTATCCTGAGGCCAGGATAACTATCTCGTGGCCTATAACTATCTCGTGGCCTCAAGATATTAACCCTTGGCCACGAGTTAGTATCTTGAGGCCACGAGTTAGTATCTTGAGGCCACGAGTTGCTATCCTGAGGCCAAGAGATGCTATCCTGAGGCCTCGAGTTGCTATCCTGAGGCCACGAGTTGCTATCCTGAGGCCACGAGTTGCTATCCTGAGGCCACGAGATGCTATCCTGAGGCCAAGAGATGCTATCCTGAGGCCTCGAGTTGCTATCCTGAGGCCACGAGTTGCTATCCTGAGGCCACCAGTTGCTATCCTGAGGCCACGAGTTGCTATCCTGAGGCCACGAGTTGCTATCCTGAGGCCTCGAGTTGCTATCCTGAGGCCACGAGTTGCTATCCTGAGGCCACGAGTTGCTATCCTGAGGCCACAAGATGCTATCCTGAGGCCAAGAGATGCTATCCTGAGGCCTCGAGTTGCTATCCTGAGGCCACGAGTTGCTATCCTGAGGCCACCAGTTGCTATCCTGAGGCCACAAGTTGCTATCCTGAGGCCACGAGTTGCTATCCTGAGGCCACGAGTTGCTATCCTGAGGCCACGAGTTGCTATCCTGAGGCCACAAGATGCTATCCTGAGGCCTCGAGTTGCTATCCTGAGGCCTCGAGTTGCTATCCTGAGGCCTCGAGTTGCTATCCTGAGGCCAGGATAACTATCTCGTGGCCTATAACTATCTCGTGGCCTCAAGATATTAACCCTTGGCCACGAGTTAGTATCTTGAGGCCACGAGTTAGTATCTTGAGGCCACGAGTTGCTATCCTGAGGCCAAGAGATGCTATCCTGAGGCCTCGAGTTGCTATCCTGAGGCCACGAGTTGCTATCCTGAGGCCACCAGTTGCTATCCTGAGGCCACGAGTTGCTATCCTGAGGCCACGAGTTGCTATCCTGAGGCCACGAGTTGCTATCCTGAGGCCACGAGTTGCTATCCTGAGGCCACGAGTTGCTATCCTGAGGCCTCGAGTTGCTATCCTGAGGCCACGAGTTGCTATCCTGAGGCCTCGAGTTGCTATCCTGAGGCCACGAGTTGCTATCCTGAGGCCACGAGTTGCTATCCTGAGGCCACGAGTTGCTATCCTGAGGCCACGAGTTGCTATCCTGAGGCCACGAGTTGCTATCCTGAGGCCACGAGTGCCACGAGTTGCTATCCTGAGGCCACGAGTTGCTATCCTGAGGCCTCGAGTTGCTATCCTGAGGCCACGAGTGCCACGAGTTGCTATCCTGAGGCCACGAGTTGCTATCCTGAGGCCACGAGTTGCTATCCTGAGGCCACGAGTTGCTATCCTGAGGCCACGAGTTGCTATCCTGAGGCCACGAGTTGCTATCCTGAGGCCACGAGTTGCTATCCTGAGGCCACGAGTTGCTATCCTGAGGCCACGAGTTGCTATCCTGAGGCCACGAGTTGCTATCCTGAGGCCTCGAGTTGCTATCCTGAGGCCACGAGTGCCACGAGTTGCTATCCTGAGGCCTCGAGTTGCTATCCTGAGGCCACGAGTTGCTATCCTGAGGCCTCGAGTTGCTATCCTGAGGCCACGAGTTGATATCCTGAGGCCACGAGTTGATATCCTGAGGCCTCGAGTTGCTATCCTGAGGCCACGAGTTGCTATCCTGAGGCCACGAGTTGCTATCCTGAGGCCACGAGTTGCTATCCTGAGGCCTCGAGTTGCTATCCTGAGGCCACGAGTGCCACGAGTTGCTATCCTGAGGCCTCGAGTTGCTATCCTGAGGCCACGAGTTGCTATCCTGAGGCCTCGAGTTGCTATCCTGAGGCCACGAGTTGATATCCTGAGGCCTCGAGTTGCTATCCTGAGGCCACGAGTTGCTATCCTGAGGCCTCGAGTTGCTATCCTGAGGCCACGAGTGCCACGAGTTGCTATCCTGAGGCCTCGAGTTGCTATCCTGAGGCCACGAGTTGCTATCCTGAGGCCTCGAGTTGCTATCCTGAGGCCACGAGTTGCTATCCTGAGGCCACGAGTTGCTATCCTGAGGCCACGAGTTGCTATCCTGAGGCCACGAGATGCTATCCTGAGGGGCTCCGTAGCGGGAAGATTAGTGACGTTGAACTGCGTACGACTGCTCTTCCCAGTCTGCGGGTTTGTTTTGACTGGCTGCAGGCTCAATTCTACGTCACTGGCCCTCGAGCTAATCTCTGCATTTATTCATGAGAAAGATATAGTTCATTTACGGACAGGAGAAATTTAAAGTTTTTATGGACATATTTCATAAGTCATGAAATTTCTCTAGACTTGTTTCTGTTTGCTATAGCGCTACTGTGCTGTAATTACGGTGTCTAGCTGTCATGGGCAACGCTGGTAACATGGCGCGGGTGCCTCTGACGTGCGACCAATGAGCTTGCCCTACGTCATTACACGTCAGAACCCGACAAGGGGGCGTAGTCTTACTCAAATACAAATACTTTTCCTCCCTAAAGTGTTGGAGTCATACACTGATAGACTGCTCTAGGTAAAGATAGTAGCAGATATAGCATTACCTTAAATGGCCCTGAGTGCTTTTGGTATGAACCGCTCCACTGTTTTGATGCGCTGCTTACTTTAAACTTTAAAATGGTGCTTCAGTCTGGTTGGATTTTTTTTTTTTTTCAGTCCTATTATTGAATGCCCATTTTTTTTTTAATGAATTATTTACTTAAGATCATTAATAGCATTAAAAATGAACTACAGTAATATTATGTAAGTTAAAAAATATTTTTTTTGCTATGCCAAAATTGAAACCGAGAACCGTGACATTTGACAGGTATTGGCACCGACTACTAAAATTCAGTGCCATGTCACAACCCTAGCGCTTTTATATACCATGTATAGAAGTAGGCTTTTTCAGACACAGGTTGTTCATTTGTGAACTTCACTCATTTCCCACCAAATGCTTCACAGCTCACAATATGCAAACACTTGTCAACAACACTTTTTTTCTTTTGTAACACTGAACCAAGAAAAAGCCATCTTAAAAAAACACAACCCAAGCCGATATTCAAAGTGAATCTATTCCTTATTCACAACTGAAAACATGAGATAAATGAAGTCTCTTATCTGTCTTACAGGCAAATCGTGGACTTTCTCAGCAACGAGGGACACATTTTCTCCACCATTGATGAAGACCACTTCAGATCAACCGACAATGAAGCCTAATCACCTTTCTGTCATCTTACCAGACCTCAATAAGCCCATTTCATATCTATGTAGTTTAAGGAAAACAATCAAAAAATATATATAACCATATATTTGTTCTTTATGGTATTTTTTTTATCAAAAACATACACATTTACAAGCTTAATTCTGTTCTTTACATTTAATAACCTAAACTAAAGAATAAACAGTACAAACGGCATTGCCTAATTTACATTAAAGTGTATATTTGTTAAAGCTTGCATTGGCACAACTTTGGGTATTTAGATCCATAGAAAAGTACGTCATATCCATGGCTGGTACTTTGTTTGATTTCTTTGAGTTTTTTTACACTTCTTGTTATGAAGACACAGTAGCTGTATTCATTTAACATGAATACAAAGTGTCCTTGTTCTAATAGAAAAGGCTTTCATGGGGATTGTTTAATGCGTCCTCGATAGACTCGTAGTCGTGGTCAGAGTCAGACAGTCTCTTTGCTTTTTTTTTTGGTGGAAGGAAAGAAAAGAACAGATTAAAATCTACACATTTTAGTTTTCTGTTTGCTGTTCAAAGATAGTTCATGAAAGTATTAAATATCTAAATGTAAAGACAAACCAACCTGTATTTCGTGCGTTTGTGGGACCGGTCACGTACATATTGGGCATGCTGACGCTCTCTGCGTTTGATATGCTTTTCCTAGGCAAGATTGGAGGGGGCTGGTCTGGGTTCTGGGGAGTTGCACAGGGAAAAAAGAGTCAAGTTTATAAGCCACTGAGTCAGCTTAGCAAAAAGAGGAAAAGAGGAACACAATGCAATATCTTCCTGTTCAGTATGCTTAAGCACATGGTTACCGTACCAGACGTTATAAGGGCTGATTTATGTTTTTACCTTCTTAAGCCTAGTTCACACTATTTTAAAACTGTGAGGTTCACACTACATGACTTGCTCTCTGTTCAAGTTGTTGAGCTGTTCACACAACGCAACGTGATTGTTCTGCAACATATTTTTCTGGGCTTGGCGACGCATCTGCGAGCATCTTTGATGCGTTTTTGGCTCTTTCAACAGATTGGCGAGCTTTCATCGCCCGCTAACCCCCTGTGGTTTGCACGTGATAATACCCTGACCTGTCGGCGAGCTCAACGATTGCAAATCGGGCTTAAAATCATGTAGTGTGAACTAGGCTTTAGGAGAAAAATTAATAGTTCACCCAAAAATGAAAACTCAATCATAATTTTTTTTCTCACCTTCATATTGTACCAAACATGCATTTTTTTTACTGTCATTATGACATGCTACCTACAATGAAAATGAGGAAACTATCTCCAATGACATAAGAGCACCATAAAAGTGGTCAACAGAGTTCGTGCAATGCCTTATCTGAACTTTGTCTCTGTTGTTGAATTAATCAATGACGAGCCAGTCGCTTGCTTCGTTCCTGAATTAATGATTTCCTTTCCTTTTTTTTCCTTTAAAAAAAGTGTATGTTCTCTTCCCCCCCCCATCATTTAATATTTTCTTATTCAAATTTTATTTAAAACACTTTCATTAATCAATGCATTTGTAGTCGCTGTGAAAATACGCCCTTTGCCCTCTGAGCTGCAATAAAGTCTGTGTAAATATACATCTGAATGCCACTTCAAATGCAGATTTTTGCAGTGACAAGATGATTGTCTTGATACTGATTTCAATTGACTCATGCCATGTGCCCTTAAAAGGTAAAAACAAATATCAGCCCCGAAATAAAAAATTATATATGTATATATTTCTGTCACTGACAAAATGTAATTATTAGTTGCTTCATTACATGATTCTCAATTTTACCAATGAATTATGAATTCACAACATAATTTTCTGTGGACATGTCTGGAAAAAGTAACGAATACCTAAAGTTTATAAAAAACAACAACATATAATCAGGTTTAATTATTGATTTTGAAAGTGAAAAGGGTTTTGAGACCAATCGAACACTGACAAAATGTATGCTGCTTTGTCAAACACTTTCATTGTAAAGCAAAGAGCATGCTAATAATTCAGCAGAACTTTTGTTTCACAAGCCAAATTTCCGTCCACTTGTCACAAAAAAAAACTCATGCGAATAAAGCTGGTGAAAGTGTGTTTCCATCCAATGGCTTTAAAGCAAATAAAAAGCTGTGTGTAATGACGTCACATGCTGTTTTGCGATCAAATTGATTTGAGACATTTGAACGTGTCTCCATTCATTTTCGCACTGAATCGCACGACATTCAAGCAAACATTTGCGAACAAAGTTTTGCTTGACAAAATGGATCGCGCCATAATAACATTTCCATCAGTATTTATCACATAAGCCATATATCGATCAAAATTAAATCCGATGAGACCGAACGCATTTCATTTCAGTCGATATTCATTAAATTCAATTGAATTTGACTGTTTCCATAATGCGTTTTTCATTCGATATCACTTAATTCGGATAACATGTGGATGGAAACATAAGCTAGAGAAAAAGCCATGGATTTTGGACAAATATGATCACATTTTTGGAGATGGTTCTCTCTGCAGAACATAAAATCCACGGGGAGGAGCCGGATCCAGATCCAACTCCTCCCACCTTACACACACCTAAACCAAACTAACTATTACAATATTACAGCATTTCCCAAATTCCCCTTCTTGGTAGTTTATGATGAGAAATGGAAAAATCGTTAGCTCACATACTTCAAGTAATGGTCATGGTGAAGCTCCACGGGGAGGAGTCGGATCAATATCCAATAGGCTTAGGTCAGGGTTTCTCAAAGTCCTGGAGGGCCGCTGTCCTGCAGAGTTTAGCTCCAACCCTGATCAAACACCTGAGCAACCTAATCAAGGTCTTCAGGATCACAAGAAAGTCACAGGTAAGTGTGTTTGATCAGGGTTGGAGCTAAACTCTGCAGGACAGCGGCCCTCCAGGACCAAGGCCCTGTTTACACGAGAACGCTCGCGGGTGAAAACGTAAAAATATTTTATCGGATGTGCCTTTTGTTTAAACGGCAACGGCGTTTTTAAGGCTCAAAAACGCTAAAAAGTGAAACCACCCTCCAGAGTGGAAATCTTAAAAACGCTCCACCGCCGTGTTCCCGTGTAAACGGTAAAAACGCAAAAGTCTGCTTGACGGTGAAGGGTGTACGCAGGCGCGTGGACTTGGTGTTGTTGTAGTATGCACTCCTAGCCGCCTGAAGTGCATACTACATTGAATTTCACACACTTTTGCGCCACCATTTGCACGCGGATGTCCCACACAAAACGCTCGTCTAAACGCAAAATAAAAAAAGATGATGCAACGACCCTTTTGCGTTTTCTCTTCAGAATCGTTTCCGTGTAAACATAGCCCAAGTTTGAGAAACCCTGCCCTAAACCTACCCAACTCTGCCCCCTAATCCCTAAACCCAACCCTAATCCTACCCATCTCCACCCCTTTGATCTTGATCCGACTCCTCCCCGTGGATCTCATGTACTGCATTTTTGGGTGAATACTCTTCTTGTTAGCTTGACCATGACCATAACTGGAAGTATGTGAGCTATTGATTTTTCCATTTCTCACCATAAACATTAACCAAGAATGGGAATTTTGGGAAATGCTGTAATAGATAATCCAGTTGTAGCTTATCTGAGTATGTAACAAAACCATTACCGTTTGATTCCTACATGTCTATTTTAGTTGGGTGAATAAAAGTGCGTGCTTACATCATCTGGCGGAGGTGGTGCAGGGACCCGTTTACCCTTTGTCTGATAAAGCGAGAGGTCGTCCAGTTGTTCGGTCACATTTATCTTTACTTTTGGTAATTTTTTTTCAGACTTGGGGGGTTTCTTTGGAGCTTTTGAATTGGATGGTTTCCGCTTTGGTGGACGAGGAGGGGGTTCCTCAATTTTGCTGATGCATTTGTGATATTCATAGTAGAATTTCTCTGTCACCTCAGTGACCGTCTCTATATGAAGGTCTGGGGGTTCATCGCTGGACCACGGCAGATGATCAGAGGTGAAACAGACAGACATTTTTAACCAACTTACTGGCAACTCAAAACACCAGTCTGGTTTATTGGATAGGCTTGCCAATACTATGGTCTCTGTGAAGGTCTCCTCAAGCTTAAGTGCTGTTAACCCCATCAGGGGATCTTTTTCTAGGTCTTTATCCCGAGTCACCACTTTGACATCCAGAGGAAAAGTGCTGCTCATTAAATCGGTTAGCTTATACTTCTTGTTGTCTGAAAGCTTTTCCACAAAGTGACCTGCCATAAACAGTGGCAGAGAGAGTTCCTCACTGTCGTCTTCCTCATCATCTTCATCATCCTCGTCATCCACTTCCATAGTACGTTTACAAATTAGACTTTCTACTTTCTGAGCAGCTCCAGATATATCCATAGGCCTATCCAACCTTAACACTTCTAGCTGCTCGCCAACGCTGAGCGCAGGAATTGCCTCTTCCTCTTCCGCCTCGACGTACCTAGTCACACTAACTTTCAAACCTGGAGACTGAGAGGATCCCAAGTATAGCTCGTACACTGATCCGAATTCCCTGGCCCTTCTTCTCATTCGTCCACCATACCTCTCTGAGATGAAGTAGTACTGTTTTCCCTTCTTTCCCTTTGGAGTCGAGGCTAATAAATATGTTGTGTGGCCACACCCATGCAACACGAGTTGCCTTCCACTTTGCAGTTCTTTGAACCAGCTGCTATTAAAAAACGGCTCGCCTTCTGGGCCATCAAGGATCTCTGCCATAGTGGGGAAGGACTGCTTTGGCTGACTTGCAACTTCAGTCAGTGATAGCGGAGTTATGAACACTAAATCCTGGAACTGTTCTGTCACGTCCTGGACATCCACCTCCAGGCTGGACGGGAACTTGACCACGTTCTTCCTCACTAAAGGTAAAAATCATTAACAAACATTAATTCCAGGAGCATTGTCATGTCATGTATCAAGCCTGTATGACAGGGGTTCCCAAATCTGCTCCTGGAGGGCTAATCTCTCAGAGTTAAGATCCAGCTTGCCCAAACTCACATGCCTATGTGTTTTAACTAGGATTGGAGCTAAACATCATAGCACAGTGGCCCTTCAGGAGGATTGGACACCCCTCCGCGGACAGGTGTACTCCCTTCCACTCAACACACCAGCCTAGTTTTCAGGTAAAGCCAAAGTCCTAGAGTAGCTGGCTCTAATGCCTGGTTCATATTACACGATTTTAGCCTGATTTTGGCATGATCTGTTTGACGTAGTCGTGGGAATTCGTAAACGACAATGGGATGCAAGATTCATTCGTATCATCTTGTACAGTGTGTCATAGTGGACGACAACCTACGTCGCGTCTGCGATGCTAATCGACATCACGATAAAAAGACTAGCATGTTTAATTTTCTTTAACGGTCGTCCACAACGGTTCCGTCACATGTATGAGGTTGACCAATAGGAGCACAGAAGCTTTTCCGTACACAACTTTCAAAAATGGTGAAATGAAAGAGAGACAATGGTGCTAACGTTAAAACGAAAAGTAAAAATAAATAAGAAAACAATATTTTACCTCAAGTTCTCTTTGGAGGATTGACAGCCCAACATGACATCATGACTTTTGCGTAAACATACATGCCACTTTCGAGTCAAGTGGCGTGTTATCTCTACGCATTTTGAGCTATCCGCGTGTATGTCTATGCCATTAACGTCCGAGTGATTCCGCGTGTATGTACACGCCGACAAATGTCCGCGCGAAACGAAGCAAAATGTAGATCTTCATCTGGGGAGTGATCTAGGATGGTAAGGGAACAGTGATAAATGCCATTAACCCCAGTGACGGTTAGGTTTAGGGACGGGGTTGAGGTAAGTCATATATTTATATATACAGTAATAACGTTAAGTCAACGGCGTTCATAAACGCGCTGAAAAGCGATTATGCGTCTTGATAGCACGCAAAAATGGAAATACGAATTGGCGTGTCATACACGCGCTACTTCATGAGATCAGTCTGAACAGTCCATACTGTCCTCTTCGAGCAGGGTTCTCAAGTCTCACGCAATGGCCGTGAGACACAGACAATTCAACCAGTTCACACACTCACACGCCACACTGTGTATTTCTCACGCTGAATAGGCAATGCCGAGCAATCCAGGAACGTGTCCATTGTCGGGTTTTCTTTCTGAACACAGGACAGCCTATACAACACTCACCGTTTCATCCATTGTTTGTTAACGTTCGTTTCCCGAAGTCACTCGAAACTCACTCGTTTCGCCTTCTCGATGACATCACGCGCACCGTTAAAGACGGCATGCGATAACTGGTCAGGAAGCAACGCGTAGTCTGACGTGTGTCTTGTCCACGACACGACAAGATTTTAGGAGTCAAAATCGTGTAATCTGAACCAGGCATAATGTGTTAGATTACAGTAGGCGATTTAAGGTGGACCTCCAGGAGCAGGATTGAGTTACAGCTGATTGACTTCTCATTAGGGGCTTTCACACCGGAGTAACCTTTTTATATTTCCTAAAACTATTAGCTCAAGTACCAGGATTTTGACACGTTCACACCGCAGGAACTAGGAATGATTTTAGTTTTAAGAACTCCTTTTGGAAGAACTAATTTAGCTGCTACTTCCAACATGACATCATGACTTTTGCGTAAACATAAGCTGCTTTCCGATTTCCGGGATTTTTGCAGTTACTAGAACCTAACGTTCCTATAACCCCTTTTTTCCCGTGTTCCGACCGAACTAAATTGGGGATTTTTTAGTTCCTCAGACCGTAGTTCCTATAACTCTTGCAGTACCTAGTCTAAAGCGAGGACTTTTTTAGTTCCCTTTCCCTAAGTCTACGTTGATTGGTTCAACTTATAAGTCACGCCCACTGTCAACACGGAACTTATAGGGCGCTGTCTGCCATACGCTGTGCGTTTTAGCAAACGCCACCGTTCGTACTCCGTTATTAAGGTCCTGGCAAGGCAGAACAGGAACATTGCAATAGCCTCCTCCATGCTGGTTTGTTGTTGTTGTATGTGGCCGCGCTACGTCTAGTGATGACGCTATAAAGACCGTCGCCGTGCTTGCGTCACTCCCTTACCCCTCCTACCAGTTCCTATGGCCACTTGGCCAGCGCGAACGCAAGCAGCAAAACCGAGTTTGGGGGAGAGTAGTTCTTAGAACTGTTTAGAAGTGGACAGTTCCTATAACTAAGTTCCTGTAACTACTTGGTCGGAAAGCGGCTATACACGCCACTTTCAAATCAAGTGGCGTGTTATCTATACGCATTTTCAGCTATTCGTGTGTGTATGTTTACGCCATTAATGTCCGAGTGATTCCGCGTGTATGTACACGCCGTTAAATGTCCGAGCCAAACGAAGCAAAATGTAGATTTACATATGGGGAGTGATATTTTTTTTCCTAGGATGGTAGGGGAAGACTCATAAATGCTATTAACCCCAGTGACGGGTAGGTTTAGGGACGGGGTTGAGGTAAGTCATATATTTATATATAAAGTAATAACGTTAAGTCAACGGCGTTCATAAACACGCTGAAAAGCGATTATGCGTCTTGATAGCACGCCAAAAATGGCAATACGAATTGGCGTGTCATACATGAGATCAGTCTGCCTACTTCAGAGTCGGGTCTAAACCAGCACTATAGGAACTACCGGTGACGTTAGTGTATGCTGAGTTGCTGAACGCACGTGAAAGACAAGCAACCGCCATTTTAAAAAATGCTGTTTAAACAGATAGCCTATATATAGTGGGGAGAACAAGTTTTTGATACACTGCCGATTTTGCAGGTTTTCCCACTTACAAAGCATATAGAAGTCTGTATTTTTATCATAGGTACTCTTCAACTGTGAGTGACAGAATCTAAAACAAAAATCCAGAAAATCAGATTCTATGATTCCTAAGTAATGAATTTGCCTTTTATAAATAAATGAGTCTATATAATATTTCAGAAGAGGAAGTTACTGCAATCTGCCTGGATTCGTTTGTGAGAAAATCAAGCCGAGAGATCTGATAAAAAGTCAAGTGTCTCACAATCATAATAACAGACAGATATGCATTTGTATGCAATAGATTTGGTATTTGTTTGAAGGTTACATGCAATTTGTAGGATGGTTTGTATTTGTGAAATATCATATAGCCTCATTTATTTATATTTGCAAAACACAATGCGTGTTACATCGATGCATTTTTGCTCAAATTTACCTTCGTACTTGCACATTGCTTTCTGTTTGTTTGCGAGTAGAGTTTTCCTTAGCAAAACAGATCGAGTTTGTTTGCAAAATGCTGGATTTGTTTTTTTTTTTTAATTATGGCACAATATTAACTCCATATTAGTACACGAGGAACCATCCCAGTGTCTAGTTCATAGAACTAGCCGGTGCAAAAGCCCCTATTGGTGTTGGGCTATTTACAAACCTCTCTTAGAACTGGCCAATGCTTCCACTAACATACCAATCAGTGATGTACAGGAATTTACTACATGCATGCAGTGTTCGTGCTCATTAGACTTTATGCGTGCTTAAATTTTGAGTACATGTATTAGCCTCGAAAATAATTTTATGAAATCGCAAGATGCTTTTGATTCAACGTTGAATAACTTAATTAATTGCAACTAATTTTCAGTTCAGACTGCTTCATTGATTATAATCAAAGGGAGGAAAGGGGAAGGGAAGGGGATGCAAGACCAATTCATATTTACTTGAATGGGGCAATATCAAAATCTCAGAAATTGCTTGCCAAATCCACATTTAAAGAACATATTGCTAAATCAGCAGCAACAACAAAGAAAAATCTGACATGCTTATCCTCAATCAGCAAGTTAGTCCAGCCAATGCACATGTGCAGTCCCAATAGCCCATGGGAACCAGAGCTTCTTAAAAGATTGGCTCTTTTTTTAATAAGATTTTAATAAGAATTTGTGCACGCTGAATTTTCTCCCATTTATATTCATGAGTGAATTATCTTGCTAGTGTTTTAACCCAAATTTGGGTCAAAAATGTCATTTAAATTTTTAACCCAACTTCAACTTTCACTTTTTAACTGTATATTTTTTTTATTGCATTTTTAACCCAACATTTGGGTTTGTCCATATTTCACCCAAATTTGGGTTGAAACAACTCAGCATTTTTTAGAGTGTATAGTGCTTGTTTTAATGCATTGAATCTGGTTTGTGTAGTTAATTTTGCTTAATTCTTGCTAGATTGAGTTGCAGCTCTTTAGAAACCGTTTAGTGCAGATTTCCAGTCTGAGACACTTGCACTTCCTTAGACCAGAAGGTTTTGTGGGTCATTTTTTTCAGGCCCACAACTACCTTTCCCGTATTGGGAGGATGTATGCTAAAGTTTTGTATGCTAAAACCTGAAAATTAGTAAATATTTTGCCACTTCCGCTTTTATTGCCCTGAAGTCAATGAGCTTTTGGTTAAATGCTGGTAAACACAAGTTCAGGATGTTCTCACATTTTATTCTATAAAATGTATCGGTAATACTTCCTCAGCTTTCACAGACAGGGCTTAGATTAAGCCAGTAGTAGACCTTAGTTAAATTAGGACATTCAAGTATTTTTTTAAAAATGTGATTTAGAGGAAGAAAAAAAACCAATGATATTTTAAGATATCTCAGTGCAAGTTGCTTTCAGTTAAAACAGCTCAGACATGCATTTTAATCTGCATGCATTTAGCTCAACCCTTGTCTGTGAAATAAGGCCCTTGTGATTTTTTTATTTGTCTTGAGAAATGCGGTTTCTATCAAGTGTCTAAATGGGACTACAGAAGTTATCAGGAACATTAAATCCATCATAATTGGACATTATAACATAGTTGAAACGGCATTTATCAAAACATGAATTTTGTTGGAATCGTAATCAGGTGTTAAAGATAGAACCTATTAAAAGCAATTTGAACCAATGGGATGACTTACAGTCCTAACATGACATGGGTCAAGTTGCATTAAGGGGGCTTTCACGCTGGCAGTTTAGTTCGGAACGGGGCACGATTCGCATGAAAAATCGCTAATGTGAACGCCGTCATGGGACCCGGGTGCGCACTGGGGTACCGAACCCGAGACTTCCTGGAGGAGGTGGTCTGAGTGCCGCGGTCCACGTGAATGTGAAAGCAACTCGGATTCGGGCGCGCACTTGTTCAGGAAGTAAAGTATCCTGCGCATGCGTTTTAGCTTATTGTGATGTATTCAGTTAAATAAAACACTTGTAAGGGATGATAGTGTTGATGAGTGTGAAACCAGACCAACGCGGGGGCGCCAGGAACAAACCCACTCGGGCTCAGACCGCAGCAAACGAGCTCAGTGTAAAAGCCACCTAAGACCTCTTACCTCTTAACTAGTTTGACCAACTACAGGTAGCCAAGCCAAGGGGTAATCAGTTTTACTTTTCTATTTCAAAGTAGACCCAGAACCTTTTTTGAATGTAGCGGACTTAAAGTTAGGACAAGTCTTGAGGGGAAAACAAATAAGGTGGCTAATTTCTAAGACTATTCTAAGCAGTTTATTCAACCGTCTTATGATTTTATGATGGGTACGCCATTTGTCACTACACCGGCCTACAAAAATATGTCAAAACTGCAGCACTGTGTTTTGGACAGTTACAAATCTGGCTTTGGGACCAGCAGCACCATGTCAGAGGGAAAAGGACTTGGCAAAGATTTCTAAGGTAAAGTAACACTGTTGTACTTACTATGCATAATGGCGCTAATTTCATACACCGGGCTGAAAACCATCAGGGCTCCACAGTTCTTCATATTTGTGCTGCGGAAGCGGCGACAGCTCAGCCTGACTGATGACATGATTTCCTGTAGAGTGAAACCACGGTCACTTTCGTACTCATAAAACTCTCCTTTGAGGGATAGAGGAAGGAGTATCTCTGCAGACGCCTTGTTCTGCCCCACCACATGACACCGTGCAAGTCTTTCTCCATTGTCAGCGGCCTCCACTGTAACCAGGGTCAACTTTGTTTCTGCGGGGACTGTGAAGTTGTCGATAGTCAACTCCTCTCTGCTTGTGAAGATGAAGGAGCCGCAGGCGTCCACTCCAACAGGACACAGACCCACAATTTCCTCGATTGCATTGTACGGGAGTTCCTCAGCGACGAGTCTGAACTGGCCTAGAGAGATTCAGGGTGGGAAAATCAATCAACTTAGCTCTAGCTTTTGGTTTAGAAATGAATTGCCTAAAGGACAACAGCCACCTTGAGCTTAAGTTGAAGAACTAGCATCATGACTTGTTCATAGAGAGACAAGTGTGGCTATCTGTAGGTTGGAGTAATTGGCGTGCCGAAAGGTCTTACAATTGACCTATTGGTAAGCCCCTCCCCTCGAATGCGGATATGAGCCAATGGCAGTTGACTATCTGTTGCATGGGGAACTTGGACATCTTTAGGTTTCAGCGCCATTGGGAAACATTGGAAAATGCAAAGATATCACCGGTTTGATGGTGTTTATGCTACAAAAATGGTAAAACGATGTGCCTGAGATGGGTAAACCCAAACAAGGTATCCTAAACCCAAACAAGACCGAGCCAAATGTCTACTTTGGACTACGTGTATTAATCCAGTGATGTGGGTGCATTAACCTGGATCCCTATGAATTCAACCCCATTAATGAAGACAAAAACGGTCATTTTCTGGTTGTCATACTTTCATTGAGTTACAATCAAAGTTAGTGAGGCCATGCTAACGCACAAACCTAAATAGCTAACTGTTCTCAAGTCATGTACAGACTGGTCTACAATTCAGTGCCTCTATATATGAAACTGGGTAAATTCAAATGAATTTAGGCCACGTTTACACAAAGCCGGGTATTTAGCAAAATTAATATTTTCCCCCTCTCCGTTTTTTAAAAATAACATCGTTCACACACCCGCATAAATACGCCGTCGAGCGCCATCATAACTATGCCAAACCTATTGGTGGCAGTGTAGGGGTTAAGGATAAAGCCATGCAAGCCAATCAGAATCCTCAGAATCAACGAGAGAGAACCTAAAACGCCGTTTCTCCAAGTTCACACGGCAACACATAACCAGCGTTTTCAGAAATCTCCACTTTGGCCGGAGTTTTTAGAAATAATCGTTTTCTGTGATAAAAACGGGGTTTACGCTGTGGTATGAACAGTGTTGATCCTGGATGTTGTCATCTACAGTACGACCGTAACATGAGGTTTCTCCCGTTTGTATTGTGATCAGTAAACCCTTGCTTCCAAATTAAAGGAGTAGTTCACATTTAAAAAAAACTTTTGCTGATAATTTACTCACCCCCATGTCATCCAAGATGTCCACGTCATTCTTTCTTCAGTTGAAAAGAAATTAAGGTTTTTGATGGAAACATTCCAGGATTTTTCACCATATAATGCACTTCACTGGGAACCAAACGGTTCAAGGTCCAAATGACAGTTTGAACTCGTTCATCAAAATGAATATATCTTTTTTTTTCAAGAAATTTCATTCGTTCAATCAACCAAATGACTCGAAAAACGATTTCAGAATCACAAACGCGCATCACAGAACAGAGCAAGGCGAGCATTTGAGCTTATAAAACTTAAACTTTTGTATTTATTTTTGAAATGAGCGATCGTTTCGCTTGATAAGACCCTTATTCATCATCTGGAATCGTTTAAAGCCCTTTGAACAGTTTGCACTGAAACTCATTTGGACCTTGAACCATTTGGTTCCCATTGAAGTCCATTATATGGAGAAAATCCTGGAATGTTTTCCTCAAAAACCTTAATTTCTTTTTCGACTGAGTAAAGAAAGACATGGACATCTTGAATGACATGGGGGTGAGTAAATTATCAGCAAAAGTTTTTTCTAAAAGCGAACTATCCCTCCATGGCCAATTGGTCAATTGCTTGAGAAATTTCCAGTATAGGTTTAGTTTGTGTTGTTCGGCACATTACCCATTACTCCAACCTGCAGCTATCCCTGTCACGATGAATCCTGTCCCAGTTTACCTCTAATCATTTGGGTTGTTATTCACATATGCTAATGTAACCATATGCTGAATAATACAGATAGTTATTTAAATCAACTCTAGTTTGGTTGTATGGCTGTTGTTTAGAGACTAACCTGAGTAGTCAGTAGGCAATTCATATGTAGCTCCAGTGTCAATCTCCTCACACGATACAGACAGGAGCTGTAAACCAATGATCTTCACCAAATCTCCAGTAGATAAACACACTTCACTTCCCGAAAGCTCATATACGGACCCTGAAAATAACACATCATCATGTCCTATTTGCATATCTGCGTTCATTTTAAAAGTCTGACAACATTTGATCCCATTAAAACAAAGTCAAACATATGGAGTCAGAACATTTTTAATACATTGAAAGTAAATTCCTTATGTGGTATTGATTAAATTTTATTTTTGAAGGCCTATTTCATTTTTAATAGTGTACTTCACTCAAATATGCATTGTGGTTATTTAAAACAGTGCATTTCAGCTTTTATAACCCCCAAATCTGTTGCAGCAGGTGAAAACAAACTATTCAAATCAAACGATTCAGTGTAGTTTAGTGAAATAAACAGCTGATCATCGTTTAAAAGTGAAAAGAAAACACTCATTTCTTGTTGTTGATGTCAAAGGCGTCTAATCAATCTCAATATTTTAGTGCAAATATATCTGTCACTTTAGAAGATGCCAAGCTGGACAGGTCGTGAGACGTGCCCTCATTCTCAAAACCAAGATTTTAGTTTTAATACATTTCGGTTTGGGGAATTTAAGGATCTTTTTATTTTTGAATTACTAACTTTGGTTTCACCATTTGACCTAAAATCTGACAACCACTGATTTAATGCATGATTTATGCAGTCATGAGCAATCTTCGTTTTTTTCACTTTTGATTTGAGTTCCCCTTTATATAAACAATCGTTGTAGGCTATTGTTTTTTTGATGCAGACAATACTAAACCAGATCCGGTCATATATTCACTAGTGAAGGCGCACGGCATAAACCACGTTGATGAGGGGGAAAAAAAGTGCATGTCCTGTTTGTGGTCGAAAGCTAAACATACTGTGAGTGTGAACATAAATGTATTATGTTCACACATAAAAATGTCAAATCACTTCTGTTTAACTAATTCATATTTTAATGAACAATTACAATGCAAAATACATTTCTGGACATGGACTGTAGGATTTTAGTTGTTTGTTTTTTCCCCTTTGAAAAATTGTCATCCAGAATATGCTGAGAGGATAAAAGCATGACACATACCCTGGAAATAAACCCCAGAGCAGACCTGTAGGACGCGGGGCAGAGACTGCTGATCCAGACAGTTGATGAAGACTCGTAAGGACTGGAGGTCTCCCATCTTTCACGGCGGACAGTCACACACACACTGCGCTGATCTGCTATTTTCACACATTATAGACAAGAGAGGAAGTCTCAAAAGTGACTCACCCAGAAACCACAAACACCATAGTGAACTGCGCACAGACTTTTATTTGAATATGTTTAGTTAATGTTTTATTTAAATATTTAATTTAGTGTATGTATTGTACTTCAATATTTTGTTTCAACATATAACTGCATAATGTTTAAGCAGTTTCACTTGTGTGACCACAACTCTCTATTGTCTATACAACTGGCAACTATCTCCCGGACAAATCCTTTTATGGCAAAGGCTTAGCTCATGAATATTAATTAAGCAATGCTGCTATTGATTGGTTAACCTCCCTAAAAGGGTTTTCCCACACTATATAGCTGTAGCCTATACATAGATTCAAAATCGACCACTCCAGACACGTCAGTGTGTCTGCCATCTTGCAATGGTCAGCATGCGAATCAAAAAAATTCCACAACACTGCACAGTTTCTGGTTGAAAATTCTGGATTTTCCAAAGAAATGGGATAACATTTTACATTGATTTGTGTTTTTGTACGTATTAAAGGGTTAGTTCACCTAAAAATGAAAATTCTGTCAGTATTTACTCGCCCTCATGTTGTTCCAAATAAACACATAGAGGTTTGGAACAACATGAGGGCGAGTAAATACTGACAGAATTTTCATTTTTGGGTGAACTAACCCTTTAAGTCAATGTTACAATTTTTCATACTGTGGTAACTTAGTAATGTTGTGTTAGCTGACTTCTTCGTCTTGTTGATTTGTGTTATTTTTCTATATTCATCTGCTGAAGTTTATTACAGATATTGATTTGTTTAACTAGTATGGCTGTAGACTCAATTTCTCTTCAACGGCTGAGACTCGTCACTAGTTCACTGGGACTCATCTCTTCACCACACCGGTGTTTTGACCGCTGCAATATGGCGGACGGCTTACGATTATGGCGCTTAATGAGGATTCTATGTTTGTATTTCTATGGTTCACAGTCTTTCACCACAGAGGCGTTCGCGCACTTAGTCACGTATGCTTTTGAGCCAATCAGTTACGGCTACTGAGAGAAATACGCGTTACGTCGTTAATATTCATGAGCCGGAAGACGTTCCGTTTTAGCAGCTTACCCAGGATGCTCGGCGTGTCGATAGCATTGAAGAATGTGTGACAATGGCAACAAATACTACAGAGATGAATCCAAATTTCGACTGTCCGTCATGGTAATAAATAAAAACAAACAAAAACACTGCAGTCTATGCTAGGTTTAGTGCATGAAAAAGGTGTATTCTTACCCAGCATTAGAACAATAATCTTACACCGAACTGTTAGCTCTCTTGCTCTTTAGCAGACACACCGTCACACTAATGGAACTGAAACTTGTTTTACAAAGAACATTATTTGTGTAAAAGAGTATATTCATGTTCATTGATCAAACTATGGAACATCCCAGAAGCTAAATGCTTTATTTCTGATCATAATCTGCACAGTGGATGATTTGTGGGATGAGTTCATGAGTTTCTCCTTCCAGGGCAGGGAAGCCTCCAGCAGGGCTGCATTTGGACGTGGTGAAAGGAGACAAACTTGTTGAGGTATTGCAATGATTTTTAAAAAATATTGGTTAATAACTTAAGTAGACTTGGTAATGAGAACTTAACCATCACATATTTTGTAAATTGTTCTGAGTACTCCACCTTGTGTGGTTCCAAACCTGTATGCTGTTACATGGAAGACAAAAGTGAAAATCATTTTCACAAAATTTAAGTTTTCAAGATTCTTGATGCAAGTCTTTTCCATGCAGAGTGTAAAGGGACCACACCTCCAAAAAGGACCAATATTAGCTATATATGAAGAGTTCAGATGCAAAAGCCTCTAAATGCCATTTGAAATTTTCTACTTTAATGATGATTTTTATCAAACTTGTATATTTTATTTCATTAATTTCACTTAAATAACCATTAATAGGCAATTATCATTGGCATTTAAGTGAAATCACTGAACTTAAATATACAAGTTTGATAAAAATCATCATTAAAGAAGAAAATTTCAAATGGCATTTAGAGGCTTTTGCATCTGAACTCTTCATATACAGTACTGTTCAAAAGTCTTAGTCATGTTAAAATGGTTTTAAGCCAGTTATTTTCTGTAGTATGTCAGTAGGAAATATCAGTTTACATTTCCAAATATTCCTTTTGCTATTAATTGTAATAACCCAGTGAGATCTTTGAAGAACTGAGACGCTTGAAGAAACTTTACTGCAAATCTTCCTGAAAAGCTAAGTCTACCTGGACAAAAGCTATTTTCAATGATTTAAAAAATCGATTTATTCCATTATTTTAGAGGCATCCTTTCTTTACAGTGTTTTTGATAAATCTTTCCACAGTACTGTAAGTTAGCTTTGCAGGTCGATTTATTTAAACGTCTTTGAAACATTGCGGCAGTTCATCTGGATTTAGTCTGTCTCCGTTTTTTTTTTTTTCTGTAAAGTGATATTTTACTGACACACTACAGCAAATGATAAAAAATAACTGGCTTAAAACTATTTTTGGGAGCGTGGAAATATTAATGTGCCTAAGACTACTGTGTATAGGCTATATATAAATGGCTAATGGGCCATATTACATGTATATAACCATAACAGAATAGCATAGGGTTGTATTTATCTAGCTGGGTAAACCAATCTTTTTTTATAAAAAAAAAAAAAAAAAAATGAAATGACCGTTTGTCCAACATGCCACAGCGATGCACCAGATACTGACCTGACCGCCTGCAGCTCAGTTGAGTTTTATTTTTCCCACACTGATGCGTGCATTATGGTGGCCTTCAGGTCCAAAAGCGGTGCTAGAGAAACAAGACCCTGAGATTTAAGCTCTGAGAGAGGAGTCACTCCTCAGGTGTTATAACTCCAGGGCACATCATGGTGACATGCTATGTGTACTGGGTCGTTTGACAAAATACTGTGATGCTATGAGTCATTTTATATCTGGACACTGAATATATTGCAGCAGGATAGTGGTTTATATACAGTGCCACAGGTGAATATGGTAACATTGTTAACCAAAAGAAATCACCATACTTCCCCAGTTGATTAATCACAGTACATTAAGACTTACATTTTGTACAAGTTTCCTGAAATATGAGGTGGCATCTTTACCTACATTTACAGCACTGAAATCAGGACACAAAGCCAGGTTGAAAAATTCATTCAATTTTGGTGACATATTAAAGGATTTTACTAGGCCTGTCAAATGATTAATCGCATCCAAAATAAAAGTTTGTGTTTACATAATATATGTGGGTGCACTGTGTATAATTATTTTATATATATATATATATATATATATATATATATATATATAAATACACACACATGCTTGTATATATTTAAGAAATATTTTCATGTATATACTGTATATACAGTAGATTTATATATAATTTATATTTAATTTATATAAATATAAATATTTTATATATAAATACAAAATATTTTTCTTAAATATACATGTTTGTGTATATATATATATACAGTATATATATATATATACAGTATATATATACAAAATAATTATACACAGTGCACCCACATATATTACGTAAACACAAACTTTTATTTTGGAAGCGATTAATTGTGATTAATCGCATCCAAAATAAAAGTTTATGTTTATGATATATACACAAAATAATTATACACAGTGCACCCACATATATTATGTAAACACAAACTTTTATTTTGGAAGCGATTAATCGTGATTAATCGCATCCAAAATAAAAGTTCGTGTTTATGATATATATATATATATATATATATACAAAATAATTATACACAGTGCACCCACATATATTATGTAAACACAAACTTTTATTTTGGATGCGATTAATCACGATTTATCGTTTGACAGCCCTATTTTTTACAGAGGGGATTTTGGATATCTCTCTTTATCATGCCATACATATGAAAATACGGTCAACTGGATGGAAAAACTCTAGTTTTATAGGAACAAAACTAAAATGTGTTGGTGAAGTGCAGATTTATTTGTCGGTGCAGGAGACAAAAAGTCATTTTGAGAGAACCATCTTTAAAGATGTGTATTATCATTTAAATCTACAAATATAAAGTATAATAAAATAAACACTTGGATGGTTTTTTAACTGGTCTGAAATATGATGATGTTGTTGGTAAATTTAACCCTAAATTGCTTGACCGAAACAATGGTCTTGCCTTAATTTCTGGTATTCAAAATCAAATTTTAAGTTGCAGGATTTTGAGAAACAAAGCAACATTATGAAATATTTCAGATTCTGCACCATTTCTGTTGCAAATCAATAAAATAAATGCATTTTCACAAGGCTTATTTCCATTATTTATCAGTTATTTTACTTTTCTTGGACTTAGACACAATCCAAAAGAGATGGTTATTGTATGGTATGGTATGGCATTTCTACAGTCCTAATTTAAATACGGTCATTCTGCCCAATTGTGTCTGATTGTTTGTAGTTTTGAGCTCAAAAAATAAGTTTGTGAACAGGCGACTGAAGCGCTCTCTCTGCAGAAACTGATCATTGATGAGAAGAAGTATTATTTGTTCGGGAGGAACCCAGACGTCTGTGACTTCACCATCGACCATCAGTCGTGCTCTCGCGTGCACGCGGCCCTCGTCTACCACCGCCATTTAAAACGGGTGTTTCTCATCGACCTCAACAGCAGTAAGTGCATCTCTAGACCAATGACAAACATTTCTCAGGCTACATTTCTAAACAAGCATGTATGTTGATGTCATTTAGCACATGGTACGTTCCTGGGACACATTCGCCTGGAGCCCCACAAGCCCCAGCAGGTTCCCATTGACTCAACGATGTCGTTTGGCGCATCCACGCGCGTCTACACCATTCGGGAGAAACCTCAGAGTCAGCCGGGCTCTGGCGTCGGCGAAAGTAAAACTGGGGACGACGAGGAGCTGAAGGGACTTCTGGGACTTCCAGAGGAAGAAACTGAACTGGAGGTACGTTGTAGTTTATTCCTCTTATTCTATATATGATACACTCATAACTGAATAACACAAGAATGGGAATTCTGTAGTTTTTTTTTTTATTTTCAGAAGACGCTACCAATAGCTGTATATGTGTGTATACAGTATATATATATATATATATATATATACACGCACACATACACACTGATCAAAATCCAAGGACAGTGTTTCATCTGTATTTGACCGACAAAAAAAGGAATATTCATCCCTAAAATCCTCAAATTTTTACAGCAGAAGCAAATGCTATCATTTTGGCTGACATGTATATACACATATACACACACACACACATGTATATATGCTGGGAGGATACACCCATCTTCCGATTCGATGCCGACACGATATGTATTGCAATTATTTTATTTTTTTTAAGAACAAGTATTGCGATTCG
Organism: Pimephales promelas; assembly: GCF_016745375.1. Next base: position 2,230,096 of record NW_024121643.1, read on the forward strand.
ATATTGCAATATATTTCAATTTTTTGTATGATTTAAATTTAGTTAAATCATACACTTTTACAGACTAAATGGTGATGATCACATACAAAAACAAATGAGTTTTCTGAGTTTTATTTCAGAAGCATCATACAATACTACATTCTCTTGAATAAATGATTCAATAACAGATACTTTTGCTTAACAGTCACTTGTCGCCACTCGGTGGCGAAACAATGTAATCGGTAAAGGTGTTATTTTATGCACCAAGTTTCTATCAAAAGCTGATTTTGATCGCTATCGTAGTTCATATTTGAACTTTAAACTTTTATCCGATCATTTTAACTATTCCATCACAGAAATAATGATATTATGAGGTTGAAAAGAGTGTTTGTGAAGCTGTTTCATGACAAGCGGGTCAGCGGCTCACATAATATAGTGAAAAGATTCAGTGAGTCCAGTGTGTGTGGGGCAAGGCAGGAAACCTCTGAGTCTGACACGGCATCAAGAAATGCCTCGTAAATCTCTGTTGCGCAAGGAGAAAGCCGTACATCAGTTCTGTGCGGAGATGCCGGCGAGTTCTCTGGCCCGAGCTCATCTCAGATGGTCTAGAAGACAGTGGAAGTGTGTGCTGTGGTCAGATGAGTCAGTTCTCAGTCCCAAAGACAAAAGGGGTTTTCTTCAGTTCAGCGACATGTGTAAAGCAAACATCTGTCCTAGTATTGGGGCGGCATCAGCGCAAGCGGTATGGGTGACTTGCATTTGTGTGAGGGTACCACTTACATGGTGGTATATATTTGGAAGATGACATCTTTCCTGGGAAGCAAGACAATGCCCGCCCTCATTCTGCACATGCTAAAACTGAGTGCTTTCTAGACACTTGCCTGCAGTCCAGATCTGTCTCTTATTGGAAAGGAGTATTTAATATACTAGTGAAAATTCGCACATATTTTGCTGTTTTTGCAATGAATGGATGTTGCTGTGAATGAACTGCAAATCAATTTTTTTTTTATGAATTTTGCCTCTTTTGGCAGAACCTGACCGAGTTCAACACCGCTCATAACAAGCGCATCTCCACCCTCACCATAGAAGAGGGAAACCTGGATATTCAGAGGCCCAAGAGGAAGAGGAAGAGCTCCAGAGTGACCTTCAACGAAGAGGATGAGGTCATTAACCCAGGTAGAGTGAACCTGAGCCTCAATCCACTACTGAGCCACTTAGGACTTGATGCTTAAGGAAAGGATGTTATTAGAAAAATAATGCACACCCGAGGTGGTAATGTGGTCACGACTCGAAGCGCGGTTGCACTTCGGGTGTGTAGTATTTTTCTAATAATTCAACAGTTATTGCTCTTATGTTACCACACCTCGAAACATTGTTCAGATGATGTATTTCTAGACGTTTGTCAACTTTGGGTCATTAAAACGCTCTTGTATGTAGGACTAATTCCTTAATCATCTAATCCCAAGCCTCCGTTGCTATATTCAAAATGTCATTTTAGATCTAGTAACAGAGGTTTGAGCCACTAGGTACGTTTACATGGACACCTTTTGGTTTAGTCGGAATTAAATCAATCCAATCAACTATTTATTGCATATTACTACATAAACACCATGACGTAAACGCTGACACAATTTATCAACAGCAATAAGCTATCACTTCGCTTAAATGCATGGTATTCATTTATTGTGAACTGCAAACAGTTGAACGCTCTACAGTGCCGTGTGCAGCGCTCATATTTATTGAAGGGCACCTATTATGCCCGCTTTTACAAGATGTAATATTGGTCTCGGGTGTCCCCAGAATGTATTTGTGAAGTTTCAGCTCAAAATACCCCATAGTTAATTTATTATAACCATTTGAAAATGTCATTTTTGGGGCCTGGTTAAAAATTAGCTGTTTTGGGTGTATACCACCTTAAATGCAAATGAGCTGCATATCTCCGCCCTGCCTTTGGATGAGGGCGTAACTTGATACCTATGGCAGTCGGTAAGCAGAAGGGCTGAGAGAGTGAGAGACCTGCTGTTTTGAATGTCATTCAGCCGTATATGTTTGAATTGGAATATATAAATAGTCTCTGATCAGACCCAAATGACGAAGAGACTCCGGCAGAATAAACACAAATGAGAATGGACCAGTACGTCTCGGTATGGTTATCTGATACATTTATGTACTTATAGCATTGTAATTGCGTCCCCTTTGCAATTATGGATGTCCAACACTCACAAAACACTACCGTTGGCGCAATTTTTTTGAAACTACAAACACATACTGTGAAAGTTTGCCACGTACAAGCGAAATTACATGCGAGTGACCTGTTGCGTCATGTTTACTTGTCATACAGGTGCTTCAGTGGCAAACGTGAGAAGATGGCTAACTTACAGAACAACAACATATATGCAGTTTTTAATACAATATCTTTAAAAATATAACGTTATATATTTATAAACGTGTGGTTACACACTATACAAACAAGGTTTAAATTATATACACAGACATCCTACGATTACAACAACTTTAACGCATTTATTGTTGAACTGGCTGACATCGACTGAAAAGACTATTTGCTCAAAAATCATAAAACACACTTACTGTTACTGGAGGTGACGGTGGATCGCAAACAGTAGACGACGATCCACACTTGAGGATTAACTTTGAACCAAGAACTACTTTGAATTGACCCTCGTTCACAAAACAGTCAGTCAGAAAATGATTTGCTCAATCATAAACTTATTTACAAAGGAAAGGCGCCACTAAAACTTCCAAAATACAATACATCCACTGTGTTTTCAGTGGCTCTGATGTCAGAAATAAGTGAAAACTACTATGTCATTATTACATCCCATCCCACGACAGAACACTTATGATTCTAGGAGACATTACCGGCTGTCGTTGAAACAATGGAGGATGGTATGTACACTACAGATCACCGAGGGCGGAGTCTAGGCCACAACCACACTGTCAATCAAACCCCTCACTCAATTCTACGTCACAAAGCTCTGAATCTTAGAACAGCTCATTCTGACACAGTGCACATGATTTATTGAGATTGTAAAAAAACCACTGGGTGGATTTTTATCATCCTAGGGTGGTTTTGCTCACACACTGCCAACACACATTTATGTTCAAACACCATGTAAAAGTGTATTTTCCATAATAGGTGCCCTTTAAATGAAATCATCTCCTGTTGAGATTGAGTAAATGCCTTCATCCGTGTTGCGACTACTTTCAATCCATCCACAAATTTAAGATCTCTTAAAGTATGTCTTTTCTCATACTACTTATGGATTTTAAATGTGATAAAACTGAACTCAAGACCTGCGGTTTTCCGAAGTGCCCCTGTTTTTGTTTTTTTGTTTTTTTCCTGGACCGGAAAGTCATCACAAAAATGACTCGAATATTGGTTTGTTTGTCTTGGGTTATAGTATCACCCTTTTTTTAACCGTGTTTGTGTTCACTCTTTTAGAGGACATCGACCCCTCTGTTGGGCGTTTCAGAAACATGGTCTCAACAGCTGTCGTTCCTATTAAGGTAACGTATTCATATCTCGACGTCAGCCAAATGCGAAAAGGGAGTGTGATTTACATGAACGTCTATGTTGGTTTACTCAACAGAGGAAGAAAACGGGCGGAAGTAACGCGCTGGGAGTGGAGGAAAGCGTAACGCGACACATGCACGCGTTCCCCTTGCAAGGTGGACTCTACAGAGACCTCCCTCCTGCCAGTCACGAAGCTCCATCCACAGGAGCTCCCAGCGGAGCCGCCATCCTGGGAGGACTGCCGTTACCCCTGCCGAACCCTGCCCCGGACGTAGACCTGGCCCACGAGGCCCCGCCACCCCCGCTCAAGCTCAACCCCAACCCCACGCCTATAACCGGCCCGTACGTATCCGAGCTGCTCAACGAACCCCGCAAGAAGAAGTACGCTAAAGAAGCCTGGCCTGGCAAGAAGCCCACCCCGTCTCTGCTTATTTAGGTATGCCTCTTCTGTCCTCATGAACTGTGTCTTCTACCGGACTACAATGCGAGACGTTCATATGGACAGTTTTCAAGGAATGATTTTCCCAAAAAATGAACATTTGACTTGCACGTCATTCCGGATTGGTATCGTATTCTGTACCTGATGGCAAAAGGTCTTCATTTGCTCAATTCACTTCGATTTCAAAATAGGTGCATTTCACTCTGTCCCTCACAGTAGATAATCTAATCTTGGCCTTATAAATCATAAAACGGCTGTTTGGATATTGTGATTTAGGACTTTTGTGCTTCACAGACAAACAACAACAACAACAACAGGGTTCGTAGTGACATGTGGGCGAGTAAATGACAGTTTGCATTTTTGGTTGAACTTAAAAAGCCAATATAAGGAAACAAAAGTACATCACTTGACCCAAATAGCAAAATGTGATATAATTAGCTTGAGACTCACGGGGGTTTATCTTTTATAGTCTACTCTCTTTTTTTATATTACTATTTATGTAAAATGTTTACAAGCACAGGCTTTTTTATGTACTCGTTTTGGAACCGTTGGCCGTTTGGCCGAAACACTTCCATTAGCATCATTAATTCAGATGAGATTGATCTTCCACAAACATGGACTACGCTTTAAAACTGGTGAAAATCGGCATTACTGTAACACTTTTCCTCTTGTCAAGATTCCTTGACCTTCCTCAGCTGTATTATTCCCTTTAAAGGAGTAGTTCACTTTTAAAATAACTTTTGCTGATAATTTACTCACCCCATGTCATCCAAGATGTCCATGTCTTTCTTTCTTCAGTCGAAAAGAAATTAAAGTTTTTGATGAAAACATTCCTGCATTTATCTCCATATAATGGACTTCAGTGGGGTCCAAAAGAGAGTTTCAGTGCAGCTTCACATGGCTTTAAACGATTCCAGACGATTAATAAGGGTCTTATCAAGCAAAACGCTCATTTCAAAAATAAATACAAAAGTTTACGTTTTATAAGCACAAATGGTCGCCTTGCTGTGTTCTGTGATGCGCGTTCGTGACTCTCCTGTTCGAACTCGTTCTTCAAAATGAACAAATCTTTTCCCGAGTCAATTCGTTCATTTTGTTCGTTGAATGAACCAAGTGACACAAAAAAAGATTCGTTCATTTTGATGAATCAGTTCGAACAGGAGAGTCACGAACGTGCATCACAGAACAGAGCAAGGCGAGCATTTGAGCTTCTAAAACTTTAACTTTGTTATCTATTTATTAAATGAGCGATCGTTTCACTTGATTAAGACTCTTATTCATCGTATGGAATCGTTTAAAGCCCTTTGCACTGTTTGAACAGTTTGCACTGAAACTGTCTTTTGGACCTTGAACCGTTTGGTTCCCATTAAAGTCCATTATATGGAGAAAATCCTGGAATGTTTTCATCAAAAACCTTAATTTCTTTTCGACTGAAAAACGAAAGACATGGACATCTTGGATGACATCGGGTCGAGTAAATTATCAGCAAAAGTTATTTTTTAAAAGTGAACCACTCCTTTAAAATACGAGACGAGTGAAGTGTTTAGATGATGGTAATGTTGTTCATCCCTCCCGTTTCCCTCCAGACTGTCTTCACCGTTGAATAAGAAAAAAAAAAAAAGATGTTTTATACTCTTATGTTCTGTTTGGTACATTTGTTTGTACATATCACTCACAATAAAACCTTGTGTATTTTTTATATATTTAAACTTTGTAATTACCAATTTCAGACTCTTCTTTTATGGTGGTGGTTGTATTTTTGCTAATAGAGATGCATTCTGGGAAGCATACTATCAGAATACCTAGCAATCCATTAGTCCAGGTAGAGGCATGACGGGTGCTGAAGAACACAAACAAACATTGCATTTAAAGCATAATTATTACACAATTCTGGAAGCGTTTTTCACCAGGAATTTGGAAATTAAAGTTAAAATAAGTTACACTGACTTGATCTGAAAGCTGTGTGTGTTATATTTCTATGTAGACAGAATGAGTGGGGCTTTACGACGTTTTTGTGATGCATCAGTGATTGTTCCACTTCTGCTTTATACTTCTGCTCTCCACTAATGAAACATCGAGGATTATTAGAAAGCCAAATTTATTTATATTTATTTCAACCGCACCAGACACACCAGATGACGTTTCAGTGGAAAATATGGCCAAATGGTGGTTTTTAACCCAGCATTTTTAGAGTAATGTTAATAAATACGTCTTGAGCATCAAATCAGCATATTAGAAGGATTTCTGAAGGATCATGTGACTGTTGACTAAGTAATGATGCTGAAAATTCAGCTTTAATCACCACTGTAAAAAAAAAGTTCTCTCAACCTGCATTTTTTAGTTATCTTTTTGCTTTGACTCAGTTAAGTTTTATTTACTCAACAAGTTAACATAGTGAAAATAGTTGACCCAACAACTTATTATTTTTAAGTAAAAAACTTGCAAAGTTTAGTTGAAAGATGATAACTTACATTTTCAAGTTATCTGTACTAAAATGTATGTTCATTAAAATTAATTTGACATTTTCTCTCAACTTGCACATTCGACCAAGCAAATATTTTTTACGAGAAACGATTTTATTTCTCCTCGCAAATCAATAAATGTTAAGAACAATCTCAGTTAACATATTCAAAATAATACAATGGTATTGCAATTGCATGAAGTTTAAAGATGCATGGAAAGTGTATTCATGAGGACAAAACACATTTTTTTTTCACATTTTTAAAATCTCAATCTTTTTTCGAGTCATGACTCGTCCTAGATAAGACCCTTATTCGTCATCTGGAATCGTTTAAAGCCCTTTGAAGCTGCACTGAAACTCTCATTTGGACCTTGAACCGTTTGGTTCCCATTGAAGTCCATTATATGGAGAAAATCCTGGAATATTTTCATCAAAAACCTTAATTTCTTTTCGACTGAAGAAAGAAAGACGTGGACATCTTGGATGATATGAGGGTGAGTAAATTATCAGCAAAAGCTTTTTTAAAAGTGAACTACTCCTTTAACCCGCAACATTGAAAACGTTGCAGCGCCGCATCAAGTGGACTCAACTGGAAAACACAACTACATCATCGCATCAAGGCTGCCCGACACACTTCCGCTCAACAGCTGCCTCTCTGCCTACATCGAAGCTGTAAGTTTAACTGCATTATCATTTTTCTGCTGAGAAATGTCAATGTCATGTAGCTTTTACGGTTGTGTGCGTTTCAAGAGAGTGTGACCGCTTCTCACATGTGATGAAATGTAATTTCATTGGAAGAACATGCAAATTGTTATTTTTTTATCATATTGTTTGTCATAATTGTTTTCTTGGTCGCATGTCTTTCTGGGTTTTGGTCCATGTGCTGTTGTAGGCTGTAAGGACTTTTACCATAACTGAAATAATTTGGCGAAATGATAGGGAACTGTATTGCGGTTGACAGATCTTAAAATGGCCAATCAGAATCAAGCACTCAACATTCCTGTGTTATAATAATGGTGTTCAAAAATAACAAGAACAATATACAACTGTGTGAAATAGCTTGTCTTTCAGGCTCAGCCCGCACTGAATTAATCTGTGGCCACAAGAATTAGTTTTCCTGCTCTATAGACAAATACCCTAAAAGGTATCTTTAATTTTTGTTTTCAGGCATGACACAGTAAGCTGTCATAGCAACAGGTCTGTAAACCCAAATCTGATCAGAAGCAGGCTTATTTAATGTAAATAGGATGAGATTGCATCTTTTTTAAGTGGAGGTGATACTTAAAGTGTGGCTACTTTCTTACTTGCTTGGTCGCTGCTCTGCTTGGCCCATATTGAATGAACTGGGCTAGTTAAGTGCGATCAAAGGCCCCGTTCACACCGCAAGTCTTAATGCTCAATTCTGATTGTTTTTGGTTTGGCTGTTCACATTACCTTTTAAAATGTGGCCTATATCTGATTCCAATATGTTTCAAACTAACCCGTATGCGCAAAAGAACAATAACGATGACATCATACGCAGTACACTGTTGCACTAATGTTGGTGTGGTTATGGAGGAAGTAAGCATTTACGCTTTTATTTCTGAATGTCTGCGTAATGGAAGCCGTAAAATTAATGAGCAGGTGCTGAGGAGGAGGAGAACGAAGAGAAAGAAAGCAGAATTGGCTATTTTGGCCTTTTTCGTGTTAATGGCTGCAAATTCAATACAGAGGTCTGTGTGGATGCGTAGACGAAGCCGGGAGTGGTCTGTGTCTGTTGTGTCTAGTGCTTACTCGCCGGCACATGATTGTGTCAAATGTCAATGTTGATCGACGTCAGAGTCGCATTAAATCCGCCTTGGTTGTTCACACTGCGGACGCATTGGAAAAAATCAGATCTGATTCTGATTCAGGACTACATATGTATGTGGTCTAAATCTGAATTAAAAAAATCAGAATTTTTCAGATCAGTCTGACCTGGTTACTTGACCCCCCCCAAAAATCGGATTTGGGCCACTTTTGTCTGCAGTGTGAACGGGGCCATAGAGACAAAACTGCGGAGTAAGTCAAGTCACTTTTATTTATATAGAGCTTTCTACACAGATTGTTTCAAAGCGGCTTTACTGTGATAATAATCCAACAAAGGTCATTTTGGATGTACAGCAGATCTAGAAGAAAGTCATTGTCTGGCTCAAGGTTTTTAATGGATTAATTTCCGTTGTAAAAATCGTTAGTTATTAACTTGGGGAGCGCTTACACGACACTGTTTTAACTGAAAACCTTTAAAGCGTACAGGTGTTCATTTACACGACAGTTTCGAAGTAAACAAGTTTCGAAGTGCACGTTATTGAAAGCGATACCGCTATCATCTCCATGTAAACTTCAAAAACGTGAATCTTTGAAAACAGTGACGGCATGCACATTCGTATTACGTGCTGATAACTTTTGCTGATAATTTACTCACCCCCATGTCATCCAAGATGTCCATGTCGTTCGTTCTTCAGTCAAAAACGATTCAACGAACGAAATGACTCGAAAAAAGATTTGATCATTTTGATGAACGAGTTCGAACAGGAGAGTCACGAACGCTCATCACATAACTGAGCAAGGCGACCATTTGACCTCATAAAACTTAAAATTTTTTATTTATTTTTGAAATGATAAGACCCTTATTCATCGTCTGGTGTCGTTTAAAGCCCTTTGAACAGTTTGCACTGAAACTGTCTTTTGGACCTTGAACCGTTTGGTTCCCATTGAAGTCCATTATATGGAGAAAATCCTGGAATGTTTTCATCAAAAACCTTAATTTCTTTTCGACTGAAGAAAGAAAGACATGGACATCTTGGATGACATGGGGTGAGAAAAATAATCAACAAAAGTTTTTTTTAAAGTGAACTACTCCTTTAGATCATTGTCGTTCTTCTCAACACGTCAAACAGGCTCAATGTACACACATCTTTTCATGAATCATTTTCCACTGATTTGATCTTGATGTGAATGCCATTGAGGGATCTGAGCACGACTTGAGGGATCATCTTCGGGGTGTGTTTGGGGTCTTTAATGAGGCGATATTTCTTCAAGGTCAGCGCCACTGCTACTTTTCATCTCGTTCATGGCGAAGTTCTGTCCAATGCAGTTTCTGTAATCAGATATACATCAGAAGCTTTATTAGCTGCTTCTTTATTAACAGTCTTTTAATAAACGTCATCTTTTCATCTGAAGCACATGCATTAGTTCTGAAATGTATAAATTCACACCAATTTCACAAACACTATTTTGGATATAGTAGCACAATCTACTGTAATTCATTGTAATTCACTGAAATCATTGCAATTCACGTAATATGAAATAATATGAAACAGAAACCTGAGATTAGTTATCTAAACATTAGGTGTCTAACATACTTATTGAAGAAATAAATTCCACCATTGAACAAACATTTTGTGTCAGTGCCAAGAATGCCAGTGTAAGCATCATTGTAAAAAAAATAAAATAAAAGACACACACTTTAGCATACATTTAAAATGAGAACTTATTAGGATAATAACAAATAATTGAAATGTAATGTTTAGACACGTTGGGCCAGATTTACTAACAGCTTGTGCCAGCGCAAACGCTCTTTTGGAGTTAACAACACAATTAAGACGAGCAGTGAAGAGTTGGCGATGAAAAGAAGTGCTGTTATTTTTGTGGCTGATTTTACCAGTAACGCATTACAAACAATATGAGTTATGTAATCAGATTACTTTTTCATGTAACTAGTAAAGTAACAGATAACTTTTAAATTCAGATTCATTTTTCAATGCGTAACACAGGTTGCTTTGTTTTCCCATTCATTGACTGACAGCTCGAGAGGAATGGGGAGTAAGTGTATTGTAGTTCTAGACTGAGCATTTACAAAACCAGATTCAGTATTTCTCAATGTGAATAAAAAGAGAGAAATGCAAACTTTGAATATTATGCAAACTTATAATAATTAAACAAATGAATATAAATATACATTATGTATTTAATATCACTTTATTAATCAATGTCTTTGATGCTGACCTTTGATGATCCAATTGAAGCATAATAATAAGTAAAAATGACGTTACATTTAAAGGTGCCATATGGAATAATTGAGGTAAAAATATTCAAAAAATGAGCTACACACATCAAAACAATGAGAAGAAATAAGTGCATTGATGTCATTAAAAAACTGACAAGTTATAGTGCTGCCGAGATATAAACCTAAATTAGCATGCTAAATTACTAGCCCCGGCCCAGGAGGTGTCGTAATACCAGTTTCGGCCATGGGAGGCGGTATGCGGCCGGGCAACATTACCACCAGCCAAACTGCAATAGACGAGTAACTCGCGCGGCTTGTGTGTGTACTTGAACCTGATGTCAGTCGTGTGGAAATACAGCCCACTACTACATTTCAGTTCAGGGAAGAGTTCAAAAAATAATTGGTCGACATTATGCATGAGGAATACATTTTGGTAAGTTGTAACATACTGTATCTTTCAACAGAGTTCATGTTCTTTTTCCATTAGCTAGTAGAGATGATCGGTTCATGTGCGCTAGGGATCTGTCGTGTAACATGTACAAGCGCCAAAACGGTATTTATTGTTTGAATTGCGTAATAAAATTGACAGAATCTGAGATCTTAACTAACCTGCTTGCTAACTGTCAATTGTGTGTGTCTCACGGTGAATTCGTGAGAGATGGCAGCTCTGAATGGCGCTAACGTTAGCTTGATCAACATCAGCGAATGCTGTCTGTCAAATTAATTCGAACTAACAATAAAAGTGTAATATGAACAAAACGAATACCGTAAACTTAAAATAATAGCCCGGGCTTTATTTTCCCATATCGTTGAAATGCACCAGCTGTGCGCTACATTCCCATTTCAATATGATAAGTTTTTAGTCGGGAACATAGCAACAACTTTTATTCACTGATAATCTTGCCAATTATCAAGATTCTAATCTTGAATCTACGCTCAGATTCAAAACTTGTTTAAATATATAAAATGGAAAACATATACATGCATATAACCCCTCCAGTTAAAATGCAAGCTTAAACGGTTGTAATTCAAGAATTTTTTTGTAATAAAGACCTAAGTTTGGTCTTCTTTTAAAGGAAACACTCAGCAGATTATTGGAAGTTATGGGAGTTTAAATTTAAGGTAAATCAAATATACTGTACTATATATTTTTTTATTTTATATAAAATATATATTTTTCTAAATATATTTTACTATAAAATCAAAGTCATATCTAACACAAATTTGACGTTGATATCACAAAAATGTAAGGTTCCCATGAGATTTTGTTTAGCAGTAGTACAAAAAATAGCCACCGGGTGACATACATTCTATTGAACTTAGTTGTATACATTCTGCCTTAACAAATGAATACATTTCTTTTCAAATTTCAATTCTGTCACAAAATTTGGAACCTTGAGACTTAGAACTTTCTGAAAATATGTGTTTTGTCAAGATTAGAAAAGGTTTTGATTATAAATTATGAAATATAATGATGTCCAAAAGGGGAGGAGACTGATAAAATAATTTACAGTACCGTTGCTATGGTTATTTCAAAACGGTTTTCAAAGTATGAATTCTGAGTTTGTAAGCTTTCAAATGATGCCTAGTTTATGATAACTACTAAAATATGTGATAAAATAAAAAAGACAAAAAGACAATATTATATTTTAGAGGATTATATATATATTTATATATATATTATATATATAATATATATATATAATACTTTTTAGAGGATAATATTATATTTTTTATTGAAAAATACTAGATTATATGTTTTATTATGAAATTTTTGGTCAGAACTCCTGTTATGATACAGATTTTTTTGGCGCACACTTGTCGAAAATTTACTCTTCCTACATAATTTGTAGCAAGAAACAGCAGTCAAATATATATTTAGGAGTCTTAGACCTTTCCAAACATATATAGTTTTTCATAATTAGTTTACGGGACGGTGACAGTTTAAAGGCTGCAGCAGAGGAACGTTTTTTAGTCAATAATGACTTTAATTTCAGTTTGTTCGTCTACAATATGATAGAGCTGCACGATTACTTGTGTATATAATGCATATGATCACAGAAGAACTGGGATTAAAGTTTAAAGTTTAGACATATACACTGATGTCTATGGTTGGTAGCGAACTTTATGCTTCTCTATTTTAAACAAATAAATCAGTTTATCCAGAATTGTGCAGCTCAAGTTTACGAGTTCAGAAACCTTGAAATATAGTGTTGTGACATGGCAAATATAGGCTACTTGTATGGTAATTTTATGTTTGTGTTTAACTGTCATTGAACAGAATCTCATTGCTATATGTTGTCACGCGGGTTGAAATGAGGTCAGTGAACCAAATTCCAGCTCTATTCTGTGCGAGTGAAATGTGAGTGAATGACCCACTTGCTAAACCGCTCATGTCTTTTCAACACTCGCTGCCTTACAAACCTGGGTCCGGCAGAGAAGGGCACAAAAGCATGAGAGGACCGCTTAGCAGTGTTCTCCGGCAGAAATCTCAATGGATCAAATACCTGTGGACAACATAACATTTTAAAAACATGTACAGAATTATATACAGACTTTAAAAACACATGAAATGTACTTGTTTTGTTCTCTTATTTTTATATTTTCTTTTGATGAAGTAAATATTACAAACATAAAAATTATGGGGCTAAAATGTGGTTGTGTTCTGATTGTGGGTATTTTGATTATATTAAAGTGGGGTCCGATAGTATGAGACCAAAATCGAAAAATCCTATCATTGATCATGTGTCTTTGTACACATCAGGTTTTCTTCATGTAGCTCCAGTTCTGCTTTCATTAAAGTCCCCCTGTAGTAGGGCTGTCAAACGATTAATCGCATCCAAAATAAAAGTTTGTGTTTACATAATATATGTGGGTGCACTGTATATAATTATTTTGTATATAATATAGAATAAATATATAGAAAAAATATATAGAAAAACATATTATTTATATATAAAATATTTATATTTATATATAATATAAATTATATATAAATCTTTACACAGTATATACATTAAAATATTTCTTAAATATATACAAGCATGTGTGTATTTATACATATAAAATAATTATACACAGTGCACCCACATTTATTATGTAAACACAAACTTTTATTTTGCATGCGATTAATCGCGATTAATCGTTTGACAGCCCTACCCTGTAGTCAATAATTTTATCCCTTAAAACTTATCTTTGATCACCAACATGACATATTTACGTTTTTTCCTTGAAAAATGTCTTCGAGGATGTTTACATGACACTGTTTAGACGTAACCGTTTATGTGTTTTGACCGTTCGTTTACACGTGAAAGTGTCAAAGTGCAAGTTTTTGAAAATGGTCTGCGTGTAAACAACAAAAACGCAAATCTCTGAAGACGATGAGGTCATGCGCATTACGTGTTCAGTCTATAGTGTTTCATAGCCATCTAATGGCCTGGCAGCACAATACACGGTCTTATTCGTATCCGTGTGAATGAGGATCGTTTTGACAATGGTGTCGTCTGTACGTTGAAAACTCAAAGGAAAAACTTCTCAGTTTTAAGCATATCGTTGTCGTGTGAGCGTACCCTTAAAGTGGCTTGAATATAACTCTACACCCTGGCCTCATTATACGCGGTGCTATCAATATACAAATGATTCCCGCCTTCACTCACTCACAGCAGCTCAGAGATCGACTCGTTAATGATCACACGTTGATCAGGGGTGCGTTTCCCGAAAGCATTGTTACCCAACTATGGTCGCAAGTTCTGTCGTTATCAGCAGTTCAATGAGTCGGTGTATCCCGAAACCATCGTTCCAACGAACATTCGCAAACAGTTTCTAGATTGCATGACATGTGGACTTAATAAATCCTTATCTTGAGTGAAATAACCAAGCTGACATTCATTACAACCTGTGTCTTTTATTTAGAATACATACAAAAGTAATTTACGTCTTTTAGTTTGTCAAGAGATTTAAAGGGGTGATGAACTGAGAAATCAATTTTTCCTTGAGCTTTTGACATCTCATGCCTGGTTCAGATTACACAATTTTTTTTTTTTGTCTGTTACGATAGTCACTGTGTCATATTACACGATTTTGACTCCTAAAATCTTGTTGTGTCGTGGACAAGACATATGTCAGTCTACACATTGCTTCCTGACCCGTCTTTAACAGCGCGCATGATATCTCAAGAAGGCGAAACTAGCGAGTGACTTCCGGAAAGTAACGTAAACAAACAATGGATGAAGTGGTGAGTGTTGTATTGGCTGTCCTGTGTTCAGAAAAAAGTAAAAAAGAAAGAAAACCTGACAATGGACACGTTCCTGGATTGCTGGAAGAGGACAGTATGGGCTGTCAATCCTCCAAAGAGAACTTGAGGTAAAATATTGTTTTCTTATATATTTTTACTTTTCGTTTTAACGTTAGCACCATTGTCTCTCTTTCGTTTCGCCATTTTTGAAAGTTGTGTACGGAAAAGCTTCTGTGCTCCTATTGGTCAACCTCATACATGTGACGGAACCGTCGTGGACGACCGTTAAAAAGATTAAACATGCTAGTCTTTTTATCGTGATGTCGTGAAGCATCGCAGACGCGACGTAGGTTGTCGCCCACTATGAGATACTATACAAGATGATACGATCAAATCTTGCATCCCGACACCCGTTGTCGTTTACGAATCCCCACTACACCCTACATCAAATGGATCGTGCCTATTATTGATCTGTAAATAAAGTGAAATAACTGAGAAAAATTTGAAATATTCCTCATGTCTGTAAATTATATCAAAACATATAGCATCAATTCGATCTCAAACTTACAGTTTCATTAAAATAAGTTATTACTCCACCACGTGCGTGATGTCATAAACCAACGTGGTCGAACGACCACTTTGTGACAATATGTTTTCGGTTTCGGGAAACAGTCGTGACTAGCTAGTTGATTTCTTCAACGATGTATCGTACTATGGTAGTGAAGCATCGAGTTACGTCGTTGTACGGAAAACGCACCCCTGATTGGTTACAAGGTCGTTTGTGACGTCAGAAACACCAGAGATTTCAAGCCGTGTTTTTGAGACTGTCTTTGGTTCAGAAAATACTCAGCAATGCTGTCGACTTATGAATTTGCACATGGTTTGTTTTAAAGCATATTAAAAACACCACATATGTCCATACAACATAAAAAAAAAATATTTTCACCACAGGGGGACTTTAAAGCAAAAGACAGGCACACTCAACAAATCAGATTATGCTGGTAAAATCATTTGCATTGAAAAATGTATTTAAAAGTAAAAATGCAAATACAGTACTTCACAATTCGTCTCAAGCACTTGGACCCCATTTCATTTTTCACTCAATATGTTATGTTTTTGTCACAGTGTCTAGTTTGTCATGTGCTTGTCTATTGTTTGGCCCCTCCCATCTAATTATTGGTTAATTTGTCCCACCTGTCCTCCTCGTTACCCTCCTTTGTTTGCCTTCCTATTTAGTCTACCTGTGTTTGCTGTCCTGTGCTTGTTCGTTGTTAATGTTATGGGTGTAATGTCGTGTGCCTGCCATGTCATGTTTTTGGATTTAGTTTTTAAGGCCTGGATTTCTTTTGTTCGGTTTGTTTGATTTATGTTTCACTTAATTAAAACTTCACTTCGACTCTGCACTCGAGTCCTCACTCCATTCTACACAACCCGCCCATGACAGTTTTGTAGTGAGCAATGCATATTTCAAAAGTAAAGAAAGCACTCATACGTATGGATTCTTCCACACTGTGTCATTCATGTGGATCCCATAAATGCTAACTCCAATGGTACAACCTATGGAAGAGTAAAACAGTGGTTTAAGGCATGCAGTTATGTGTTTAGCCAGTTTTGTGATGAGCTGATAATGTTCAGTGTCATGCTGCATATACCAAGTAACTGAACAAGCAGCTAAAGTAATGTTTGAACAGAGCTTCTCTGAGTTAGAGGTCATTGTGTCTGTGTACAAGTGAACTAGGTTTAAAGTAGTAGGGAGTTTTTCAAACTTCATACCTACTGGTGGGCAAAACAAGCCATGTCAGTGTCCTTGTTACATATCTTACATGTACGTAACATAGTAATAAACTTAATTATGCATAATTACACGCAACTAATCCTAAACCACATCCTAATCCTAGCCTAACCCTATAGTAAGTACATGTAGTTACTCATTTAATATTACTCAGTACTTAAATATATAATTACATTGTAACAACGACTGCTTAAAATAAATCACCCTTAAATATACCAATACCACCTAGTATTTTGGAATACAAGAAGTAATGTACCAAACTCTTTTTATGGACACAAGTACATAGTTAAAGACACCTAATATAAAGTAAAACCATATATCTTCTTGCAATAAAACTGGGTGGTGTCCAAGTGACTGGCATGCTTTAAAAGGACAAAAACGTACCACAAAATGGCATAAAACTACTATAAAAGTAGTATATGACTTGTGCACTTGCCTTCTTTAGTCTTCTGATAGCCATTGTGTGAGGAACAGACTGAAACATTGGCCATTATTCATTAAAAATCACAGTACTTGCACACTCCCAGAAAAAATGAGAGGTGCTAAAGTCATTGCCTTTCGTGTGCAATGTGAACGTACCAGGTTTAGATCTGTGGATGTGAATGACATTTGTATTATGAATAATCTAGGAGAGCTGTCATGGCTTTAAAAAACTTGGAATCATCTGGCACACAAGTCATATGGACTACTATGAAGATACTTTTATGCTATTTCGAGTTTGACAGTCACTGGCTGATCAGAATTACCTTCAGGTACAGTCCGTCCATCAAAGAAAGTCATAGGTTTAGTCAACTTGCGGGATATTCCCGGCACAGGAGGGCAAAGCCGCAGAGATTCTTTAATACACATTGTGGTATAAGGAATTTTATTGAGGTCTTCCCTGAAACAGAAGGAGAGAGACACAGTCTCAGAGAAACAGTTGGTGTATAAGGCATTTCCAATTAAAATAAGTCATAATGAGGAAATGCATTGAGTGGATTTGCAATGAAAATAGCATATTCTCCTGCTGAATAGGGAGGAGGAGAGGGAGGCGGGGTGTTGCTCATTTAGGTTCATAAAAAAGAAAAGACATTGTATTCCTGTATACACTTCATGTATGTTTCTTGTACTTGATAAATAAAAGCTAAAAAAAAAAAAAAAGAAGAAGTTATTTCTCCGTCGTGATGATGTCATAAACCAACGTGGTTGAACGACCACTTTGTGACAATATGGTTTCGGGAAACAGTCGTGACTAGCTAGTTGATTTCTTCAACGATGAATTGTACTATGCTAGTGAAACATCGAGTTACGGCGTTGTACGCGAAACGCACCCCTGGATCCTACTCTACCTACACTTGACTCAAGTGTCCAACACAATGTGACATGATTCGAGTGATAACAGTATGACAGTACCACTCCAGCGTGTCTTTTCCATCCAGAGCTTGTAAGATCTCCACCCTGCATTTCTCCTGGTGCTCAGGGTTACATGCCAGATTGTAGAAAAGCCAAGATATTCCACTGGCTGTAGTGTCATGGCCTTCAAACATGAACGTGTCCACTTCAGCCCTGATATCCTCATCTGACAAACCTTGTTGATACTCGTCCTGAGACAGACACACAAAATTACAATCTGTGAAATTAAAATTAATACAACGGTATGCATTAGGTAACAACATATCAGCTATGAAGGATTTTCATTAAGTCAGAATATAAGAGTTGTGTAGGTGTTTGGGAATATCATACTCGTGCAGACAGAAGAATATCCAAAAAGTCCAAATATCGTTGGTTTTTAACAATGCCCTGTTCCTTCTCAATCTTCAAGACTTCCTTCCTCTTTCTGATAACTTCCGCTAAAAAAAATAAAATAAATTGAAAATACATTAGAGTTTTGCTTGTTAAAATCCTACACTTCCTTTCAAAAGTTTAAGGCTGCATTTATTTGATAAAAAATACAGTACTATTTAAAATAACTGTTTTTAATTTGAATATATTTGCATTTTCAGCATCATTACTCCAGCTTTTAGTGTCACATAATCCTTCAGAAATCATTCTAATATAGTGATTTGCTGCTTAAAAAAACATTTCTGATTATTATCAATGTTAAAAACAGATTTTTTTCAGAATTATTTGACAACAGAAAGAACATCTCGGTTACGTATGTAACCCTCGTTCCCTGAGTAGGGAACGGAGACGTTACGTCGGAAGACGGAGTCTTCAAGTCTGTCTGTCATCTTCAAGTATTAAAAAAAGAGCCAATGGCAAAGAAATGCCATGGGTCTGCGGAATTTGCATAGCGTATCTCCGCCCCACCACGTGGGTTTAAAAGTAGGATGCGGACGCAAACACAGCTATGTCTTCGCTGAGGAGCAGAGACTGAACTCAGGCGTCTACCCAGTGGTACAGCGGAAGTGGCAGGGAGACGTAATGTCTCTGTTCCCTGCTCAGGGAATGATGGTTACCGAGGCGTTCCCTTTCGTTGTCACTCCGAGTTACGTCGGATGACGGAGAATGGGAGTCCCCCGTGTAATCACGCCACCTTCACAGCTGTCTTCCAGTGCCCTGCGAAAGTCTGATCCCCTGTTGTGAAATTGGCGGGGACGAGGAGTCCTACTTAGCATGGGAATACCAAGGTACACTGGGGAGCATATCTCAGAGGAAAATATGCCGCAGTATGTCTACCCGAAGGGAGGACTTAAGAATACACATATGCCCCATAGGGACTTGATATGGAGGAAGACTGGAGTAACCAACCCGTAGGGTGGCTAGAGTTTTAACTCCAGGGGTGGCAAGGTGGCTTGCCGAGGGAAGACACATGCTCAGAGAGGCTTACAGTGGGAAATGCACATGTGGGGGTTACTAGAAAGAACCATGCACACAGAGGCACCTAGCCGAGGCATGTTCACAACCTAGCTCCACGGCGCATTTGGCCCGCGGCCGGACGGGGGGGGCGAAGTCGCAGGAGGGCGCATTTGGCGGCAAGCAGACTGAGGCGTCTGAGCCGGGAGCTGGTTGGCAGCAGAAGGCCGCAGGGTCAGACAAAAAAGCCACAGTCCAATCCTGGGCGGTCGAGAACTGTTGGGCAGAGTCCTCGACCACGCCGCCGAAGAGGCCAGCCTGGGATATGGGGAAGTTGAGGAAACTGGTTCACTCAGCCTCGCGCACATCAACCAGGCTAAGCCAGAAATGTCTGACCACGCATGTGGACATCACCTGACTCAGGGAGCGTGCGGTCAACTTTGTCACTTGTAGAGCAAGGTCGGTGATGGCAGGCAGCTCAAGGATGAGCCCTGAATCAGCCCTACCCTCGTGCATGTCACTGAACACCCAGAGGATGCCAATAACACACAGTGAGGTGGCAGCCTGCCCCGCAGCTCTATAGGTCCCCGCCACCGGAGTAGACAAGAACCTATAGCATTGGAGGGGTGCTTAGGGTCGTCACGCCAGGTGGAGGTGCTGTAGGGACACATAAGTGTTGCCACAGTACACTCCACAGGGGGGAACCCCAGTGTACCCTAGGCTGCAGCCTCTACGAGGGCAGAGAAGGCGGAAGAGGCCGCTGAGCAGTCGCAAAAAGTCAAAGGAGACTTCCACTATCTCATGGCCTCTTCATGCACATCCGGGTAGAAAGGATTTGGGTTTGCCACCCCCAAAAACCAATCATCAGCCTTAAGTGCTCGGGACATGGCAGAAGGTTCCACACAAACCGGTACTCGTGGCAGCCCGGGAAAGAATAGCTGTGAACTCTGGATCAAACTCTATGTTATGCTAGGACAGCAGCACAGACGTGCCATCACCAGAGGACTCTAGCTCACCTTGTGATGCGGCGATAAACATGATTTCATCAGCTGGGGGACCGAATGAGAACGCAGGCCCGCGAATTCACTCGGGACCACATGGGTTGCAACGTGAAAGACGGGGTGTGGGCCGAGGAATTTTCGTCGGTTTAGTTCCAGACCTGACATCTTAGGTCACCCTGGCCACCAGCCGAAGTATTACCTCACATGGAGAAAAATAGATCGGGGTGTGGATGAGGGGACTCTCACTCTATTGAGATCATTGAGTCTCGATCGTTACTAGGGCTGTCAACTTTAGTCGTTTAGTCGACTAATCGGTCGATGCCGTCGTGGTCGACTGACATTCTTATTGGTCGACCAGTTGCATTTTTTTTTTTTTTTTTTTTTTTTTACCAATAGTAGGAATTTTTCAATGACTTACTCCTTGATAATTATTCATTTATAAGCAGTTATTTATTACTGTATTCTAAATATAATTAGCCTATGTTTTGTCCCCAACTTTAAAATGCTTTAATTTAGGCTATTTTTGTAACTGCGCCACAGTTTAGCGCACACACATAATACACTCGGGAACCGCACCTGTGGCTGGCTGCGCTGCTGCTCGCGCTCGGTAAGGGATGCTGTATTCATTCAGTTAGAACGCTGCTTGTTTTGGCTTTAGTCGACAAAATGTCCAGGAAATATAAATCTTTTGTCTGGCTGCATTTTAAAACAAAGACGACAAGACTGTGGAGGGAGGCGATCGCGTTGCCATTATGAGCGCGCAAGTCGCGCGCCTACATTTAAAATCGAACTTGAGCGCGCAAAAGACGTGAGCAGCCTTTTAACGGCTATATCATGCTGACTCAATAGATTGTGTTTTCTTAATGTTTTCGTTTTTATTTGTACACTTGACGCATTTGAAAATAGCCTAAATAATGCAACAAAACGAAAATAAACCTATACGCAGTCCTACAGCCTATTATTAGGATTGTTTTTAAGTTATTTGGGTTTTTTTGAGTGTTGTTTAAAACGCCTTGATCGTCAGGACTAAAGTTAACCCATAGCTTTGAAAGTAAAGAAGAATATAAAGCCTGTATAAACGAGAGCTTTTGTTGGAATTTTTCATTATGTGGCAGATAGCAGTTATATTTTTTGCAGCGTGTGGTGTGGTCAGGTGCGCGAGTGGGACTGTACTATAGACCTAGGACAGAGCTCTTCACTTTTTGCAGTTAAAAAATCACTTAATTTTCAAAGAATTGTATTATTATTATAGTTTTATTTATTTGTGATGTTTTTTCATTGTTGTTTTATAAATGCTCAATGACAATTGTTTAAAAAATGTTTAATCAAAACATCACGTTTTTTTTTTTTTTTTTTTTTTTTTTTTTTAGTCGACTAATCGTCGAGCAGGACTCGACTTTGGTCGACTAAGGATTTCTTTGGTTGAATACAGCCCTAATCGTTACATTGCGATGGTTATGTTCCCACTAAGAGAACATGACACACCCACGAGCACTGTCTGAGCGCGATCAAAGCCCCAACACTTCAAACAACGCTTGCGCCCATCAGCTGAATCTATCACAATACCGCACTCAGAAATACACGGGCAGATCGTCTTTAGAAAGACGCGTCTTTAAAAAGATATGCCGCATGCACGTTCTTTTAGTGAGAGGAAAAAACTCTGCGGATGTTGAAGCGACCAGGGAGAGACACACAGACTGGGAGACCACTGCTCAGATCCCAGGCAATGTGAAACTCCCTGGATACCGCCGTCACACCAACACCGGAGATTTCGCTCATCTCGAAGAGATGTAGTCACTGAAAATACTCAGGATTTGGCTTGCGAAGTGAAGAGATTCTCTTGGCTCCGAAGCGAAAACATAGCTTCGTTTGCGTCCACATCCTCCTTAAACCCATGTGGTCTGCGGGCAAATTCCGCAGACCCATGGCATTTCTTTGCCATTGGCTCGTTTTTTTTTAATACTCGAAGATGACAGGCTTTCTAAGCGAAACCCCCATTCTCCGTCATCCGACGTAACTCAGAGTGACTAATAAAGGGAACAGCATTTCTTTGAAATAGAATCTTTTATAACATTATAAATGTCTTTTCTGTCACTTTTGATCAATGTAATGCATCCATTCAGCTTAAATGTATTAATTTCTCTGTATTAAAAAAAAGAAACAGCATTTGTTTGAACGGTAAGGCCCCGATATACTTAGTTTACGAAATCACAGATCAAACAGGTGAAGTTTGAACTTCTTTTTACCACAAAGCGAAGAACGAAAAAGATCTTCGCTTTGAGTATATCGAGGCCTGCAGTGTATATTTTAGTTTTTACTAAGATATATAGCAGGTATGGATAAAATAATGAGCAGGCCAAGATATAATCTTTCACAAAATAAGGAATTGCAAAACGAATGATTGTTTTCAAACAGGTTTCTCAACCAAGCTAACAAGAACAATCGAGTTATGAAAATGTTATTTCTGAATGTTCTCTGAATGGTTAAAATGTCCAACATTATGGCAATGCTACTTTTGAATGTTTTCTGAACAAGTAGTAAGATTTAAAAATACATTATATGAACATCCAACTAAAACGACAACATGTTCCATGAACAATATATAAATAATGTTTTTCTACTAATGTTGTGAGAACATTATTAATTCAATTCACTTTTTTATTGTGCATTATAAATGTATTTTTTGTAACTTTTGATCAATGTAATGCATCCTTGCAGCTTAAAAATATTAATTTCTTAAAAAAAAAACAAAATAATAAAAAAAAAAAAACGTTTGTTTGAACGGTATAAGGCCCCAATATACTTGGTATATGAAATCACAGATCAAACAGGTAAAGTTTGAACTTCTTTTTGCCTCAAAGCAAAGAACTAAAAAAAAACTTCGCTGTGAGTATATCGGGGCCTGTAGTGTATATTTTGGTTTTTACTAAGATATATATCAGGTATGGATAAAATACTAGCCCATGAGCAGGCCCAGATATAATCTTTCACAACATCTGCACAATTCTGTTTGTTTCAAACAGGTTCCCTGAACTGGTTTCTCAGTCTTTCATTAGTCAGCCAAACAGATGTACTGGCAAGACTGCTCAAATCCACAAGCAAGAGTCTTGAAGGAAGGGTGTAGCACTAAATGTTGAGCCCCCTATAGTCCATTTGGGTCAGTGAGAAAATGCTTTTTTTTTTTCTTTCTTTCTTTTTTTAGACAGTAATACAAAGCCATATTATAACATTTCCAGAGCCTCATCAAATTCAGAGGAATACAATTAATCGAATTGTTTTCAGATGAAAATGTAAATATTACATTACATATGCTGTGGGGTTCCCGTGGGCCTGCTCAAGATGGACACAACTGTGGCTTGTCAAAGTAACAACACCTGTATAATTGTGTGCTATGCCAGCGGCCTTCCTGAATTTGTATCCATGTGGACTGAGATGAAATATGGCCTTGTAGTGGTACGGAAAAACTCTGAACCTGAGGTTCACCAGGTGGCAGAGGTCAAACACTGCCTGGGTGTATGGGTTGGTTCCACTGTAATGAGATCAGGGAGATTTTAGGATACGTAATGGATACACACACGGACGAGGTAAAAGAGCATTTACTCACCTGTCTGTCTGACAGTTGCTGTTACAGCTGAACGCACATTTCATGATGCTGTCCAGGGTCATGAGACTTACATGCTTAAACACTTCAAATAACTCTTCTGATTTGGCATAACCTTCCCACTTATCCTAAAAGAACAGAAAATATCATTTAAAGTGTACAAATGACAAGAAGGAATTACAAAACTAATGACTGTTTTCAAACTGGTTTCTCAACCTAGCTAACAAAAATACGGTCCAAGAACCATAAAGTTATGAAAACGTTATTTCTGAATGTTCTCTGAATGTTTAAAACATTATGGCAATGCTACTTTTGAAGTAGTAACATTTAAAAATACTTTAGATGAACATCCAACTAAAACGTTGAAGGACAACAAATGATGTTTTTGTGCTAATGTTGTGAGGACATTATTAATTCAATTCACTTTTATTATTGTGCTTTTCACAATACGTACCGTTTCAAAGAAGCTTTACAGAAAATGCAAGTCTACATTACAATTTAGAGTGATCTGTTATCAGAGGTGACTGTCTAAGTTATGGATTTCACAAATGTACATATACAAATCACGCAGTTATCCAACAATGTATTAATTTAATAAGGCAGAAACACTGAGATTATGAAGTAAAAAAATCAACTTGTGAACTTTAAACACACATTCAAGTAACATTACATTAGAAAGTGTTGGGTGTAACTGTAATTTAATTACTTTTCCCTTGAAAATGTAAAGTAAGGGATTACTCTTCATTTATCTGTAATTTAATTAGTTACTTCTGATGTAATTGAGGTAAATACTGTGTATAGATCAATCCGATCTCACAGCGATTCCTATGCATTTCATGAGGTGTCTAAATTGTATGACCGCACTTGTACAAATTCGTATGAATTATTGTAAAATATGTATGAAAAAAGTGTGAAATGTCATGAGATCAGACATTAAACAATAGTGGGTTTAACATCAAAATGTATTATCTGATGTTAAAAAGTATGTTTATATAATGTAACCTCCATCACGGTCTGTTTAAGGATAATTCATGCAATTTTATAGTATTTATGTGAAAGAATTAAAACAGATTCATGCCTCTCCTTGTATTATTCAGCTGGTTGAGATTGATATGGGATTTTGAAAGTAATTAGTAATTAAAAGTAATTAAATACTTTTTAGAGAGCATAATTAGTACAGTAATCTAATTACACTGTTGAAGAGGTAATTAGTAACTAGTAATTAATTACTTTTTTAGAGTAACTTACCCAACACTGCTCAAAGAACATTTTTTCTTAAGTTTAAGATACCTTACCAGGGTCCGGTTCCCCAAAACGTTCTTATCTCGAAGTAGTTCTTAATACAATATTCCTTAATTTTTTCTCTTAACCTTATGGCACGATTCCCGACACGTTCGTACGCTAAGTATATCTTTTGTAAGTCACACTTTCGTAAGGTTGGTCTGGACCATTCGTAAGCTCTCTCTTAGCGTTGTTTGAGCTCTGACAACACGCTAGTGGCCGCCACTGTGCAGTCGTCTTTACAAATCAGCGCAGTAAGTCAAACTATGTTATGTTGACAATGTTGAGGCTCAACAATGATTTTATGTTATGGACATTTTAAGACTAATAATAAAATGTGTTTGCAATGGATACAAGCCTATTTATGAAGTTGACTTTATTTGGTATCAAAACTAATATGGTGGTAATTAGCCTATTTCGTAATGTCACTAAAGCGTTTAAATAGGCAATCACTTTTGAAAGTATTTTTTTTAACAGCAAAAGAGTGTTTGTGCTGGAGCTATTAGTAAATCTGGCCCAAAGTGTTTTAGCATAGAAAAATACACACTCAACAAGTGCCTTAAACGTACAAGCATGACTTCAGTTGAATCAGAAATAAGTTTCACATAAGGCTTCAAAACATCATAATGGAAACCAGGAGTGAGGAGTCGTCTGTGCCGAAACCATTTCTCTCCAGCAGACACAAGCAAGCCATCGCCTGAGGAGACAGTGAAGAGTTACGTGATAACAGGGTGATGTGTAGATTTCATTGTTTTGTTCCAAACCCAGAGACAAAATGTGAAAAAGAATCTGTTTTAATAAACTGCCCTACAGATGTCACAGTATAAAAAAATCATTATAAAGTTTGTCTTCGTTTGCCATGGGGACAACATTGTCAAGTGCTTTATACGAAAAATGTAGTTTTTAGATATAATTTTGTCACATTTGACAATAAGCACGAACATATTATTTGTGTAAATTTAAGATACATAAAATGGTTAAAATACTAAAATAACATTTTATAATAACTGCACGCTATTAATCATTAGTTAAGCATGAGTAAACAGTTAATTGATCATTTATAAAGCATTAATAGACATTAATGAGCAGTTTATAAATACAGCTATATTTTCATACTTTGAAAATATCGAACCCAGGTTCATATTTGTATTTTCATACTTTGTTAATGATCAATTCATATTTTCTAATTGAAGTCTAGCATTATTTACAAACCAGTTATTTAAGAGTTGTCAGTCATTCATAAGATCACTTCGAAAATGTAAGTAAATGTAGTAAATACAAGTAGTTATAAGGAGAGTTAAAGGCGCATCAATCTTCTAAACAGTGAAATGTAACAAACACAACGCAGTGATACAGAACATAGAAATATTTATCAGCCTTTAAATCTCCTTTATAAATGCTTCACACACATAGTTAACTGACCACTACTAAATGCTTTATAACTATACCCGAATAATTAACCCTGAATAACAGCATAAACACATGTTAATAAAGCATTTATTAACACACTAAGTAACCATCACTATATGTCTGAATGATAAGATGTATGGATGTTTAAATAGTTTATTAATCGTTTATTTACATATTCTAAGTAATCTTATGAACCACTGAAAACTCTTAAATAACTGGTTTATAAAAAAATGCAATTCTTCATTTAGAAATGATAAATTGATTATTCATAAATGATGAAAATACAATTATTAAACAAATTATAGATATGCTTTTATATCAAGAAGAAAGCATTTATAGCTGTATTTATAAACTGCTTGTTAATGCTTTATGAATGATGAATTAACTGTTTACTCATGCTTAAATAATGATTATTAACGTGTAGTTAATATAAAGTGTTACCGTTTAATGAGACTGCAATTTTATTCTAAATCTACTAAAACAGTGTCTATTTACATTTCAGCCTTGTTGGCAGAGGCTATTTACACTACTGTAACTCCATCCACCATTGTCTGATTAAACCAGACAAAAATACAAAAGATATCCCGTTGATAGCAGGATTGGGTGGCGTTGGCTTTTGACTAGATCGACCCGAGTTTAAATCGCCTTTTTCCGAACTCTCTCTTTTCCCTTGGCTTTTCCCATCGCAAATCAGCTCCAAAAGGTGTTTATTTGAAATAAAAACAAAAAAAAAATATTCTAAAAGTGGCGCTAAAGAGTCAAATGGGTATTTAATAGTGCAATTAAAGTGTTTAACGGGTAGGGTTAGGGGTAGCTTCAGGGACAGTAATGTCCCAATAAGTCTGTTTATGATTGATTTTAATAAATATAATCAAATATACTGAATATGTTGTTATCACTACTGTTTTATAATACATTAACGAGCAAATAGCAGGTCTATCTGACACTATATGCACTAAATATAAATAGCATCTCACAACTATTTACACTTAGTGCAAAGAAAATACTATTTTCACTTATATAATAAAATGTCACGTATGTCACAGAATGAATGGTGAAAATTACATTTGTTTATGACAGAAAAACTGACAAAAACAGAACGTATTTAGACAACAAAGTAAACTAGAAAAATCCAAAGGCGTACCTATTGAACAATATAAGATCTATTGTGAAACCTTACCTAGCCAAGGGATGAAAAATCTATATGCAAAGTCATCTTTGGGTTCTGTCAAAAAAGCAATATAAAGTAATTTTAAAAATGCTTGTTTTGGTTATTTTTTAAAACTGAATGTATCGTTATACAGTGAATCAAAGACCAGCACCTGTTGTGGTGAGAAGGGTCTTCACGTATGATGGGTGGTGGATGTTCAAAATGGACAGTGACGGGCCAAACCACAGCGGAAAAGCAAATGGATACTGTTTAGACCAGCTCATGATCTTTTCCAAATCATGTCCATCCTGCTTAAACTATATAAAAGAAAAAAAAAGATTCATACAACTGCTAACATTACTTTCTAAAGGTATTAATCTCACATTAATTCTTCCAATTCCTGCTGAAGAATGTGAGTGCAATGCAAGGCTCTTCTGTTTTTGCTTTACAATAATGTAATTGTTTAGTTGCAGTGAATCGACAAGGGCTCAGGCATGAGGTTAATGTCCTCGCAAGATAATGAGGTCAAATGCAGAGGACTTTATCATATATTTTGTAATATTCATGAATTTGCAAAAAAAAAAATAAAAAAAAAAAAAAAAAAACACATGTTGTTATTGATTAGCTAAGAACTACTTTATTCGACTAAGCACTATAGGCTACTTTCTTACTAATTCGTTAGAGTTTCTTATTATTGCGATAGTCATTTGTTCCTGTGTATTTATTAACGACGAAACAGTATTGTAAAGTGTTCCCAAGATTTCATATCTTAGAAAAACGTTAGAGCATATTTTGGGTAACTTAGTTGATGAGTTATTCATGCATTTCTGTAGCCTAACGTTAGTTGTTTAGCTACCTCACTGACGTGTCCGAAGAGCCAGTGTGCAGGTGGTCCTGGAAAAGACTCCATAGTTCGCACTCCCCTCCTCCTCATTAATAGTAGTTTAACAACTATCACCAAACACAGAAGCAGTGCGAGTGTAAAGACATGATTCACTGAGAGAGCTTCCAAATTCAACGGGAGAATCCAGTAGAGCGGCATGACACGAGCTGGGCTGTCAGACAGTCTCTTCTGGCTCTTCGTCGTCATTGATTGATGTGGGAAAGAGGAAGTGATGAGGAGAGAGGGACGGGCTTTCTGCTCCTGGATATAACAAACAACCTTTATATAACAAATTAACAATTTCATCAGGTTTTCTGAAAGCTAGTTGTTGTGGATACACTGTGAAAAAAAGTCAGGGAACCAAAAACACACAAACATGTAGACCAAAAAAAGGTGTGTGTTAGTGTTGTAACAAGTAAATGGTTCATGATCTGAAAAAGTAAAAAGGCCGTGAAAAACACACTTTTACAGTTTGAGGTCAAAAATGTGCGCATAAACGGATGGGAAGCGAATTTTATCTAGTGGAATGTTTTGGTACTGCGCCCAAACAAAATCTCACTGAAACTCATGTTTTAAGATATCATGCTTAAATTTGGAACACAGCTTGTTTACATTTTTATCAGTTTTTCAGAATATACATATTTCGTATACAAATAGTATTTTTGTGCAATTTTCACAATAATAAAATTACACTTCTAGAATCTTTTTTTTTTCCAGTTTATTGCAATTTATTGCCAAGTTTTGTTTTTAAAAGAGACCAAACTGAAGTCTGTGCTCCAAAGCAATCAAGATTTATGACAGTTTAAGTTGGAAATTTGATTTCATATCTATATGCTCAAAATGTGATTAATAATAATAAATAAAAAACATAACTAGTCCATAAATGTAATTTAGTTACAAAAAAATCCCCTAAAAATGCAAAATATGACTTAAAAATGGAACTAAAATATAGTACATTCATTTCATTTTATTTGCAAAAAGCACCAGAGGGTTTAGCCATTAACGATTATTATATAACGCTTATAGTGTATACGGTAAAGTGTTATCAGAATGAACTGGCAGGTTGTTTACTTCATTCACTGCACAAAAGATAATGATACAAAGTTTAACAGCGGTGCAAAGAGTAATAGGATATTATAAAAAAAGGCCACTAGGCATCTATGGAGTGGTTTCAGTATAGGTTAAAAAAAAAAATGCATGAAAACACAGGTTTTATACACAAATATGGGTGTACCTTAACATCTCATTTTGTGGTCTATAAGAGAAAGTCATGTTTTAAACAGCACTTGAATGTGTAATTAACATGTTAAAAGAATATTTAAAAAAAAAATTGTACTTGCAGATAATATAATATTAATTGTGCCCTCTTTTAATATTTAGCATTTTGTGCTATAACAACTATATCAGTTCATTTATTTCCTGAAATAACACATTGACTGATGCATCATCATCGAACACATGCTAAACTTTAAAGTAAATTTCAAGTCATTATGTTTTAACAATCTTTTGTCAAGCTTTAAATATGGCACTTATTTTGATGCGTTGACTAACATACTAAAGCACATTTAAAGTAAGTACTTGATTATAATTTTACTTCATTGATATTATTTAAACTGATGTTAATTTTACATTTAAAGTTTTAAATGTACAACATTGCAACTTCATCAAATGCGTTCTTACAAATATGAGTACATTTCATATATCATCACATGTATTTTCTGCTTTGCTTGAGTTCTTGTCCCTGTCTTTTAGTTTGACCTAGTATCCTTTTTTTATCACTTTTCCCGCCACTTGATTGCCATTCCTTGTGTATTTAAGCCCTCAGTTTCTTCAGTCCTTTGTCTTGCATAGATGCTGATATTGTTATGCCAGGTGTGTTACTCATTAAAAAAAAAAAAAAATTGCTTTCATTTCCTTTCTTTTGGATTATATACACAGCAAGTGTGACACGTTTGAACAGAAATGACATTAAAGCATATTTTAGTTTACCATACATGCTTGTCAGTGCATTCGGCAGTACACTTTACCCAAAAACAATAAAATTAATTATGATTATAATTATATTTACGTAATTATTACTCTTTTTAAAAGTGCTTCTATAAAAGACAGATTTAAAATTCTTTATTCAGCCTTCAAATAGACATTTCCCCTCCATCTTGTCTGTCCACTGCTCATTGTCTTGATTTCTTGCTCTCTGTTAAGAAAAAAGAGTGTGAGCTTGAGCATTATCTGACACACAAAAGCAATTCAGAAACCTCCAACATGGCAGATAATTCAGCAGAACTGTTCAGTTGACCGTCCACTCACATGATGTAGCAACACTGAAGTTATCCTCTCGTCTCTCCTTCCAGCTGATGATTTTCTGGATGTTCTGGCGTTCAGGATTCTCTATGATCGTGTGATACGTCTGCATCATACCGAGTGCACGGGCACTGCTCACACACACCTGAGCCTTCTGCAGCCTGGGCACTGATGCCAGGTTACATGCAATCTCATATGCATGTTTAAAATGTACACAAGCTTCATCATATTGTTTCTACGTACACAAATAAGCACACAGACACACACTTGTTATAAGAATACTAAGATCTCGGCACATTACAAACACACAAAGGCCCTGACTGTACATCTGTCTAGAATCTAGACAGACAGCTCACTAGGTTTTAGAGCAGTGTTTATGACTTGTTAAGTCATATGTAGATTTAAGCAATTGCAAAGTTAGTTGAAGTTATCAAGCCTTACTCTAGAGTTGAGGATGTTTCCGAGGCACATGTAGGCTTTCTCCAGGTTTCGGTCCTGTTTGCTGTTTAGAGAAATCTCAGCAAACTTCTCTAAATATTCTGTTGCTTCTGTCAGGTTGCCTTCACTGGAACATACAAACACACTTAAGCCATAGAAGCAAAACGGGGCTGATTAGTCATTGTCAGTGTTGGGAGTAACGCATTACAAAAGTAATACATTACAGTAACATATTACTTTTTGCTGTAACGCAGTAGTGTAAGGCATTACTAATCAATTTTCAGTAATATTTTACTCGTTACATGTTCAGTGAGGCTTGTATTACAGTTGTATTACAGTGTATTGTCTGCTTTTACTTCTTAAAGGCAACAGACTATGTGAAAGTTTTAAAGCAGTCTTTTAGTGCCAGTTCAGAGCGGTCGCGTCTGTAACATTGTTTTTTCCTCATAAATGCGAACACGAAAACTAAAATAAAATGAATATTTTAAGTTCTATGAAGACTGGAGAGCCAACCCTTCCTCATCCGATTTGCGCAGTGTAATTAACAGAATTACAAAAAATATATTTTGCCTCCTATTTTTTTTTGTCACGCATGAATGTGTGTCTTTTCCAAATATTAAAAATAAAACATAGACTGATATTTGTCTAATGTCTGGAGTCCTTTAAGGAAGTAGCCAATATTACGTTTCAATACATGTATTTTCTGAGATTTTTATTTCAAGTTTTGACTGCAAATGTCATGTCCATAATGCTGGACTTCCCCATTGTAAATAATTTATCCTCACTAGTTTTGTGGGTGTAGGTCTACGTATTTTATAATGTTAACTTCAAATAATACTAATAGCCTAATTTAAAGATAAGGCAGCATTGGATCTGGACGTAAGGAGAATAACGCTGGAGTTGGAAGAGGTGTGTCGCGATTCTGTAGGTTCGTGGATCTGAGTCGTGTGGCGAATCGCGATTTCGTTTTCATATTGCATATCGTTACAGCCCCAAAGTTAAGTTCTACTTAGTTATTTTGGTGAAAGTAACTCAAAAGTAATACATGAGTAATGTAACGCATTACAATTCTGGGACAGTAATATTGTAAGGTAATGAATTACTTTTAAATAACAGTAACAAGTAATACCTAATGTATTACAGTTTGGAAGTAACTTGCACAACACTGGTCATTGTAGATTTCTAGATATACACATTCATGGCGCAGTGGATAAGACACATGCCTTTGGTGTGAGAGACCTGGGTTCGAAACCACTGTGAGACACCAATGTGTCCCTGAGCAAGACACTTAACCCCTAGTTGCTCCAGAGGCGCGCGACCTCTGACATATATAGCATTTGTAAGTCGCTTTGGATAAAAGTGTCAGCTAAATGTAAAATGTAAATGTCCACAAGCAAGAACATACAGCAATTATTAGGGTCCAAGTACCATTAACTGTTTTTAATTGACTAAATACCAGTGAATAACAAGTCAATCTATTAAAACCAAAGTATTTACATTCACCATGCAGTTGCATGCAGGTTTATCACTGCTATACTGCCATCTTCTGGCTAAAGAAGGAGGGATTGAAAGTAGAAGTTAGAATGAGAAAGTGCCTACCCTGTTGACTGCATATAATGAATGGTCCTTATATAAATACTAGCAGTCAAAAGCATAGACAGGCACTTTCTCATTCTAAACCAATCCCTGTTTATGTCTCTCCTGCTAAAGCAATCTATTGTGCAGGCCATCTTGTGCAGATTGACTGCATGCTCACCTTAAGACAGAGTACTAAATTCTACCAGGTTAGATCAGCACAGTTTAGCTCCATACCTAATCAAACACACCTAAACAAATCTAACCAAACTTCAGGATTGTTAGAAAATTACAGGAAGATGTGTTTGATTAGGGATGGAACGAACCTCTACGGGACCAAAGTTTCCCATTGCCTGCACTAGTTTTTTTTTTTTTTTTCACAAACTTTTTTAACTTTTTCATCAAGTTTTTGTGCTGTTGGTTGTTTGTAGGTGTTCCTATACTGATCGATGCATAATGGGTTGTGGAACTGGCCATAGCTTTTGTCAAAAATTAGATATGTTGCTGGTAAAAAAAAAAAGTCTAATTTATTTTTGTTATTATTTTCTTGTATACAAAAAAAATACAGTTTTCATAGAAAACATTGATATGCTTTATGTGCAGTGTATCAATATGAAGCAGGCTGAGTTAGTATCCTAGCTAATTAGTACCCCTCTTTGTTCCTATATGCGAAACAAGTGCCAAAAATGTATATGTGAATTTCAGCATTCATGAATATTACACCCTTTTAACACTAATACTTGTTACTCTTACTGAAACAAGTAAGGGTTGTTACCTCCGCTGCGCGTCGGCCGGTTCACGCCTCGCCGTCGTCCATTAAAACCTGACAATGGACACCTCGAAGGGCATTAACCCGCTTATACCATGGTCACTTGCCAAATAAAACATTTTTAAAACATTAGCTGCTAGTTTATATTTAATTAGGCTAAATCAAGTTTTTACAAATAATAACTCGCCTGGTTTATTTAGCAACCGGAGATATTTATAGTCCGCTCAGCTTGTAGAACCCTTCAGGTTCAAAAATGCATTTTTTCCATGAAACACAAAGGTAGGCATAGTTATTTTTTTTTTTATTACACATAAAACAATTAATCAAACAGGCTTCTTAGGCTTGAAACGCTGTACTCTCCTCCTGCCTTGGTTGTCTGGACAGCTGCGTAAAACTCCCGCAGGTCTCATTCAGAGCAGCAGCGGTGTCATTTTCTTTGCGACGTTTCTCCGTTTTATTTACATTTTTTATTTCTTCAGCAGCATCCCAGTCATCAAAGTTGTCATATTCTCCATAAATGTTAAAAGAAATAACGAAGTCGCTCATTGTTGTATTAGTAGGCTATGTAATATCTAACTAACGTTAGATGTTTGTTCTGATAGAGCAAATTGTTAACGGATACTTTGACTGCCTGTTGCTATGGTTACTCACAGCTGTTGTGGGCAGCGCATTTATTTATTCATTTCGAATGGTAAACAGCCAGTTTCACCAGAACTACTTTACTAGGTGTCCTCTATCACTTTTTAACAGACACCCTGCAGCCAATCAGAATCGAGTATTCACCCAGACCATGGTATAATCGTTGTCACAGAATATCTGTTAAAAATGAGTTGACAGTTTGAACGTTCTTGCTCACTTTTATTTATTTTAAAGATCGGAGGTGAATTGTTGCTTTTAGTACGGCTATAAAAGACACAAAATTGTATTAAAACTGACACAGATGGTTTTAACATTAAACGAAGCACAGAAATAGTAGCCTACCCGAGATTATCACACTTTCTGTTCTCCGTGACATCCAAGAAATAGAAATCGTTTCTAAAATATAATCGTCGCGTGTTGCCGAGCAAAAAGTCCTCGTTAGGACATGCTGTACGGCCGCATTTTCATTACATGGTTCAAATGACACAATTCAGATTTTTCTCCTCCCAGTGGCACAGATAAGCACATGGTTTCAGGCCTCATGTGGAAATATATGATATGAATCTGACATGTGCAATGGCGTCTGGCATGTAAGCTCGGATATTCCTCTGTCAATGTGCGTCGTTGAAAAAACGACTGTGGCGAAAAACACAATTAGTCTGGTAGGAAAGTCTCAACTCAATGTTTTGCTGACCTTTAAAAAAAGCTGGTTTTATCATTTTATTTATATCCATTGTAAATCACACCATTTTTACTTCCTTTTCGGCCTAAGCTTTTCCAGGTCAGTGCATCTACCTTGGGTTGTTTCGCTAAATGTATAGTGTAAATGCAGATATCAGAGTTGAGTCACTTTTAAAAGATGATGTAAGCTGGTTAGTCAACTAATCAGAATTGGGCGTCAAGACCTGCAGTGTAAAAGAGGCCTGATTATGATATATAATTACAAAAGTCCACATATCTAATTGTCTGCTCTATCACATTCCTCATTTAGGAAGTTTCACATTATACCATTTACATTTATGCATTCGACTTTTATCCACAACAAATTTAATCCTGTCCTATGTATACACAGTAAAAAATGTTGTCAAGATTTGTTATCACAACATATTTTCTTTTGTCAAATCAACTTTATAATAATTTATTTAGTTGAGATAACTTATTATTTTGAGTTTCTGATGATTAAATTAATCTCCTTCATTGTATTAACTCACCTTTTCCAGTTCAATCAACTTAAAATTTTAAGGCAACCCATGTTACTTACTTTTTTAAGTTAAACCAACAATATTTTTTTACAGTGTAGTAATCACAACATTTTTTCTTTTGTAAAATCAACTTAAATAATTTATTTAGTTCAGATAACATATAATTTTGAGTTTTTGGTGATTAAATCATTCTACTTCATTGTATTAACTCACTTTTTTCAGTTCAATGAACTTAAAATTTTAAGGCAACCAGGTTACTTACTTTTTTAAGTTAAACCATCAATATTTTTTACAGTGTACAGTACTTGCATTGTGTATACGACTACATATGAACGTGTGTGCATTACCTCTCCAGAGATTTGGCAATGGCTTCATATGCTCTTCCCAGGCTGTCTGTGTTTTCAAGTGTTGTGGAGATCTCAATATTCACGCTAAAAAGCTGACACAAGCAACAAAAACCTCAAAGATCAAATCATTCAGAATGAAGGAACAGAGTTTGTGAGTGCTGTAGTCTACACGGACCTCTTTAGCAGTCTTCTGGTCTCCTGCGCTCTGATAGGCCAGGCCCAGTCGATAGGCTGCCTCTCCTTCTTGTCCTCGGTCTCCCGCTAGAAGTCAGCAGGAGTCGAAACAAAGGGTGTGAGTGAGTAAACTGTGCTTTAAGGGACATGTGCTTTTATTTCAGGAGGTCGTCATTCTAATTTAATAAAGAAACGCTAATTAAGAACATTCAGAAGGAGTGAAGTGGGTGTGCATACACTCTTTAGCCATCTCATAGGCCTTATTGAACATCTTAATGGCGTCTGCATAGTGGTGGTCCTGAAGCAGTGTCTGTGCCAGCAGTGTATACACCCTCTGGAGCTCGTCACATGAGCGTGAGTGATGCATGCGCCCGCTGGTGTCCTGCCATGGCCGGCCCATGCTCAGGTGGTAAACGGCCTCATAACGCTCTTGTGCCGGCTCAAGCTGACCTGCAACGCACATGCACAGCATTGCTACAATTAATCAGTGAAGCATTTGAGAATCGTCAGTCATTTTTATATACCTAGCTCTTTTTCTTCTGTTCGGGGGAATTTTACAAAGAGGGTAATTTCTTTGATCTCCACAATCAAAAGTAAGAAATAAGAAATTATATTTAGTCTACCTTAGGATTGTTTGCAGTGTGACTTGTAATACTATGTATTTTGACCCCCCCCCCCCCCCAAAAAAAAAAAAAAATATATATATATATATATATATATATATTACTGTTTGTCAAGACAAACCTTAAATGTTGGTTTTGAAAAAACAAACAAAAAACCTTGCTTAAAGGATTTTATTTCTTATAGACAGACAGACAGACAGACAGACAGACAGACAGATAGATAGATAGATAGATAGATAGATAGATAGATAGATAGATAGATAGATAGATAGATAGATCATGTAAATGAACAGCCAGAACGCATTAAAGGTACAATATGCAAGATTGTTTTGCCACCAGGGGTCGCTAACCTCTTACAATCACAAAGGCGTATATTGATGACATGTGTTCTGCATTAAGCGGAATTATGGATCTTGTCGTCAAGCTGATGGATCTTTTAAGGATGAGTGAATACATTGATGTTTTTAACATGACTGTAGTATGAAGCAGGGCGCGATTGCTAGACGTATACCAGCGCCACACGCAACACAAGGAATAAGGACATTTAATTCTACCGAACTACACGCTGAATTACTCACACATGTCAGTTTAATAGAGGAATTAAACTTGAGGTAACACAGCGCTGCTTCACTTGCTCTAACAGTTTCACTATCACACTAAACGGCATTTGAGTGTGTTGAATGTTAGTTAGGTTGTTTGTTGGCTGTATGAGATTAAGCTAGATTAACATTAGAGAATAACATACAGATCATATTCTAACTTTTTATCATGTTGAACTATATAACATTTATTAGTTTTATATACATTGATTTGCTCACCTGTATGCTCAAGTAACATGCAACACTCGCGTTTCTGTCAAGTCGAAGTTAGTCGCGGACGTGGAGCTCTCGGCATCTTGAAAGACATTGATCTTCTTTTTAGTCCTCTTTTTGTCTCAAAGTCTGCTTGCCATGGTCCATAACGTTTTGAATAAAACCCTGCTAGGGACGCTCACGCTGTTGAGCACCCATAACGGCCGTAACCGACCCAGTTGTCCACGTCTGTCGCCATGGTTACTATTGCAGTACGAGGTCAAACCTGGCAGAAACCAGGGGTAACGCGGTTGTCATATGACGTCATTGACTGGCAACTCCTCACCCCTGCTCACACGCCCCGTTTCCTTGGTTAAAAAATAGCAATTTTCTCACGATTTACAAATATTTGGAAACATTTGGGATATTGTAAGTAATCAACTAAACAAAATATATAACATTGGCCTAGTGGTTTTTGGATATTTTACTGCAAAAATCCTGCATATTGTACCTTTAAAAGTTTTCTGTTTTCAGTCAAAAACGGTGTCATGTAAACGCCCACTAAATTAACAAGTAATGATTTTTACATGATTTTTAAAGAAATGAATCACCACTGAACTTCTAGATCTGCTGTACAGCCAAAACAAGCTTTGTTGCATTCTTTTCCTGTTATTACTGTAAAGCTGCTTTGAAACAATCTGTACTGTAAAAAGCGCTATATAAATAAAGGTGACTTGACTGCCATATATTGAAGTGTTACCCTTCTCTAAATACACTTGGCCCAAGTGTAAGTTGGCCTCAGCCTCTCTTTTGCCACAGTCCATTTTGAATTTGCGAGCTGAATGGAGGGCCAGCTGAGAGAAATGACGTTTCAACCATTCGTCCTCCGGCTCAGTGAAAAAGCTGGCCAAAAACAAGTGGTCCTCATACACCTCTGCATACTGTCCTAGAGCAGGAAAGACAGGGATGCAGAAAATTTGATATAATATCCATCTTTTTAGGAGAAGAGAGCCAATGAACATTTACTGATTATATATACAGTATATATATATAAATATATATATATAAGCATGCTCAAGAAGATATCTATTATGATATTTTAGCAAAAGTAGCAATTGTTAGAAACTGTTTAGTTGTTGTAACTACTGTTTTAAAGTTAAGAAAAGAAGATTGAGTAAACTCTAGCTGTCATCAGATCATCTTTTTTAGAATAGGCCTATATAAAGTAGACCTAAACCTGATTGAATAAGCCTTTAATGTCATTTATTACCTCTAAATCAAATGCATCACATCAAATTATGCATCACATTGTACAATAACTGAATTAAAGTGACTGAACAATCAAATCACATAATCAAAGAAACAGGCTACATCTCAAAATGTTGACAATAAATACAAATTCAGAATGACCACTCAAATATTTTTGCATGTAATGTTTGCAAAGATGTTTTCAATAATGTGCATTGCTATTTAATTACCGGCTCTTTCTGCGGTCTCAGCCCGGGTGAGGTGGTGTTGTATTGTCTGTAGTTTGTGTGGATGTTCCTCCGCTTCCTTCCAGCGCTGCAGAAGCGCAAACAGCTCCGCGAACGAGCGGTGAAAACCCTCGCTCAGCATCGCCACACACACATTCTGATGCAAAGGCTTCCTGAATCTTAAGAGATACGGCAAACGTGAAATCATGAATGATCACTTTTTAACCTCCTGCCTGAACTGATGAAATAAGAATAACTTAAATTTTGATGATCTAATATCGATTTACAATTTTATTTTTTATGTGGCAGAAATGTGCTTCTAAAACACACATGACTTCTTATAAATAATGTAAATAAATATCTTTTAAACTCCAGATAATCATTTTTTACACGTTTTTTTTTAAAGACATAAAGTTTTAACTGTACTTTCTGGAATAATTATCATGGATCCACCTTGCATTTATTTTGCCATTGTACTTTTGTCTGTTATACTGTGGTGTAACAGAACTTTATTAATGAATATATTCAGTGTTGAAGACCAGTCTCTCTCTTATAGTAAAATCATGTACTCTTTGGTTTCACAGTTTATCCTGAAGAAGATGAAAAATGCTTTTAAAATTAAATAATTTTATATTTTATATTGATAAATGCAAATTTTATATTAATAAATGCAAGCTTATCAATCAGAAACCCAATTTTATAAGTTTGTTGACTGAAGTAAGGCTGTATGTAAACAGTATTAGAGACTATCTGAATAAGAAAGCTGGACTTTAAAAATCTGTGAGCTTTACAAAATATTTAATATTTTTATAGGCTACCTGAATGCACCTTTATTCTGATATTTATGTTATTATATCATGGCACCCTTTTCTTTTTCTTTTCTTTTTTATATTGCTTTTTATATAAGAAGAAGAAGAAGAAAAAGCATGTCTTCTTACAGCGCAATCTCGTGCTCGGTGATCTGTGTTTTCTCTTCAGCAGGATCAACGGGATTCTCTTTTATCCATTCCCGGGAGGACCTAAACTTAATAAAAACAGTCGGAATCTCGTTGGAAGTCAAAACGTGTCAAGTCAGTGAAGTTTCTGAGACAATAATCATAGTTTACTTGGATGTTGGTGTGTTCCTGTGTTTATGTGGATTATGAATGTCTGGGAGGATGGGAGTCCTCGAGCCGCGAGCCACTGCTGAAGACATGCTGCGGGTTACTATTACACACGTGAAAACCTGGTGAAAACAATTTAGAATTACTTACATTGCGCTAATGGCAGATAACAACAATTTGTGACAACAAATAATGTTATTTTAAAACAGACACGAGTAATTTCACTTAGAAAAGTTAGCTGCGATTTACCTGTTTGTCAGATTTGTGACTTCAGTAACTTGTTAACAGAAGGAGTGCCGTTGCCATGGCGACCAAACTGACTACTTCCGCTCAACTGTCTGTTTATCATTTTTATTTTCATTTTTATTAATTTACGACTTAAGTATAATTAGAACAATCTATTGACTTGCACGGATTTTGTACGTTGTATGTCTAGAAACCACAATTTTACGTTACTTTAAAATCCCCTGACATTGATTTCCATATGAATCCTGAAAATAATGATTTATTCTTATTATTATAATTACATAATACAGTTAAATTTCTCTAAACTTTATCACAGCAGGCTACATCTACTATTCTTAACCTGAAAAGGATACTTAATGTATTAGAAGATTGATGTGAAATAAGATGCAGAATTGAGATTTCCCTTTAACGTTTTCTGAAAAAATAAATAAATAAATAAATAAAATAAAATACTATTCTTAACCTGTACAAACAAACTTTCCTTAAGTTGTTCATTATGCATATCACTACCAGAGTTGGTCACATATACAAAAATATATTCTAGCCAATTTTCAACATTTTATTCACAGTTCTAGAAACATATTTGACGCAACTTTGTTAAATTGCTGCACCCTCTCTGTGATGAATTACATCCGGGACTTTTACTCGCTGAGCGCGACGACGAAAGGCTTTTTACACAGACGCCATTTTCTTTGATTCGCGATACAAGGCATTCGATGAAGGAAAACGCATGCATTACGCGTTTTAAAGCATTTATATATGCATTGTATAACGTCTTATTGTTTTATAACAATGTGTATGTGCTGTGCGCGGCTAAACCGCTCTCAGGGGGGCACCTCCGTCGACGCCCGATGCAGCGCTGACCAGGATTCGTTTGCTTTTTAACAGGAAACGGCAAAAGTAAGTGTTAATTTACAATATATTGATTTATAGCGATATTTAAATGCTTTGTGCGCTTAAACGAGCCGAATATTTTATCTAAGGCGACTATCGTCTTTGACTCAATACTGAGCTGACGACGAGGGAAGTTTGCTTGTAACGTTAACAGGAAAACACAGAAAGTAAGTGTTTTTAATATAATCTACAACATGTATTTCATGGCATTATATTGTTTTTTAACAATATTTATGTGATGTGCGCGCTTAAACCTTTCTCACAGACTAAGGCCTGCATCTTTGACTTGTGACGCAGTGCAGACATGGAGTGCATTTAACAGTAAAAACAAATAGTAAGTGTTTTAACAAAAATACGTGTTTTATATTGTTTATGACAGTATTTATTACGTGTAAATATCAAAAGTATGTATTTATCCTCAAACTATCTTTTACTCTCGTTTATTAGCACACCTAGTGTAAGTTAACTGAAAAACAGAAGAACGACTCCACAGACTGCACCAACAATGCACGTGAAATTGTCACTTTATTTCCTTTTTTGGAGGACCAATTTTCTTATAATGGGTAACTAATTCTTTCAGATTAAATATTTATGCAAAATGTACTTATCAGAATAACTTTTGATGTTGGGTGGTTATGTACGGAAGCCCTGAACCGCAACCTAAAAAAAAAAAAAAAGTCAGTAAAAAAAAAAAAAAATCTGAAAAAAAAAAATCTAGTGTTTCGAGATTAAAGTCGAAATGTTTCGAGATTAAAGTCGGAATGTTTCGAGATTAAAGTCGGAATGTTTCGAGATTAAAGTCGGAATGTTTCGAGATTAAAGTCGGAATGTTTCGAGATTAAAGTCGGAATGTTTCGAGATTAAAGTCGAAACATTGTGCATTCTTAACAATGCGCGTCCACTGGCTCAGAGCGCGCGCGTGTGAAGTCGAACTGCCATGGATAAACACAAAATAGTAGCTTTTTACTTTTATCTGAATTACTTATCTTACTTTATCGTTATAAAACATAATGCGCCGGAATAGACTTTAGCCTATAGGAAAACCAACACGGAAAACACTTTTCAGACTGGATAGAGAAATCCAGCTTTATGAATGAATGAATGAATGAATGAATGAATAGGGCATTTATATAGCGCTTTCATATATGCCTACACTCAAAGTGCTTTACAATCATATCAGAGAATCTCTCCTCAACCATAAGTGGTTATTAAATCTCAGGAAATCACAGGATCCGGCCAAATGATTGGATACAGAATGATGCACTTAAAATGTATCCAGAGCGTATTTACGTTGAAGAGGGAGACCGAACAGTTACTGTTGTGTTCTCGAGTTTCGACCCAGATAGTGTTGACTAGACGAGCAGGAAAACACCTCAGAAACACTGCCACTAGCACGTGTGAGACGTGTGTAGAATTTTGTTGAAAGCCCATAAAAGTAAAAAGCT
Organism: Pimephales promelas; assembly: GCF_016745375.1. The sequence goes on from NW_024121643.1 coordinate 2,272,686, forward strand.
ACTATTTTGGGTTTATCCATGGCAGTTCGACTTCACACACACACACACACACACACACGTGCGCGCTCGCTCTGAGCCAGTGGACGCGCACTGTTATGAATGCACAATGTTTCGACTTTAATCTCGAAACATTTCGACTTTAATCTCGAAACATTTCGACTTTAATCTCGAAACATTCCGACTTTAATCTCGAAACATTCCGACTTTAATCTCGAAACATTCCGACTTTAATCTCGAAACATTCCGACTTTAATCTCGAAACATTCCGACTTTAATCTCGAAACATTTCGACTTTAATCTCGAAACATTTTGACTTTAATCTCGAAATGCTAGATTTTTTTTTTTTTACAGATTTTTTTTTTTTTTTTAGGTTGCGGTTCAGGGCTTCCGTAGTTATGCTTTCATGTTTAAATGTAAGTTATTGATTTAACTATTTGTGTTTTCTAGGAGCATTTCTATGATGCACCGAGTAGCTAAGGCTAACCAGGCTTGGTGTTTAAAGACTAGGGATGCACCGAATATTCGGCCGCCGAAAAGACTTTTATCACCGAAACAATACGGCCGAAATGTTGTGATGACGCAAACAGAAACCGCGACCTGCACGTGCTTGTCTGAAGCAACATGTCTGTGGTGTGGACGTATTTCAGTGTATCTGAACCCGCGATGAGACGGAAACCTTGTTTATCCACCTATAAACAATGCGTGCCGCCATGACGACGACTCCGGTTCCGAGCGGGTCAAGAGCGGTGCGCGCGCTGTCTGTGGAGACACGCGCTGCGGAGGCAGGCGAAAGTATAAACAAGGCAGCGCGAGTCTCCACAGACAGCGCGCGCACCGCTCTTGACCCGCTCGGAACCGGAGTCGTCGTCATGGCGGCACGCATTGTTTAGAGCAGGAAACACTTAAAAATTATAAATTAGACTCGCGCTGCGGAGGCAGGCGAAAGTAAACAAGGCAGCGCGAGTCTCCACAAACAGCGCGTGCACCGCTCCAAACGGTCGAGGCGTTTATACTTGACGCGCTCTCCGTTGTAACTGTTACTATTCCTTGAAACGACAGGGGACGACTCAAGTAACTGTCCTCTAACCATCAGGAATCGGTGAGAAGAAGACAGATAAATACATGACAATGTTTATTTTTTAGTATTCCACCACCAATACAAAAATAATCATGTAAAACCCAGTAAACCCTGAGATTATTACTTGTGACATTACAAAAAAAAATATGTATATGGGAACATGTATAGAACTAAATTAATGCTCTCTTAAATATTTTCTACATTCACTAAAAATGTTTCATTAAGTTTAATGTACATTTGTATTAAACATGGACCATTGTTCATTTAAAAAGGCTTTTTATATTGTATGCTAAATTTTTTAAAATGTAACTAATTTAGACATGCAAACTGGGTGCTAATGTGATGAGAAGTTTGCGCTCGGCTTTGTTTTTGAGAGAACGTTTCATTTTAAAACCTTTCTGCAGGCCAGTAGATTATTATTTAGTGCACACATGAGTGGGGTCAAGTTAAACATTTTAGTTTGAATTTTATTTTATACTGTGCATTGTGCTAAATATATATTTGCATAATTTGTAATTGATTTATTCTTTGAAAATGTTATATTAATTTATGCAATTGCAATGCCTTGATTTTAGTTAAGTTTGTACACAGTCATAGCCATAAATGCAATGATACTAATAATTGGCATAATTTCTTTCGGTGTTTCGGTTTTCGGTTTTCGGCCTTGGTTTCCTCTTTTTCGGTTTTCGGTTTCGGCCAAGAATTTTCATTTTGGTGCATCCCTATTAAAGACTGTACAGACTAGAACTTGGTGATGGTAAGATTTAACAGATAACATGAGAGAATCATCGGCACAAACATAAAAAAATAATCATAGCTTTGTTGCTATTTGGTATATCTAAGATTTTTCTGTGTTTCATAACACTCATTTTGAATTTGTTCAGTCAAATAACTTTACAAAAGTCATTTTTATTTTTTACTTAAAATTAGTTTTCAAACCAATTGTTTTCATGACTTGACAGGTAGATGTTTTCTTGCTGTTTAATTTTAGAGTCCACTGACTGGGAAATATCTGCCTGTCCAACATCACAGCCACAAGAAGGGAACACAGATTCTTCTGGCGGGAGATTTCTTAAGGTGGGTGTCTAAATTTTTTCTTAAAGTGTTAGTTCACCAAATTCACCAATTCAAATGGAATTCTGTCATTAATTACTCGCCCTCATGGTGTTCCAAACATATAAGAATTTATTTCATCTTCACAACACAAATGAAGATGTTTCTAATGAAATCTGAGAGCTTCCTGCCCTCCATTGACGGTCTATGCAACTACCACTTTCAAGCCCCAGAAAGGTATAAAGCAGTGATCTCAAACTCAATTCCTGGAGGGCCACAAGTCTGCAGTTTAGCTCCAAACCTAATCAAACACACCTGATCCAGATCCATTGAGCTAATCAAGGTCTTCAGGATCACTAGAAACAGGTGTGAGTTGTAGCTAAACTGTGCAGAGCGGTGGCCCTCCAGGAATTGAGTTTGAGATCACTGGTATAAAGGTACATCATTATGCTGCATTCACATAGGCTTGAACACTTTGAATCCATTTGTACGTCGCAGGCAGGCTCATATTTTTTAGCGTTGTGGAAATTGATGGCAAAGTTGAAATTTTTCAACAGGAATTTTTATGCAAAAAAAAAAAAGAAGAAAATCATCCCAGATTAAATTATTAAATTATCTCTCAATTAGTAAAATTGAGAGATAGGAGGGTCTAACTAACCAATGCTCTTTTCCGGGTCGGCTGGGACCTGGGCTGAAGTCTGTCCCGATCTCTCCGGTTTGGTTGTGAAGGGGATTTCTGAGGGTCCTGATGGGTGTAGCGCTTCAGTTCCACGCAAAGTTTTTGTGGAGGTCCGTTGTCCTGTTGAAAGAATAGATATAGTCATGCAATGCTGGGAGGTTTCATAAACTAAATCTAAAGGGCCCATATTTTTATCAATTTTAAACATAAAAGGATAAAAGGATTTTAAATTGAGGACCTAGAAAACAGAGTAGCATAGTTAAAGGCAATGTTAATTTGTATACATTTTAAAATAAGTAAAAATAAGATATATAAGGGACTTACAGAAGCTTCTGTGCTCCGTGGACAAACCCTCTTACTCATGGGTGCTCTCTCGGGATACCTGGGTGAAGCAGGTCTTTTTTGTTGGGTCTTGGCTCCCTTTGGGCTATTCTGCCTCCGCCTCTGTCTCCACTGTTCCCTCAACTTCTCCCTCTGCTGCATAGGGATCCTGCGGTTTGTGGAAGACGCACGCACTGGGGCATTTTGCAAATGGTGCCTCTGCAGCTCAGGGGTTTTAAATATTTCTTCTCAGGGATCTTGTCAGGAACAAGTGCTCCCTGTGCACGACACACAGGCACTATCTCAGGCTCAGGGAACGTTAGTTTTTGCCTCTTCGAGATATTGTCCTGCATGGGTACTCCATGTGAGGCAGCCACTGGTGCTCTCTGTGGAGAATGGATGGACGTGGGTGTTTCAAAAGATCCCTTTTTCAGTTGTGGAGGCAAATATTCAGGGATCAGTTGTCCTCTTTGTAGGAACTCAATGGGCTCAGGTGCTTCCTTTGGGGATGCTGTCTGTGGCTTTTTCTGCCTCCACTTTCTCCTCTGGTCCATGGCCATTGTTGCATCAGAGAAAGAGTTCTGTTGGGACCTGACGGGCATACATTGTGTGGACCCTTCAGGCACAGGTCCTTTCGTTGTCTGCTGCCTCCACTGCTTTGTGGTGTTCAGTTCTCCTTCCTCATATTCCCCATGCCTCCAATTTCTCCGCTGCCTTGTGGTCTGAGAAGCATCACCGAAAACCAGGGATGAGGTGTGGTCCTCCATCTCAAAACTGGCGGGCACAGGTGCTCCCTGTGTGGATCTAGCGGGCACAGGTGCTCGCTGTGTAGATCTGGCGGGCATAGGTGCTCCCTGTGTGAATCTAGCGGGCACAGGTGCTCCCTGTGTAGATTTGGCGGGCATAGGTGCTCCCTGTGTAGATCTGGCAGGCATAGGTGCTCCCTGTGTAGATCTGGCGGGCACAGGTGCTTCCTTGTGTGGATCTGGCGGGCATAGGTGCTTCCTGTGTGTATCTAGCGGGCACAGGTGCGCCCTGTGTGGATCTAGCGGGCATAGGTGCTCCCTGTGTGGATCTAGCGGGCATAGGTGCTCCCTGTGTAGATCTGGTGGGCACAGGTGCTTCCTGTGTGGATCTGGCATAAAAGGGTGCTCCCTGCTTCCTCCTCTGCCTCCAATTCATTGTGGTCTTCTGCCTCCACTCCCGTGTGGTCTTCTGCCTCCACTCCGGTGTGGTCTTCAGTGTTGCGAAAACCAGGGATGAGGTGTGGCCCTCCATCTCAAAACTGGCGGGCACAGGTGCTCCCTGTGTGGATCTAGCGGGCACAGGTGCTCCCTGTGTGGATCTAGCGGGCACAGGTGCTCCCTGTGTGGATCTGGCGGGCACAGGTGCTCCTTGTGTGGATCTGGCGGGCACAGGTGCTCCCTGTGTGGATCTAGCGGGCACAGGTGCTCCCTGTGTGGATCTGGCGGGCACAGGTGCTCCTTGTGTGGATCTGGCGGGCACAGGTGCTCCCTGTGTAGATCTGGCAGGCACAGATGCTTCCTGTGTAGATCTACCGGGCACAGGTGCTTCCTGTGTGGATCTGGCATAAAAGGGTGCTCCCTGCTTCCTCCGCTTCCTCCTCTGCCTCCACTCCCGTGCGGTCTTCAGTGTTGCATCCGAGAAGCCCGAGTGCTGGGAATGAGCCTTCTCTGATTCATCACGGAAAACCAGGGATGAGGGGCATGATGTTTCTTCTGCCTCCACTGTTTCCCCCCAATAGTCTGAGAAGGAGTAATCGTACTCGAAATTCTCAGGTATGGGGTCCGAAACCTCCATTATCGCCCACCACTGTCCCGCAGCGAGGGCCACAGTAAGCTCATCTAATTCAGTATATGAAGACTGATCTGCACTCCCAGAAATGGTTGACTTACTCATATTGATGTTAGATATGATGTAGAAAGTGAACAATCCTTTTCGCAATATATATCTGTGAAACACTATGAAAGAAAGAGAAAGAAATGATTTTAGTAAACATACAGTAAAAGAACCTGAAAGCTTGTTGTCTTAAGCCTAACGCAAAATTATGCCATCCACATTCTACAATTTTCGTCATCTGAAGTTCCACGGACATCCGCGTGTAGCCCAATTTTTGTGTTCGCACTAACAAATAGCTGTGCGGACATGACTGTGCGCAAGATGGAGCGAAACATGGAAAATCAAGTATGCTATAACTGGGTCTATAATTAATAATAAAATAAAAATGTATACAGTGTATGCCCAGTGGCGATCCATCAGAAGAGGCAAGGGTGTATTTGTAATGTATTTAAAATGAACAATGAAGCTAAAAAAGTAAATTTTTATTTTTATAAATTTCCCTAGTAGCCTAATGTGCATAACTTGTATTCACACAATATTCGGTTGTTGAGGCAAATTTGATTGATTAAATGAATCAGTTAAAGGCCAATAAGCTTTCAGTATCACTTCAGTGTGTCATCATGTAAAAAGGGCCACGAAATCGACCCAAATCGCAGAATTCGATTCGTGGTGAAGGTTTCATGCGTGTTCCGTCTTTTCCATAGCAAAGTGATTTTTAGTTATGTATTAACCCCCTGAGACCTAAGGGTATTTTTACAATAAATTTTCCGTCTGGTGTCATTTACTAAAAAAGCTTGTAAAACATCAACCCTTTGGTGCACAGACAATTGACACACCTCTTTTTTTTTCAGGACAAATTGAACTTTCAGCATATTTGTGTTACATTGATGTCACCTGAATGTAAAATAAGTTATGGGACCATAAAGACAAATGAAAAAATAAATCGGAAATGGAATCACTCAAATATTTATTGAAATCACACACAAATAAATTAAAGCTAAGCAAATTTCCCCTGGAAAATAGTTTGTTCATGCCTTTGGAGTCCTGGAGCACAGGAATAAACATTATAACTTGTACAGAACCAAAACTATTGACATTTTTCCAAAAGAAGTCCAGGCGTTTGGGGCCTCAGGAAATTCACTGGTGCCAAGCCTCAAAACAGTTCCTATCAGCAATCACACAGAGGGCCACATCACAGGTTTTGCATTTCTATTTTATTTATTCTTTTATTTATTATGTTCTTTTTATTCTTTTATAATACATTTATACTACTATAATACTTTTTTTACAGTAAATAAATAAATGGTACTTCAGCTGGGTCTATCCTGGAGCCTAGGGGGCCATTTACACTACACTTTTCAAATAAAAACAAAAAACTGGCCTTTCATTTATTGGCATTGACGTTGGCATTTTGGGCGTCTGAAAATGGTTTTGAAAACTGGTTTCAAAGTGCAAGTTTTTGAAAACGATATTGTTATCGGATAACATACTGTATAGTTTCCGTGTAAAAGACAAAAACAGTAATGGAATTGAATTGTAGCACTCTATAAAAGAATGTGTCTTTCTTTACAAAGTGACGTCACCAACTACTGACCTGGAAGCGTAATACAGCAATTTTTTTTTGTTATTTTTGAGGATCTGTGTCAACGGGGATTGTTTTGACAACGTTGCCATCTGTACTAAGAAAAAATATTGTTTTCGTGCAAATGTACTCTAAATAGACAAGAGAATCGTTGTCATTTAGGAACAATTTGTGTGAATCTAGATTACTATCTTTTAAAAATGACTCGTGCAGCTCTAATTTAAGTAATGTCTTGGTACTGAACTACCGGGCATTTTGACAGCTCCACCTTTAAGTATTGTGGTATTCCGCCATGTTTCTTACACGCACCCAACTCGTAAACTTCGGACTTAAATAAATTCTCGAGCTTTCCACACATACCGTCTTTGACTACCACAAAACTTGTGCCTAAACTTAACTGTATCCCTCTTTATATAAGTCCCTAATATGAAGTTGCACCACGATTCTTAACTCAAAATATTTTATATATGCTCATATGATGTGCTCCAATGAGACTTAATTATTCCCAGCAAATGTATGCACTGTCACTTCACAGAATTTCACAGGTTAAATTAATTAGAGCTAGGCAGAATTACAAAAAAACAAGATTATTTAATCCCTGTTTAGTCAAAGTCAGTTTTTAATCACCACCCTTATTTTTTAATGAATTATGTTACAAGCTGAATTGTCACATTTAGTTTTTATTTAGTGGATTATTTAAATTTAGCAGGCTCTCCTCCCTTGTCACCCTGGGAGAAAAAAAAGAAATCTGAAAGCATCACTTTCCTTTTCTTGTCATTCAGGTTTAATTCTAAACCATGTGATTTATGCAGTTTAGTATGTGAGGGTGGGTTGAAGGCAAATAGGGCCATGATTTCACCCCTTTGGTCACCTGTGGAGAATGCGCCAGGGTGATAAAATAAAGACTAGTCACGGATTGGCTCTGAATTAGTGAACCCACTATGTGACCACTTTCACAAGCTCCACCCATCATGCCACCCTAGAAGGTCTTTCAGTGTGTGAGCTCTGCAGCCATTCAATGCTCTGATGGCTGCATACTGTGGTGGAAAAGAGGATTATCATTGGTGAATGTGCACCATTTTGGTTGTAAAATGTATGTAAAGACATGCTTGCAGAGATGAGCATCCCTCACTATATTCAATGCATGTGAAAGGTCTTTATTTTAAACGGAAAGGGTAAATACTGTAAAACAAAAAACACTACATTGAAAATAAGATCTAATGTGTTTATTTATTTGTGAAACAATTTCTGAGTGAAAATAGTTTTAAAGTAAATACTGACCTGAACAATTGTGGAATGAGCGATCCAAGAAATTTGGTATGAAAATGATTTGTATTTCAGGGCATTCAATGGCAAAAAACAACAAACAATTTATGTTAGCAGGAAATTATACAACTACAGTATAACTCCATAAGTTATAACTTCATAAACACGTTACTTTTTTTTCCACCCAAAAAAATATTGACAACCTTAATAATATTCGACAGCTATATAATTTTAGCGTATATCAGCATAATTTGCAACCATGTAGCAAGCATATGTTAGCAAGCCTATGTAAGGCATAAAAACATGATAAACAAAATAAATATGTTGTAACAGGACCGATAGGGTGAGTGGCAGTACCGTCAACTAAACTCTCTCACACTGACCTGGGTCATCCTTATTTTTTGTATTCTAATTAAACGTTCTCTCTGCAAAGAATTTGTGTCTGATCTCCCACGAAATTTCAGTGCCTCATTACTAATGTATTACAGCATGTACAAAGGCATATTAGTTCAAGGTTTTGGGCTGACCTCATCTTTGTTTCAGAGTCCAGGTGTCATTCCCTGAGTGATTCTGGGTGCCCCTTTTGTTCAGGGGTTCCAGTGTGTGCCAAGAAGACTGGGTAGATTTCCATAGGCAGCTGACCCATGAGCATGGGGCCCAATACAAAGCAGGATTTATGAGGCCATGGAGAGGAGATGGGACAGAGCAAGCCCTGGACGAGGGTTCACTGGACAGAGAGGGTTCACTTGCAGATTAGTCAAAAAGAAAAAAAGACAACAAATAAATTAGATTATCATAACAAAAAATATGAATGCTAAATTGTTCATAAAAACACAATTTTGATGCAAAATAAAACAGTAGTAAGACTGTATGTGTATATAAATACAACATGTTCCTAGATCAACATGTTTTGTTGATCCTGGAACAACAAATTTAGCCCTATCCCTAAATTTAACTTATCCTTTAAAAAAAAAAAAATTAAAAATTCATTGGTAATTTATAAATTGATGTCTATCCCTGGTTGTAAACCAAAACCTGATATGTAAACTAGCCACTTGGTGATTTATTTAAAGGGTTAGTTCACCCAAAAATTCAAATTCTGTCAGTATTTACATTAAAGACATCATTAAAGACATCATTAAAATAGTCCAAGTGACTACAGGGGCTCAATCTTAAGTTTATCAAACGACGAGAACTCTTTTGTGCGCAAAAAAACAACAAAAATAACGAGTTTATTTCAACTATTCGTTTATTTCTCCCTCTGCGTGAGTCAGGTTACTAGTTTAATAGCGTAAGCTTCTGTTATTGTACGTCACACGCATCACACACACAAGACCAGCGTCGGCCAATAGTGAGCATACGTGTGACGTAGCTCTACGCAATCACACTACGTTAACTGACTACAGGCCCATGGAGAAGGAAGTGAATAGTTTTGAAATAAAGTCGTTATTTTTGTTGTTTTTTTGCGCACAAAAGTGTTGAGAAACTAAAGATTGAGCCCCTGTAGTCACTTGGACTATTTTAACGATGTCTTTAATGACTTTTCGGGGACAGCAAGAGCCAGTCCCTCAAGAAGCCTACGGACTGTATGCAGGAGCGATCGTAATATCTTAAATATCTTAATTTGTGTTCCGAAGATGAACGAAGGTCTTACGGGGTTGGAACAACATCAGGGTGAGTAAATACTGACAGAATTTTCATTTTTGGGTGAACTAACCCTTTAAAGTGCACAGTGATCGTAGGCAACGCAAGTTTATTTATATAGCACATTTCATACACAGTGGCAATTCAAAGTGCTTTACATGGGAGAAATTAAAATAATCAAAAGAAATCAGAATAATTAAAACAGTTTAGAATAAAAAAAATCATAATAATACAGTATCAAAAATAGAATGAAGTACAGTAACAGTCGGAACACCTGCTCATTCAGTAAATGCAATCAATATAAATAAAAACAGTTAAGAGTTAAAATAAAATAAAGTAATACCCCTATCTGAGATGAAAGAGATTGAGCTGGTTTACGGTGCTACTGGGCCTCCAGCCCAGGGACTTCTTATACTCTCAGCAGTAACTTACTTCTTCACTCGCCTCATTGGAGTGAAGACTCTCCCACTCTCCATCAAAATCTCTTCCAGTCAGAGCAGTTTTAAAGCAGTATTAAAGCAGTTAAAGCAGTACAGTAAAAACTGAAAGGTTATCTAAATTCGTAGTTATATAAATTATCTATTGTTATTATTGTTATTATTTTATTTAACAATGACCGGTCTAGTACTATGTGGTGACTTTAACTTTTAATCTCATTGCTTTTTTAAGCACTAAATCCAATTTTGTGCCACAAAAAAGGCAAATGATCCAATGATATGTTCCAGCATATAATTAAATAAACAACCAAAATAGAATTAACTATGCAATTTCGATTATATTTTTCCTTTCAGGACTTTAAGCTTTGAACACTGGATGTTCTTTATTGCCTTAATAGATGTTGTAAACCATTAGGGGGAGACATTAGCCTGTTAGATGCAAGAAAGGTGGTATAGTCATTTTAAGCTTTTAACCCTAACTTTTACAGTTTTTTATATATACAGTAAATTTATAAATTTTGCACCATTTTACACTGTAAAGCCATGCTTTACCTTAAGATTAAAAAGTTAATTTTAAAAAGTTCATTTTATAATTGTAATTTACAGTGGATCCCACAGAAACTTTACTGCACCTTAAGGAGGTCTGTATTTGATTACATGCAAGAGATACAACTTAGAGTTGTCATGTTCTTTAAATCGGCACTGAAAAGATCTTACAGTTTCTTCCAGCCATTGCTGTGGTTTCACATCCAACAGCTGTATTCACTACAGCTGTACCATTTTACAGCACAAACGCTTGCATCATCCCCTTTCACACATGTGTAAGATTTTACTACATAGTGCCCCATTTGTATAAAATGCTTTTAACCTGTTTTACTTGAGTCAGCATGCCATACCAGCGTTTACAGTTGACTCTTAAAAACAAATTGAATTGGTTTGCAGCTAATTAGGTTAGTTATTTGTACATTTTAACATGACAAAATGTTCTTTCTTGTGGAAAGTGACAAAGTAATAATATGATCTAGTGTTTGACAATCCTGCTCCTCTTACCCTTACCCTTCCCATTACAGCCCACAGAATGCCCAGTCCTGCAGGGCTACTAATAACAGATCACATAAAGTCAAATATTTTTTATTTATTCAGTGACACCAAAAAGTGTCTGGACATTTATTCCACCCATGTACTGTCAGAGCCCATCTAACAGAGAGCCTTGGCACTTCCTATTAGCCCCGTTGTGTATCATCTTGGTTGCAGTTCCATTAGAATTCCACTGGAGGTGATCGCGGGCGAGAGCAGAATGAATGGGAGTCTATGGGGCTAAACGGCTAAATGTGTCTCTTTCACCTGCTTGTCGTTAAAGCTAGGGTATACGATTTCAAATATTGTTCATTATTAATATCCTCCTTTAGATGCTGGTTATGGTTATATAGTACAATCCTAGCAATATGAATAGAAAAAAGAACGAAAAAAATCCATTCACTCTATTGGCTGTACAGCCGCAGAAAAGTTGACCAATATAAGCTGTGCGTCCGACGTCATCACAGTTTTGAACGGATTTTTAGAACAGATAAGTGAACTTAAAAATGCAATTTTCAGCTGAGTGTATTATCTTAGCCCTCCCTTTTGAATGCAACTTTCAAATTACTTGACAAAAAATTACATCCTGAGAAAAGTGGATTTCTGGGGGTGAAACCCCATTGACTCCCATTCATTCTGCACTCGACCGCGAGCGCCCCCGCATGGACAGAGACGCGTTACTGCAGCCAGTCCAGAAACTGGAAGTAACCAGCCAGTGCCAATTCTCTTCAATTAGACATTCTCTGGTACTGTACACTCACCTAAAGGATTATTATCAACACCTGTTCAATTTCTCATTAATGAAATTATCTAATCAACCAATCACATGGCAGTTACTTCAATGCATTTAGGGGTGTGGTCCTGGTCAAGACAATCTCCTGAACTCCAAACTGAATGTCAGAATGGGAAAGAAAGGTGATTTAAGCAATTTTGAGCGTGGCATGGTTGTTGGTGCCAGACGGGCCGGTCTGAGTATTTCACAATCACAATCGAGGTATGCAGCAAACATTTTTGAAGCCACAACACGCACAACCTTGAAGCGGATGGGCTACAACAGCAGAAGACCCCACCGGGTACCACTCATCTCCTCTACAAATAGGAAAAAGAGGCTACAATTTGCAAGAGCTCACCAAAATTGAACAGTTGAAGACTGGAAAAATGTTGCCTGGTCTGATGAGTCTCGATTTCTGTTGAGACGTTCAGCTGGTAGAGTCAGAATTTGGCGTAAACAGAATGAGAACATGGATCCATCATGCCTTGTTCCCACTGTGCAGGCTGGTGGTGGTGGTGTAATGGTGTGGGGGATGTTTTATTGGCACACTTTAGGCCCCTTAGTGCCAATTGGGCATCGTTTAAATGCCACGGCCTACCTGAGCATTGTTTCTGACCATGTCCATCCCTTTATGACCACCATGTCCCCATCCTCTGATGGCTACTTCCAGCAGGATAATGCACCATGTCACAAAGATCGAATCATTTCAAATTTGTTTCTTGAACATGACAATGAGTTGACTGTACTAAAATGGCCCCCACAGTCACCAGATCTCAACCCAATAGAGCATCTTTGGGATGTGGTGGAACGGGAGCTTCGTGCCCTGGATGTGCATCCCACAAATCTCCATCAACTGCAAGATGCTATCCTATCAATATGGGCCAACATTTCTAAAGAATGCTTTCAGCACCTTGTTGAATCAATGCCACGTGGAATTAAGGCAGTTCTGAAGGCGAAAGGGGGTCAAAAACAGTATTAGTGTGGTGTTCCTAATAATCCTTTAGGTGAGTGTATAAAAATCATGTGTAGCCTACATCATCCATGCATCATTATTATTTTTTAATCCAGGTTCCCTTGTAATCTTTAAGCAAAATAACTTTCCCTCCCTGTCTTGCAGCAACATCTTTCTCTAATGACGTGTTTACTGGCGTGAGGGCAACCTGTCACTCACATGAGATCCACCAATTGGTGCAACAGATCACAAAACTCAGGGTTCAGATCATTATTATAGTTATTGAGTCACAGATCGGATACATTTTCAGATCAGTTTAAAAAAAATTAAAATAAATAAAAAGGCAAACTTTGCTTCCCATTTATTACATGATGAACTCTTTAAGTACTTTGATACCACAGAAAAAACTTCTAACTACCAGTAATAAAGTTCAAACATTATTAAAGTCAAATGAACAGACACAAATAATAACACCAAAATAAAACAGATAAAAACTATAGAACAGTTATTAATAGTTAGGTCTAACAGAAGTCTGCTTGCATAGTTCACTGTAAGAATTAAATATAGATAAATCATTTTTAAAGAAATTTGTTGTTTAATGACGTAGTAGTTATTTTTAGGCTGTGCAGTCAGCAAATGCACAGAAACAATGCACGAATGCACAGAACCAATATGATGAAACGCATCCCATTTCCTTATCAACTTTATGGTCACTTCAAGACCTAACCGACTGTACAAGAATACTTGTTGAATACTTGCAGTATGTAATTGGCATATATTCGATCAATTCATTCAGTCATCATCTTTCTCCACAACGACATGCTGCTGTAACGATTTGAGAATTAGTTCACTGTTTTTGCTCCGTTGTTTTGTTTTATTTGATGTTTAAGTCATTACTGGTTCCCTCATATGACTAACTCCAGAATTCCCATAAGTATTTATGCACATGCGCACCCTTGAAAAACTGTTTGCAAATGTTTGTTGGAGCTATAATTTTGGGGAAATGGCAAATCGTCAAACTTTGTTGGCTTTAGGAAACGCACCTACTGGCTAGAAGAAAAAAGCAATCCACAAGCCCTTTAGAAAGAAAGTGAGACTTTTGCCAGAGTTACACAGATAACTAATTGAGCAAAATGTTTGTCAGGGGTGTGATCTACATGAGACTGGTGATTGGACTGTCTGTTGTGACTGACAGTTTCAAGTAAATGTAGGTTTGCTTGCACAATGGGTTTTGGACTGAAACGATAAACACATAATGAATGTTGAGCAACTGCTCAGTAGGCTGTGTTCTCATGAAACTCTGTCCATCATACATCCTTTTAGTTCCTCTGAGATGCCCCCTGCACCCAGTGCTGAGTCATAATCTCTGGTCAGTCCAAGACTCTGTCATCACTATGATGTTTTGAAGACTATAACAATAACAGGCTGATCTCTCGATGATTGCACACAGTGGGGTAATTAAAGGTTTGAAGGCTCTTTCATGTTATGGTGATGTACTTTTGGGCTTGACATTGTTGCACGGCTGTCATGTAAATATTAAAAAGCCGGCCCGATCTCATGAAAGTTCGTATCTATATCGCGAATGTCATTTCTCGTGGCATTTATACGCCAAAAACAGTTTTTGCGTGTATATGGTACGCTTTTTTTGCGTGCACAAACTTCCCACCCCCCTCCCCCTAAACCTAACCCAGGGTTTTTTTGTGGGTAGCATATGCACGAAAAAAATATTTTTGGCGTATAAATGCCATGAGAAATGACATTCGTGGTATAGATGCGCATCTTCATGAGACTGTGTTACAGAAATCACATCTTATCATATTGTAAAGATGAATTTTTTTACACATTTCTATGATCTACTTAGGCTTAAGATGCTTTTAAGATATGCTGCAGAGCTTAAGACATAAAACTAATAAACAGGAGCACTTAAAACGTAAAATGTATGTAAACATTAAGCATCACTGCAATGCACAAGGTATTTTTGAATCGGATTGAAAAAAATAATCAGAAAGCGTTAAATGCTTATTTTTTTTCTCCTGTAAATCAGATTTTTTTTTTTTATATATATCTACACCACCCCTTTCAATCTGACAGAAATTTCAATCGGATCAATTGAGGTGTTAATGAAAATTCCGTTTGATGGCTCAGTCGAATTATAAATGAATACAATTTGGGTGCATGTAAACATAAGCCATGTTTCCATCGACACGTTTTTATCCGAATTAAGTGATATCGAATGAAAAATGCCTTATGGAAACAGTAAAATTCGATGAAATTTCATGAAAATCGACTCAAATGAAATACGTTCGGTCTCATCGGATTTTCTCTTGATCGATATACGGCTAATGGGATAAAAGCTGATGGAAACGTTATTTGCCGAATAAATTATGAATTGCGATTAAGTTTTATGCCCTTTTATGGTTGCAACACGTCAGAAGACGAGTTCATTTCCGGCCAGTCTGTTTGCGCACACATGGCGGATGTCAACAAAGACAGATGTAAGTGGACAAAGCAAAAAGATGCTTCAACCAAAGGATTTCCGTGAACCACGATCTCCCAGAACTGATGGAGCGCTCGTTCCCACACCACAGTCACCTCTGGCGTCGGGCATACGTGCATCGTCATCATCATAGCAATGTTTATAGCGTCGCTGTTTTCTTAGGTTAGTTTTGCTTGTTTTTACGTGGCTTGGTTGAATTCTAATGTAGAATGTGGTCTGTTATTTCTAGTTAACAGACTGCGGCGCTGCTAGTATAACACACCGTTGCCATGGACGCAGTTCAGAGACGGAACAGACTTCTTTAGCAGAAGCAATACTCGTTTTTAAATCAATAAACTAGTTTTTAAGTCAATATTTTGTGTCAAATTATTGATTTATTCATTTATTTGGTTGATTTATATGTAATAAGCAGGATAGCGAGGCGGTTATAGCGAATACAACCAACAACCGCCTCGCATACATTATCCCATTCATATGTCGCTATCAGCTGGCACATAAGCATTATTAGCCTTCAACTTCTGAAATATTGATCATTTTTTGGTAGATGGCACGATCCGTTTTTTCCTAACAAAACTTTGTTCGCAAAAGTTTGCTTGAATGTTGTTCGATTCAGTGTGAAAATAAATGGAAACACCTTAAAATGTCTCAAATCAATTCGATATACCAATTTGATCGCAAAACAGCATGTGACGTCATTACGTACAGGTTTTTATTCGCTTTAAAGCCGTTGGATGGAAACACACTTTCACCAGCTTTATCCGCATGAGTTTTTTAACCGAATTTCAGATAATTCGATTGACAAGTGGATGGAAACATGGCTATAGATTCAACTGATTTGTTCAAATGGCTGATTCTTTTAAGAACAAAGCAAGTGACTGTCATTGAATCATTCACTTAAACATTTAGTTTAAAAACAGATTCATTCAGGAATAAAACACTGCTGTACATATCGCACACAACTTAGGCTACGTTCACACTGCAGGCTGAAACGACCTAATTCCGATTTTTTGACCTGTATCTGATCTTTTCATGACAGTCTGAACGACACAGATCCGATCTTTTCAAATGCGACCCAGGCCACTTGGGTATGTGGTCAAAATCCGATATGTATCCGATCTTTTGAAATGCGACTTCAATATGAACGGCCAGGTCACATATATCCGACAGGCACGTCATTGCACAAACCTGTTGCTAGCCAATACACTCCAACGCGTTTCTGCACTGTTATGGGCCGCCGCAGATGTGTCTCTTTCCGTAACAGAGTTGATCGAAGGCCCTCACAAACATAATCGACGGTGGATCTGGTCATTCGGAAATTACTGATGAATTCTGTATCAGTGAAGCCACTCACATCAGTATCCCACCGCTCCTGGCGGCACCCACACGTTTCTCTGTTTAATTTTCTTCTTAAAACGAGAAGATTGTAAGTGTGCTGGCTCTGTTGTGAAAATAACTTTAATATTGCTAAAGGAGCTCCACTGTCGACATCCATTTAGCTACTTCTGCAAAAAACAAGTGACGTCTTCGACCGTTGAGTAATCTTCTGCGCATGCGGGTCACTTCTGGGTCATTTCACGTTCACGTTCACACAGGAGATCACAAAAGGTCGCATTTAATTGGAAATGTGAACGGCCTTGCAAAAGAATCGAATCTTTTCAAAAAAACGGAATTGAGCATTAAGCCCTGCAGTGTGAACGTAGCAGAACGTAGAACGTATATATATATATATATATATATATATATATAAATCATTTTATATCATATTAAGCAGGTCTGATAAAAAGGAGAATCTACAAACTTGAGTGTATATGTGTGTACAGAAGAACATCTGCATTTGTTATTCATACATGAGTGTATATGTGTGTACAGAAGAACATCTGCATTTGTTATTCATACATGAGTGTATATGTGTGTACAGAAGAACATCTGTATTTGTTATTCATACAGATTTATTGTACAAAGCGGTTGTTTACAAAAACACTGCTTATTACTCTGGTGTATATTTTCATTCACATGGTGAAGTGTACCTCAGTGCACTACAAATCAATGACATCAGCAATATACCACTCCCCCCACCTTCATCAACAGAGCTGATAAGAATGACTGTGTATAATTGATTAGTCCCTGCAGAGCGTGTCCGCACCTATCCTCTCTCCGCACAGAGCTCACATGAAGATGGGGTCAGCTTGTTCTTCTTGGAAGCAGATGTGATGTTCTTTCCTGGGGAGGAGACAGCATGAGCTCGGGCAGCAGGCCAGGAACACCTCACAGTGTTTCGGTCCCATGTCGCTGCCCTCTGTGCATGGCTGCACTCTGAAAGTGTCATGGTTATGTTTTCGCCTTTACATTCAAATGTTTACATTAAAAAAATTGCATCTGAAGAAGTGTATAAATACCGCAAAAAGTTGCGCGTAAAGTTAAAAAATACACAAACATGTGCTCTGTTTCATTCTGTTGCTGTCTGTCCAGCTGCTTTTGAAAGTGAGAGCATGTTCTGTGCAGACAGTCCCTGCTTTCATTAAGTATGCTTTGCGATGCTGAATGTGACAGTAGCTGTGGGTGTTTATTGTGGATTAAAATCATGAAAGTGTTACTTACAGCCTGAATTGACATTTTGTATTACACAAAATCTATTCATTTAAAAAAAAAAACGACTTCATTAAAATATATTTATGTAACCACAATGAATACTTTTGGATAGGCTAAATCAAAGACTCTTTTATTTTGGAATGAAATTACAATTAAACTCTTACATTTTAGCTTCTTCAAAGTAACACCTTTTGACTAATTTACTAGATTAATCTAGATATTTCAATTATTGAGGTGCATTCTGGGAGGCTTTTAAACATTATTGAAGATCTACTATATTTTGAACGCTTGGTTGCTTTTCCTTCACTATCTTCTCCAAAAATTAGTTATGTCATAGTTAAAAATTGTTTTAAATCTAGGCCTGGTTTCACAGACAGGCCTTAAATTAAGCCATGATTAGGCCTTCGTTAAATTTGGACAATATAAACATGCAATGGCAGTGACATTTTAAGATATGTCAGTGCTAAATGCTTTCAGTAAAACAGTAATATTGTGAATATTATTACAATTTAAATTGAACGGTTCTTATTATTATCAGTATCAGTGTTTTAAACAGTTTTGGAATAATCTAGCAAACCTCTCCCAAAAACAAAACTAGGTGCCAAGATGTCTGTGATGACAGGCCTATGGTTACCATGGTAACAAGGACAAATCATGATATGGTTTATAACTCAAAGGAATGTAGAGTCTCATTCTAAATTAACTCTGAAACCGTTCATATATCCTTATCCCGTTTTACCATGTAATCATATCTTATAGTGTCTTGTCTATGTATTAATCTAATCTTATTCTGAAAAAAAAAAGTTTCTAATTATTGGATCAAAAACTTTGGACATAATAACCTAGAATACTGTTTAACACTAGAGAGCTGCTCTGTCAAGTCTCCGACATACATTAGGAACTGGGTGCGCTCTTTGATACCAGTTTTTCATTTGAGAGCCACATTTCTAGCATCTGTAAAACCCCATTCTTCCATTTAAAAAATAAATCAAAACTACGACATATGCTGTCAATAACAAATATGGAAACGTTAGTAAAGCAGAAAATCACCTTGGTTGCTCCCCATCCTGGTCCTTCGGCTGCTAGGCATCTTTTAATGCCAGAGCATGCTTTGCAGCTTCTTCTTCCATTCTTAGTACCCTTGATAGCTGGGCTGTCAGGAAATACTCTGATGTTGAGAGGGCAATTGCGGTGCAACTGTGTTGCAAAACGTGGCCACCATCCAAAGTATGTAAGTTCACGTCGTCCATGACAGCAAGAACTTGCAGCGCTGCTGGACAGGCTTCCTCCACCCTGCATTCCATGGACATGCCAAAAAGGTGGTCCCGACCCAGCACTCATTTTTGCCATCGGAGGTCACAGTGCAGGCATTTGGTCTGGCGATGTCCACCTTGGTGGTCTAGGAGCACTACCTATGTTTCAACCTTGCAGAGATGAAGGTGCAGATGTGGAGAAAGGACACTTTCTTGATGCCCCAAGATAGTTGTACTTATGGACGCAATTCCTTCCTCAGGACACCAAAACGGTGCAAAACTGTGCATTTCTTTTGTTTGTTTACAGTTTTCTTTGGCTGTATTTCTTTTTTAAACAGTCATCACAATCGCTACATATAGCATGGAAACTTCACCTCTCAGAACTTCTACAGGGAACTTCACCATAATCTGTGCAACAAATGTGGCAAGCACCGAGGCACCCAGCCAAGGCTAAAGACTAACTCAACTAAACCAGCTGTCCTGTTGCTATTCTTATCCAACGTGAGGTCACTTGACAATGACATGGTTTTATTAAAGGCTCAGACTGAACACCCAACAGGAAATGCTGCTCACCGATTTTGATTGAAGATGTGGCATAATAACAACATTCCCGACTCTGCTATTCAACTGATCGGACTCATTTGTTTATGCACCGAGAGAACCTAAGAGTCTAGGAAGATTAAAGGGTAACTAAACACCAAAACAACTTTTTTTAGTTAATGATCTGTAAGAATGGAGCTTCATAAATGCTGTTCATTGATTCGAGTACATTTTTTGACAATTGAGTATAAAGTGTTTTGATTTTCAAATATATGGTGTAAAAACGTCTGAGTGCTACCCTCTTCAGGTTAAACAGAAAGCTCCTGCAGTAGGGGTACTTTCTGACGTAGTGAACTCTCAGACGCCACTCTGTCACACCCTTGGTGCGAGCTCACCACGCCCTTGGCAGCCCCTGGCCCCTGTCACTCACGGCGGGTCTCAGGTGCACGCCCCCTGGCTCCGCTGGGGTCTGCCCATTTTTTCAGCATTTTTCAAATATTGCTAGTGGGTGGAGTCAGGCTCTGACCAGGGGTTTAGTTACTCTTTAAAGGAGGACTGTGTGTGTATGAATACCCAGAGCCTGTTCAAACTTTGATCTGGACCAAAAATAAGAAAACAGTATATTCAGTCCTGGTTCACTTAGCATTCACACTGTCATTTTTTTCACCATAAAGCTACAAAAAAACAAGGCTTTTATAGCGTATATTTTACGACGGAATTTGTCGAACTTCCATACAAATTCTGTGTGGTGGGCCAATTTACTCACTGTATGTTTGTACATATGATGGTATGTGATGGGGCTGACAACTTGTGAAGACCTTATAAAATGTTTAAAGGAGTCAAAACAGTGGCAGCCTACAAAATCATCCACAACCCCTACCTCAACCATTCAGATCATATTCAAATGAATGAGGCCTTTATATAGTGCTTTGTAGTTAGTATGTACTACTGTAAACCCAAAGCGCTTTTACAAGCAAATCAGGAGATATATCCTCAACCACCACCATTATATTCTGTGCTGTTAATCCCCACTTACAATCCATTGAAGAAATGTGAGAAACTATCCACCAAGAACAAAGACTGCTTTGATTGTACTGACTGGAACGTGTTCAAAGAGGATGTTACACACACAACAGTCACATTGACCTAGAGGAATACACATCATCCGTCACTGGATACATCGTTGAGATGATGTTGTGTTCTCTAGGATTATCACTACATGACCCGACCAGGCTAAATGTTAAAATTCATTCACTGCTCAAAGCCAGTGATGAAGTCTTTAGGTCGAGTGGCAGCGAGGATCAACCTCACCTGCGGCATCAAAGCAGACAAAAAAAATCGTGCCTCCAAAATAAAAATAAAATACAATCCCGTAACAACGTTCCACAGAAAAAGCATTCAACGTGCCACTGACTATAGGGTGAAAAACCACCTTGCACATCGCATGACCACAACGTTGATCTGTCACTGCACTTTGGACAAACTTTGCATTTCTTTTGGCAGAGGTTCCCTTAGAACACGTGTCAAGGCACAAGCTGGGGTACTGTATGCAACTGACATGCAGTCTCAGGACCCTGGACAGGGCCCCGGGTGTGTTGGCACATCAACTGCCTTGAGTTGTTGGCAGTACTACTGGCCCTGAAGAGGTTTTGACCTCCAAACAATCCAGATGATCAACACTGTGACAATGGTATATATAAACTGCCATCTCCCCCTTTGGTGTCATCAATGACTGAAGTCACTGCAAGCCACTCATATCCCAGGCGAGCTTAATCGTGCAGCAGACACATTATTGTGATGAGTGACACTTTGAGGATAGTGGAGACTCCATCCCATAAGTGGTTCAGCTGATTTGGAGTCATTTGGTCAAAGAACAGGGAGAGATGTTTGCTTCCCAGGAATTCTCACACTGCCTACTATGTTACTCCCTGACCGAGGCTCTTCTCTGCACATATGCACTGGTACACAGCTGGAAACAGCTGGCCCTGGGGCCTACGCAAATATAAGTTTCCCCAAGTGAGCCTGTTTGCACTGGTTCTGTGCACACAGCTGGACAGTTCGTCCTAGGGCCTACGCAAATATACGTTTCCCCCAGTCAGCCTATTTGCACAGGTGCTGGGCAAAATCAGAGTAGATGTGGAGCAAGTCTGGCTGGTTGCGCCTTTCTGGCCCAACCAGACTTTGTTTGCTGAGCTCACTCTCCTTGCGACCGCCCCTCCCTGTCAAATTATTCTGAGGAAGGACCTCCTTTCTCAGAGACAGGGCACAATCTGGCATGTGAGCTCGGACCTCTTGAAAATCCATGTCTGGCCCCAAGGTGGGATGCAGAAGACCTGAGTATATTATCTTAAGCCAGAGCCCCCCTCCCTTCGAGACGGCAGTATGACTGAAGTGGGGACTTAGCTAGTTGGTTTTCTTTAAAAAAAAACAGCTTGGTGCTTTCCTTTCTGCATGTATGACCTGATCAATAGGCTCCTCAGAGGCTCAAGGAGGTTAAATCCTCAGAGGCCAAGCCTAATTCCCTCTTGCGACCTCTCCTTGGTGCCGCTTGCCCTGCAGAGAGCCCTGTTTGAACCCTTGGAGTTATGGCACTTTTCCACTGCTGGTACGGGTCAGTACGTTTCGGCTCGGCGCGGCAAGGTTCGGCTCGCTTCGCTTTTTCACTGCGTGGTACGACTCTGTTCGGCACGGCTTGGTTCGTTCCACTGCAGTTATTACTGCTTCAAAGTGGATGGGATTAAATTCTGATCATTATAGATTATCCGCTCCTCGGACGGCAACCAATGAGAGGAACATTTGCCCTTCGTCCACTGACCACAATTCAGCTATTTATTTTTTGGAGGTTTTCTTTCTTTTTTCTTCAAGCAGGTCAAGCAAGTAGTTTTAAATCAGGTGCTACAGCGGTGGCTGTTACTGGCTATTTAAATCTAGCGGGTTGGTTTGATGTCTCGCAAATTCTGTCTGACCAATCAGTGATCTGCAGTGTGTTCACCTCATATTTTAGTTTCGGTACGGTACACTTGTCCTCAACAGAGGTGGTACCACTTAAAGCGAGCCGTACCGTACCGTACCATGCAGCGGAAAAGTGGCACAAGTAAGCTGTGCCGAGCCGCACCGTACCATACGGTGGAAAAGTGCAAAAGCAACGTACCAAACCGAACTGTACCGTACCATGCACTGGAAAAGCGCCATTAGTGTAGTTAAGCGCCCTCTCTTTGAAAACGGCCCTACTGACCACGCTCACCTCCATTAAGAGGGCAAGAGCTCTGGTAACGAAACATGCTTCGAGTCCAGCCTGGCATCTGCTCACGTTGTCCTTAGACCCCGGCCCAGCTATAATTAAATAATAATAATAATTCATTACATTTTAATACACACACACACACACACACACACACATATATATATATATATATATATATATATATATTGCATAGAAGGGGGGAATCTCCTCAACCACCACCAATGTACAGCATCCACCTAGATGATGCGATGGCAGCCATGTTGCGCCAGAAATCCCACCACACACCAGCTTATTGGAGAGGAGACAGGGTGATTAAGCCAGTCAGTACATGGGGATGATTATGAGGCCACTGGACAGAGGCCACTGGGCAAATTTGGCCAGGATTGAGCAGGGTTCTTTTGAAAGACATCCTGGGATTTTTTGTGACCACAGAGAGTCAGGACCTCGGTTTAACGTCTCATCCGAAGGACGGTGCACTTTGACAGTATAGTGTCCCCGTCACTACACTGGGGCGTTAGTAGGACCCACATAGACCACAGTGTGAGCACCCCCTGCTGGCCTCACCAACACCTCTTCCAGTAGCACCCTGGTTTTCCAGGTACTAACCAGGCTCAACCCTGCTTGGCTTCAGTGGGAAACCAGTCTTGGGTAACAGGGTGATAAGGCTGCAGCTATGTGCACAAACTACTAGCCCTTTTAGGGATAAAGTGGTGAACTTGTAAGTACTCCCTCATATAGAGGCAGACCCAGCCTTATACTTGGTTTGTCCAGCGCTCACCTGGCACATTTATTTGGACTGATTCTCTGGACAAGCTTTCTGTCTGTTTCAGGGCTGTTTAGGGTGTTGCATCCTCCTGGACATCAATGAATTGTGGCTCTCTAACAGACATCTGTAGAGAGGGAGGCTGGGCTACATCCAATACCTTTGCAAGATTTTACAATCTCTGGGTTTAGCTAGTTTTGTCTCGAGAGTTATCAGATTCGAATAAGAACATTTTTGACAAACTGGCCGGGAGTAGCATTTGCATACTCTGCCTTTCCCCTCCTTGAGGTGATGGCGTATGTTTTTCTGCAGAGGAATTCGCTACCAGGCCTGTTACTCATGCTTAGCCTGTTTTCAGGTGAGGCCTTGTACTTGGGCTAAGTGCTCCATATATGCTGATTCCCTGACGGTAAACACTTATGATGTATATGTTCGGTTTTGGTTCAGTTTGCCTGATGGTAAACCCTGTGTCTTCCCAGTCACTGTTGATGTAGAGTTTCTCCCTTCTCAGGCTGAATCCAGAGTTATCTTTCAATGTGTGTTACTTCCCATTCGGTAAGTCCATGTGATATATTGTCCACATGCTAACCTCCCTTCAGGGAGGATTTGGTTGTTGTAGGATCCTTTTTTCTGCATAGGAAAAAATAATAGTTTCCCCTGCACAAACTCCTGGTCTGCATAGACCTTATTCAGAGCAGCACCATGACAGGTATGAAAGTGAGGCTGTGAGGGAGAGACTTACTGTGTTTCCAATGGCATCCACTGTAAAAAGCTGAATAAAACTCCTTGATTACTTACAATTTTCCACAGCTTACGTTGTCGGGAGTTTTTTGTCAACTGACATTTCTTGGAAAGATATTTTTCCAGTGTTTCATGAGCAGAACAATCCGAAAACACATTAAATAACAGTACAGCCCATTGAAGAGATGCATGTCTATCCCTCACAGCCTCGCTTTCATTCTCATTAAAAATCAAAGATGGCGCTGGCGTGAATAAGGTGTATAGTTGTAAGTTTTTATCCTTTATTAAAAAAAAGGACATCTGAAGCGCAAAAAAGTAACCTCCATTCCCTGATGGAGGGAGCAAAACAATGAGTCCTGCCACAACACTGAACTACAAACTACAATGGCCGGGACACTGTCTCTGCTCCTCAGCACTGAATGAGTAGAGCAAGCTGCCTCCTTTTATACCCATATGTCCAGTGGAATGGCATGCAAATTCCACTCACCAATTCTCGTTGCCCTTTTCTGAAGTATAAGAGGTGTTTGGGCCTCCCAATTGTGACCCCTATTGTCACTACATCAACACAATGTCTTGATTTCCTCCATCATGGAACGAAGCTAACAACAGTAACCAAGAAGTTTTCACAACAATAAGCAGCAAATACATTAGGCAGTTTTCAAAATTGATAATAAGAAATGTTTCTTGAATAACAAATCAGCATATTAGAATGATTTCTGAAAGCTCATGAGACACTGAAGAATGGAGTAATGATGCTGAAAATTCAGATTTTCCAATTAAATTTTTTTTAAAATATTTCTAAAAAGTATGAAAAACCCAACAGTGAAAAGAAGTCTCAAGATCTCAGAGCTCAGCTCCAGGAGCTTTCAAGGGACTTTGCTCAACAAGTTGTGACAGCGAGAATTGTAGAGAATGTTGCAGAGTCTGAAAGGAAAACTGATCTCGGTGAAGAGGCTACAGAGATGGGCAAAGAAACAAGTTATGCAAGCCAAGTGTAATGCAAGAAGTATACTGTTTGGTGAAGACTCGGCCCGCATCATTCATGCAGGGAAGATAAGGTTCAAAGCCCTGCTATCAAAAAGCAGACTGCTCTGAGGAAAAACAGCCCGCAACCTCTCTCCATGCTCTCCAAAGGAAACACAGTCAGACATGCTGCTTGTGTAGAGAGGGCAAACAGCCGTCCACAAGGATGTTGAGAGACTTCCTGCTTACCAGAGTTGTGCACCATTTAGTATTGAATCGAAAATGGCTTTTAAACAGAATTGCAATTCAAGTGTGAGGAAGTTGAATTAGAATTGAAAATAAGACATTTATATGACTAAAATTTTAACTACAAAAGCAAAGTTTGTCAGAACTGAATGTTGGAATGATAATGTTGTTTGAACATTTTTAAAAATGCTTAAGAAGCTTTGACGTTTGAAGGTTTAGACTTTAGGGACACATGTTTAAAATCCCACCTTTAGAAATTTGTATCATATTTAATTACCTTTTGTGTACCTTAAGTGGAAGAACACCGTCATTGCCGTCTTATGTGTGAGCCAGGTTACAATGCCGCTGTTTAATGCCTAGCATACATACACTTGACTATACATTAGATCAGTTTTAGATTAAAGTACATTAATTCAATATAACACCGCATTAAACACTACATGGAAACACCTACACCAGACAGAAATGGAGTGTTGTGTTGCAAAAAACGATTACATTAATGTATATAACTGCTTCGATTGCTCTCCTCATTTGTAAGTCTCTTTGGATAAAAGTATCTTCTAAATGATTAAATGGAATTGTAATCTATATGAAACACAACATGCAGATTTTACTATAGTTTTCTGTTTGACATCACAGATCTAGGGTTGAAAAATTTACCAGGTGACCCATTTCTAGCATCACACGTTATATACTGTCATCTTGCCTGGCCAAAGGTTCATTGATGTATAAAAAACAAAACTGTGGGACATGCTGGTGTTTGTTGGTAGAATTAACACACATCAAGTTACTATGTGAACCATGACCCATTGGGAGGGTTTGCATGAAAAGACATCTCCCTCCTGCGGTTGCACTAATGATTTGTTTAAGCAATGTGAACAAAGAAAATGAAAACAAAATTAAGCTCTATTTAGGGGAAAGATGCCGATACATTTGGAAAGATAAAACAAACCTTGGAAAACATGCAGGCACTTTGGAAATCAGCTTGACACATCAGCTTACCAGTGCTGGAGACACTCAAGCCCTGTAGTGGAGCGATCTGCTCAAGTGTTTTTCCCAAGAGGCCTTCAGAGAGTTTTATGTTTTGTAAAGTTTAAAAATTCTTTATTTAAACTGGATTACTTATGCTCTAACCCATTTGTTAGTGTTTATCAAATTATCAATCTGTGCCACACAGAATCAACACTCACAGAACTTACAAAGTTCCACGCAAACTTCGCCCTCTTGCATCCTCATTGATTAAATATGTTGGCTAATTTATGAAACAATTTTATTTCACCGTTCTTGAAGGGGACCTATTATGCAACTTGGACATAAATGTGTGTTGGCAGTGTTTGATCACAACCATCCTACAGTGAAAAAAATCCACCCACTCCTTTAAAAAAAATCCCCATAAATCATAAGCATTGTCTCCTAACGACCTGTTTTCAGAATGCGTCTTTAGTGCCACAGGCCCCGCCCATAGGCCCCGCCCACAAATGTTGACACTGCCGCGAGTTCACAGCGAGTAGAGAGTTGTACACATCCGCCATTTGCTGCACCAACGCATTCTCATCCCAAGGCGTCACATACGACACTTTTGCCAAATCGTAGACATCCAACGCACATGGCACCCTTTAGCATCAATATAACACGCACAGAGTATGGGTAGGTTTAGATGTGGGGTAGGGTTAGGGTTAGACCACTAGGAGGCGCCTTCTGCCCCATATACAGTATATCTGCGTCTCATATTGATGCTAAAGGGTGCCATGTGTGTTGGATGTCTATACGCTTTGGCAAAAGCATTGAATATGAGCCCTGGGATGAGTAGGCTGGCTGCACTGGCGAGTTGGTACTCAGTTATCAATGAAGACGTTTCATGTTTGCTACAAGAGTTCATGTATGTTAATGTATTACATGATACTGCTAATACAGAGGACCTCTCTCGTCGGAAAAGTGGGGCGGTAGCGGCAGCTCATTAGCATTTAAAGGGAAACGCTAAAATGCTGCGTTTTTGCAGAAGCACAAATTTGGCAATTTTTAAATGCTACAAAAATGATCTGTGGGGTATTTTGAACTAAGACTTCACACACACACCCTGGGGACATCAAATATTTGTTTTATATCTTGTGAAAAGAGACATAATAGTGCCTAAAGGCTCTGCTAAAAGATTTTTTTATGGAGAAGAGAAAAAACACCCAAGTGTTTGGGTGCACGAGCACTCCCATACTGAAAAGTTTATGAGCGCGCCTCCCGCGAGCGCATAATGAGCGCGCTTCCCGTGCGCCTAATCGCCTATTTGAAATAACGACAAAGACGCGCAAAAGACGCGATAAGTGAACTAATCAGGAGACCCTCTTGACATCGCTTCTGTGCACGGCACCTTCTCAGCAATTAGGGGCGCCATTGCCAATAATTGAATCGAAATGGTAAAAAAATTGAAAACCTTCGAGGCACAGAGGATTTTTTTAACTGCTCGTGCCGCCCCCCCATGTGACATGAAGAAATGCCGCCCCGGGCGACTGCCCGGTTCGCCCGTGCCTAGAACCGCTACTGACTTTATAAAATGGATTAAAGCAAGAGGCTTTACAGTATTAAACATGTCAAATTGTGTCAATGTCACTTTCAATTAAAATTACAACTTAAATTTCTACTATAAAGCAGCTCTCCAGTGTGTTCAAGTTTTTACTGTTATCTGATCTCGACAGACTGAACAAAACAAATTAACCGTAGAAGATTTCCACATTAAAGAAAGGAGAGCCTCAGAGCCACACCTACCTATTACGTAACCGCTATGGACCAATGGTAGTTCAAAGGTGCTTACCAGACAGAGCAAACTTTTCAGAAAGCTCCAGATTCAAACAAACTTTGTTTTGGTCTGATTTTGCTCGAAATTAAATAACACAACTTAGTCCTCTGATTTCACTTGAAGTATACCTTTAGGAGCCGTTTACCTAGGACAGTGCATTGTGGGTGTGTTACATTTTGGCGGATGATTTGATATTTGAAAATGAAAATAATTTTAATTCAGGTTGCTTCATTGGGCCACTGATCCTGCAGCTGTGCTGAACGTTTAATTAGAAACACAAGTTAATGACTGCTTAGCTTAGAATTAATAACATTGTACATGTCTTATTTTCTAAGATACAGTTTCCTTGTTTAACCCCTAGAGGGAAGTGGATCTTAATGTCATGTCTTGGTTTGTTTGGTTTTTATGGATTAGTGTCATTCATAAGAGGACTCCCTCCATTAGTTGACACAGCAGCAGAGACAAAACAACTTGCTTTGTGGGTGAGTATTGTCAGGGAGCTTATAAATTATCTAATGCATATAAGCCCTGAAAGCCCACCGGTCTCTTGCGTCATAGCCACTCAATTACAATAATGACTATTACACGTGCATCATAAAGACTCCAACATTACTCATGTCATGCAGTCATCCAAGTTAAATCTTACTTAATCTTAATTATTTTGCTAAATCATTCTACTTCTGCTTTTTTAAAGAGCCAGTGCCGTAAAACTGCTTATTCTCGAAAGGCTCCAAATGTGTTGCTGTAATGAGCTCTGAAAAGTGTAAAACACACAACCCTAGGGTGTTTGAATTGCTGTGTATGCTCTGTCGAGTATGAACTGTAAACTAGAACTCTGTTCACTCTAAATGAAGAGTGATAGGCAGTGTAGCGTGGTAATACAATCCAGAACATTTTGCCACAACTCGAGTTAAGACCATCAACAGTGTTAACAACTGTAGCGAAACAGCACTGATGTAATTTTGCCTTGGGAAAACTCATATCTGCAGGAATTAGGATTGACAGGAAGAGAACAAAAACACAATTAGCCTGATTTTAGAGGTAAAGGTTATTTCACCTATAAGCACTTTAAACCAATAATTGAGGAAATGTTATTAGGAACAGGTCCAACACATCATAAAAATTATGGAAAAAGTGGGAAGTATTCCTGTGAACCACACAAAAAGACGGTTTGGGCTGTCCCAGACGAAAGATGACAAATTGTGGCGATTTCTGTGGTCGAGGCTCCTAAACCCTGGTCGTACATCGTACATTGAGAGAGGTTCAAAGACGGTCTTGTGACCAAAGATAGCCAGCGATCTGACAGTGCCAGAACTTTAGCATGATCATCTCATAGTGTTTTCAGATATGAACTACAGTACTTCCACTGTCTAGTCATTAAAAATGCTAAATGAAATGGTGTATTCATCGACGGGACATAAAACTTCTTACATCAAGCTCAATTTTCCAGATTGGGATGTCAAGTTGGCCTCTTTTCCCTAGCCATTATCATTCATTTATCATTCATTTCTTTTATACTAACTTGCGTTGTAGCCTATGATTCAGTAGGTGTCATCATCATACATGTCGTACCCAAGTTTTTTAGATCCATGTTGTACAGTGTGATTTGTAGTGATTGAAATCGCACAGTATGTAGCAGGCATTCGATTATCATTCAGCTACATAGACTGCAAAGTAGGTTAGGTTTTGGAGGAAAACAGAGCATATATTATTTTTTAATGCATCTTCTAAGGTTGCCCTTTTATTTTGATCAATATTGTAATCACGATTATTTAACACAATTGCGTGTGGGCCATATGACCAAAACCGTATATAAGTATAGCGATAGTGATATACAGTATATCAAGTATTTGTTTTGGAAATAAAGTTGTGGTGATATCTACATTTTATTTACCAGTGAAATTTCACAATTCTTGATTTCAATTTCTATGGGCTCTATGCACGGCGTTATTTCCGGTGAAGGATTAAGGATGCTCGATAACTTCCGCCGATCATAGAGTCCAATGCAATACCGAGAATTTATATTGAATTTTATACTCCATGGTTATACTAATGAAACGTTAGTCACAAAAACAGATAAAACAGACACCCCTCGTTGTGTTTATGCTTCTTTTTAAAATTATATTAAATAAACATAACTATATATAAAATGACATCTAAACGCAGATACGTTTCGTTTCAAAGACGGGAGGATAGTAAATATTGAAGACTCTGCCATAATCCCGTTTTCTCCGGTTTTCCTCCGCTTTAATCTACACAACCGGAAATGGACGAGCATCCTTACGTCAAATGCAGAACTTATGCATGCATATAGCCCATACCACAGCAGAATACAAGGCTAAATAATGTAAGTAAAAAGTCGACAAAAAATGTTTTGAAAATAAGTGAATAGTCGGTAATAGAAACAATAAGACAAATATAATAGAAAAAAAGATACAAGTGAAACAAACAGTGCTTTTTTTTCAAACAAGTCCACAAGTATTCAGCTAACAGCTTACTACAAAAATTTAATAATCGAATTTAAATTAAAATACAGCATTGTCTTCACTGTAAGAATTAAACTTGCATTGATTTTTATTAAAGCTACAAAAGTCATTCACTTAAGAGCAGTGAGTGATTTACTTATTGGTTGTTTAATTAACAGGAAACATCAGGTATATTTGGCTGCTGTCACTTTAAGAGCTAATGTGTGGATTCAATACACTGATATACATATTTTCTTCCAGCTGTGTACGTTCACTTAAGACCCCAATTGAGTTTACGTGAATACTCACCAAGCCTGATATTTTGACATATTTTTGTGTGTATTTGGGTGTGCAACCGAAGCTCAAAGTCAAAAACAAGACAAAAACTGCCCATGACTGCTGGTCTAGGATCAGTTTTCTCTGTAATTATAGCACATTGGCAAAACCGATTTGGAAAACAATCCAGTGCGTATATGAAACAGTGAGTTACATACTTGTACGGGAAACGCACCATAGTGCGACAAATCGTTTTGAGCGGTGTATATATTCTGAGCTCTGCACTCTCGCAAATCCTCTCATAATAACAATCAAAACAGTGTTGCTCATTATGTGAACTAGATTCGTTGTGTAAACACAGACGCTTTAATAACAACTGAATCGGGAGCGTATCTGCTGGGCTGTGTAAGTTGTGTGACGACATACAAATTAAAACTATTACAAAAAAAAAATGATGTGTTTTTAAAATGGATCGCCTATGATTGAGGTAGAGACATCCTTTTGTTCTGGCCATGGAATGTGAAGTCGTAGCCTCTAGTCCGCTATTTTTATTTGTTATTAATTCAATTTCTGATAATTGCACAGAAATCACACAGGTTTGTTTACGCAATAAACTCCAGGACTTCACATCGCATGCCCATGACATAAGGATGTCATTACCTTGACAAAGTTATCTTGTGGCCCACAAATTAACATCTCTCAGCCACGACAAAACCCCTGTAAGTGAATCGAACATGTCCCCTCCCCATCAGCATACTTTTTTTAAATAGAGGGACTAATACATTTTTTAATAAAGATTGAGTGGCAACATTGGTTTTCAGTGTAAATGCTGTTCAGATTGATTGTACAAATATATTTTACAAGAATTCGAAGGTATGTTTTTACAGTCGCTATAGAAAAGAGAAGCAAATAGATCACTGCAAGAAACAACTGGACTCCAGGCAGCGAAGCTGATAAACATTGGTTTTACTCCGATTTTCGCAGTTTTCCCATTTAAATCCAGTCCTGCATCAGGCTCTTTTGCCAGTCGGGGTCGTGTTCTGGTGGGAAAATGACGTCAATGCATACCCTCTATATCAAGCACATCCCATTTTTGCTTTTTATCCTCAAAGCTTAACAGTCAACATTTCATTCGCTAACACAAGGTAGTTTTGATTGATATGCTGTTGAATGTTTGATGACCACAGTAGCTAACTTGTGCGTTAGCAATCTTGATCAGATGCAGATGATCTTTTATATAACAGTGATATAATATAACCGTATAAGAGATCGTCATTGGCGGAGAAGCATTGTGTCATAAATGACAGAATTAGAATTAGGCTAGATAAAATTTGGAGTGCTTTTCTGTAGGGCTGGGTTGACTTTATTGATTAATCAATCGACTTTTTTAATCAATATTCTTTTGTGCTTTGTATATTTATGCTTAGAGTATCACCATGTTATCTTTGTAATGTGTTGTAGTGTGATGCTGCCTATGTAGGAAGTAGACAGCAAGACAATTACACTAGGTTTTGGGACAGACAAATGTTGTCTTGCTAGATGGCCTAAAATGCCCTAGCTCTGAACCGAGTTACAGTTGACCTGATATAAACATAGATGCCATCTGGCAAATTCTCTTCATGGTTCTTTATTAGTTATTCCCAGCATTTTATAAAGGTCAAGTTCTTTTATGCAGTTTTCTCTCTAATTACTCTGGAAAGGGTTTGTCTTCAAAATGATTTTCACCTGTTCTCCAGATGTAACTTAGTATCCTACTGACACAGACATATCAGCACACAAACAGAAATCTCGAACAATCGAGATGCACAATGCACATAATTAAATTAGATGATTTCTATATCATACCAGCATTGTGGACAGACAAAAGAACAGAAATGCATTCACTTCTCCACTGTAATGACTTTATCCAGGGCATTGTAGGCAAGCACATTTGAGAGACAGCCATAATGACATGCTCTATGACGTGAGATTTGATTTGGACTGATGGCAGACACAAAGTTGATGTGACCCAGCTGGGACAGAACAGCTTAGCTGTCACATTGAGGAGGTTTTCACAATCAATATTCGTCATTGTCAAACTAATGAATGGTTTGAGCAGGACAGGGGAGACTTGATGCTTGATTGCAGCCTTGATTGAATTTGACACCGCTGGTGCCTAGTCAAAATTGTGGTGGTCTGAAACCATAATTTGACCTGTATACAAATCTAGGCAACTCTCTCTCTCTTTTACATCACTACAATACATTGTTGAGAAAGCAGTTGTAACATACCCTGCATATTCAAACATGTTGGTCTTTTGTTTATTCTTATTTTGAATTGGATTCATCTAACCTGAGGTTTATTATGAATTGCTACAATCATAATGAATAATTGTAATATACTCTTAAAAATCCTGAGTTGAACACAATCCATTTTGGCAACCCAGTGCTGCTAATTTTCTTTAACCCTAAAACACAATGTTATGTTTCAAAATTCAAAATACTGGGGAAATACCTTTGTAAAAATATACAGAAAATCCATTGGGCCATATATTTTATTTACAGTGCGAAACAAAATTGCTTTAAATGGCTTTTTTTAATAAGTCACATTACAGACCAAATTTGGCTATTTGTGTGTATATTTTTTCCTCCCCAATGTAAATCCACACTTAGTGCCAAGAAATAGTGCCAAGAAATGCACAGACTGAAAGCAGAGAATAAACTGTACTAAAGCCAGTCAACTTGATTATAATAAAATTGAGTATGTACTATTATTCTACTCTGCAAAATGCAGAAGTGTGTCTGGAGTTTTGTGCTTGTGTAGAATGTCATTGGGTGAACCTTACAGAAATAAAAAATAAAGTGCATGGATGACTGCAAAAGGAAAGGAAGAGTACAATGAAACAATAAACAGAAGTGAGTCTTAGTTTATCTAAGCTTTCCCTTTTTTACCATTGTGCACTGTTGCAATCCAATCATTGCTCAACAAAGGACTGAGAATGCTTATTACAGTCTGTTAGTCCCCTTGTGCCTGTACACCAACTGCTGCTTTTGTATTTTCAATGTTTCAATACCTCCATATTTCTTGTATTCTGTCTTGTATTAGTATTTTGTAATTGATGATGATAATCAGACAGACATCTGACATTTTGCTGTTGTCGTCTTTTTTCAGGGTTTTCTGGCATGAGTGGCACGTTTTAAAACACAGCATGCTAAAAGTTTTAAAAATGCTTTCAAAATGCAGCTTGAGACCATTGCACCATGTTTCATTATGTGGTGCTCTGTCCAGCAACTATATGCTAGTTTACACCTGGTCACTTCTTGTGTAATCGGTTATCCAGTTACACTTGATCACATAAATGTGTCCCTGCAAAATGAATGTAAATCCGAGTGAGTGGCATTTTATTTATTATTTAGCTGCTTATCTGCAGTAGCCCATATCTGTGGCGAGGCATGTTAAACAACTGGACAGGCAGTGAAGCTGATGAGGACAACAATGTCGCCCGTGTGACCAGCATATGACGAGTTATTGGACGTTATGTCTTGTGCCACGTATTGGTTAGATCTGCTGTGGAAACGCAAGAAGTGCGTGCCCTCATGCAGCCGCCTCGATGACCGCTTTTTTTTTCTCTGGGCATAATCCACTAGCTTGTACGAAACTTCCTTTTTTCCCCCCAGATATTTACACTGAGGTGCAGAGATCTTGGAAAAAGCCATATTCCCCGAGGCGGTAGAGGAGCTCCACGGCGGTAGAGGAGATTTGTTTCTCCGCACCACCAAACAGTCTGCTGCATCAATCGGTCAAGCTATGGCAGCCATGGTGGCGACGGAGAGACATCTTTGGGTTAACCTGACTGACATCGGGGAGAGGAAAAATCCGTCCTCCTCGATGCTCCGGTTTTACCTTCCGGAAGTGGTTAAAGGATAATTCCGGTATTTAACACCTTGAGTCTATTTTGTAGTTTGTTTTGAATGAAATAGGGTGGTGGACTTAGAAATTTTGACAATGTGTCCTGTCTCGACTTTTTGACTTTTGAGAATCGCCTGTGACAGCTTTAGACTGGCTGTCTATGGGCATGCACAAACATGTCCCTAAAACAACCCTTAACGTTCATTTTCAAAACTGTGCAACTCACCGAGTGCTTGGTGGTGTTCGTTGATGATTAAAAACAAATATATCGGCGCAATGTATGCTTTCAATCTGTGTTGTTTGCTATTGTGGAACTATTTATTCAGATACCTCACAACCGCGTATAAACGCTCGATATTTGAGTCTGAAGCGTTAGCACACTCCCGACCACTTGATGGCGACAACCAGGGCGCTGTACGGAACACGGTGTGTCTAGAGCACGTAAAAAAAGTCCGGGAGCACAGTTGCTCTACTCACGCTAGCCTTCTGAGAGACGGAGAACCGGAGAACCGAGCGAAAAGACTACAACCAAATGTAAACAGACCCCTTTCCTTTTCCGGTAGCTAGCGCTGTAATATCAACGAGCACTGAGTCCTCCAGCAGACATCAATGGGATTTTAAAAAATGACAAATAAAACACGACAGAAAAGGTATTTCGCTACGCTACTTGTTTCAGAACATCAACGAACACCACCAACCACTCAGTGAGTTGCACAGTTTTGAAAATGAACGTTAAGGGTTGTTTTAAGGACATGTTTGTGCATGCCCATAGACAGCCAGTCTAAAGCTGTCACAGGCGATTCTAAAAAAGTCAAAAAGTCGAGACAGGACCCATTGTCAAAATTTCTAAGTACACCACTCTATTTCATTCAAAACAAACTACAAAATAGACTCAAGGTGTTAAATACCGGAATTATCCTTTAAGAACAAGCTTTGGCCTCCTCTCATTATTTGAGAGTAATAAATACTGAGGCCTCTGATCCTTGAGCGTGGCTAGGCACTAAGATAGTATGCTAGGTCATTAGACTCACTGGGAACCTCATTAACCACTGACCTCAGTGAGTGTTGCTAGGCCTCCTCTCACTAAGAGAGTCATCATATTGAGGCCTCCACTGTGCTGAGCTTCGTAGGCCAGCCAGACTGAGTTTAGACTCTTTCTGAGCTTTCTCTGAACTGCCCTGGAGTTAGTGTTGTAGGCCTCTATATGCCCACTCTTCAGAGTTGCCTATAGAGGCTCTGAGTGTTGATGCTGGCCTGAATATAAACGTAGGTAGGCTTCTGGTTTAAGCCTCCGTTCTTAAGAAACTCGAGTCTATGACTGCTGGTGTTGACCACAGTGATGAAGATTCCTTTAAGTTCTTTGACTTAGCTCAGCCAAAAGGGCACCCATCCCTTCAGCATGCCATCATGGGTATGCCGTTCCTCATCGCGACCCCAAGGCGACGAAGCGTGAGTCCCCTTTCAAAAGGGAACGTCTCCCTGAGAGTGGTTCCCGGAGAATAGAGTCGTTGCGTCCCTTTGCCATGCTTCCGCCATTCCTGCAAACGTCTCCTTTGAAGTGGATGGCGTATTGCACAGGGACCCTTTTATACTCTCGTTCTCACCTGTAGTGATGTCATGGGCTGCTGCCTGCCAATGTCAAGTTCATTGTTGTGTTAAGAATTTCACTTCACACACCTGTCAAGCAAGCCATTCCCCATAGCAGCCCAAAGAGAAACGACGTCTCTGTCCGTATTCTCAGGGAACCATGGTTAAATGTGTAACCTGAGACATTTTGGCCCATCGATATAAATTATTTTCTGCTACATATTGTTTTGTTTTTTTTTGCCTATATTTTGGCAATTTTTTCCCCAGTAGTCATTCTGCATGTTAAAGTGATTTTAACGTCCTATTCATTTGGGGTTCATTTTATCCCAGCAGTATATTTGTTTTTATTAATGGTTGACTTAAAAAACAGCCCAGTATATTGGGTTAAAATTTACTGCTCAGCGCTGGTTGTTTTTTAACAAGCATTTTTTAGAGAACAGGGTGAATATTTTGAAAATGATAAATTACATTTTTCATTTTTGAAAACCAAAATATTTTTGAATAAATTATTGTATAGGTTGCATGACCTATATTATGTCAGCAATTGTCGTCACTATCTTCCCCATCAGCAATGGACACAGAGACTCACATTAGATAATCTCATTGGCCTTGATACAGTTTGTGGCATAAGGTACTGATCACAGATAAACATAAATGAAGGGATGAGATGTTCTCAGTGTCCTAAGTAAAGGCCCTCAGGGTAAGGTTATAGCAGCCAGCCTGCAGTACTCAATCTATTAACCATAGCAGGTGAACCATAGCAGGCGCTGTGTCTTTAAATATAACAAAAGCAGCACCACACGCAGAGAGAACACTTGAATGCCCCTGTGGCACCAAGTTATACAAGAGGATATACAAGAGGATATTCAAGAGGATTTCAGAGTTTAAACTAGCCAGGTTGTTGCCTGAGGAAACTCAATTCCTCTGTATGTGTTAAAACGTTAAGGATGGATAAGGTGATGTAATTAATTACATCAAAATATGATGTAATTAATTTCGGTGTTTCCTGTAGAATTCCATATTGAAAATGGACTAACAAACTGTACACAGCTTATACAGTAGGAAACAATACTATAACTGTGAAAACAACAAACATAATTTACAAGTCTTTTATTTTATTATGTTTCATTTAAACGGCAAGCTCACAACTCGAATAAAATTTAATTTACTGAAGTACAGTACATTTAGCAGAGCTAAATAGAAGTGTAGGAATCGCTGAATTTTCAGTGTGAGGCCACGTTGAAGTTAAGCCAAGAGTAAAAATAAAAAGAGAGATTATTTTCAACAATCAAAGTATTATATTGTTTGGATGCTACAATTACCTCATAAAGATTTTTCCAGACAACTATGTGAAACTTAAAATGTTATTGTTCCAAACTAGAGCCTTATTGAACTATTTGGCTTCATAACTGTGGTAGTTTTGCGTTGTCAACATTAATACCATGAGTATACTAGTAGCAGCTGTTTACTATTGTAACTATTTTGACCCAGGAGAAGACACCAGTTTGTGGCCACTGTGTTACTGAATAATTAGACTTTTTGAATGTAAAGCAAAAATGTACACATACAGAAGAGATGCAAATAATGTAAGCTGCTCTCTGAAGGCAATATATTCACATAGCAGTTATGATAAATGCATTATAGAATCTCAGACCCTCTTTTTCATGCAGTCTCTTGATTTAGCTAAATCAATTCCACAACCACACTGTGGCAACAAAATGAATCTGTCTTGTTTTCTTTCTCATTTTATGCATCTAGCATCATTTGAGGAGGAACTGCAAACTGAGACCTTTAGCAGATTCTGACTTTGAGAAGTGAATAAGTGAATGAAAGTCTTTGGCTTGGTCTTTGTTTTCTTTTCCAGTGTAATGTGCAGATGAAAGGTTAGTTTGTGAAACCTTACACTAAAACACGAACACACACATATACATGTTGTGACAACTGGGGGGATGTCTGTCAGTGTTGAGGGATGCGACTGAGATATGAGGGTGAGACAGGGCTGAACAAGACTGACAGAAGGGAAAAATGCACATACCAATCACCTCAAACGTGCTCCGCTTTCCGCACACCGCTTCTCAATGTGTGATGATGGAACTCTGCTTCAAGCCACATTATCATCCCCCCCATCCCCCCATCCGCTGCCTCAGACATCTGCTGACAGTAATAATAGCTTGCCTATCTGCAACATGTAGTCTGGTACAGATAACATGGCTTTGCGTAAATGGACCTAATTTCTCTTTCATCAGGAAACCAAGAGTGCTATTGACAAATGATTGCAGAATAAAACTGACTAAATTCTTGATGTGACTGTTGCTCATCGTTGCTTCATAGGCTGATTGCATTTTTACGGCATGTATGTCAACAGCAGATCATTGAGATCTGGGACCTGATGTATTAACTTTGTGACAAAAAAAGACCGCGTCCAGACATTTACTTAAGTGAGAGAATTAATGAAGTAAACTAAATAACTTAAATATTCCTCTCTCATTAATGGAGTTAAGCATTCAAATTACACAAAGGCCTGGTTTCACAGACAGAGCTTAGATTAAGCCTGGATTAGGCCTTAGTTCAATTAAGACATTTAAGTATCTTTTATAAACGTGCCCTGGGGAAAAAATCAAAACATTTCTGGTGTGAATCTTGAGACAAAACAATGGCACTGACATATTTTAAAGGGCACCTATTATGCCCCCTTTTACAAGATGTAATATTGGTCTCTGTGTCCCCAGAATGTATTTGTGAAGTTTCAGCTCAAAATACCCCATAGTTATTTTATTATAACCATTTGAAAAAGTAATTTTTGGGGCCTGTTTAAAAATGAGCTGTATTGGGGCTATACGACCTTAAATGCAAATGAGTTGCATATCCCTTTGGATGAGGGCATAACTTGATACCTATGGCAGTCACTTTAAGCAGAAGAGCAGAGAGAGTGAGAGAGACCTGCTGTTTTGAATGTCATTCAGCCGTACATGTTTGAATCGGAATATATAAAGTCTCAGATCAGACCCAGATGACGAAGAGACTCCGGCAGAATAAACACAAATGAGAATGGACCAGTATGTCTCGGTATGGTTATTTGATACATTTATGTACTTATAGCATTGTAATCGCCTCCCCTTTGAAATGATGGATTTGCAACACACACACACACACAGACACACTCAAACACTAATGTTGGCGCAATATTTTGAAACTACAGACACATACTGTGATAAAGTTTGCTATGTACAAGCGAATTTATATTTATGCGAGGGACCTGTTGCGTCATGTTTACAACAGCTGCGCGTCCTTGTTAGCACGGGTATATACGAGTGGCTGTGTGATTGCACTTCAGTTTTTTGCTGAGGAGCCAAACTTGGAAAGCTTGCCCCCCGGCGGGCAGCAGCAGATGTGGCGACGGGACCTACGTCTCCGTTCCCTCCTC
Organism: Pimephales promelas; assembly: GCF_016745375.1. Next base: position 2,312,671 of record NW_024121643.1, read on the forward strand.
AGGGAACGAGGGTTACCATATGTAACCGAGACGTTCCCTATCGGTCAGTCACTACAACGTAGGTCAGACTGACCAATAGGAATCCCTACCAAAGCGCCACAGTCGCTGCACCCCATCCAGCACCCCATGCAAGCCTCTGCACCTTCTTGCCTGGAAGGACGATAGGGGGAGGGTTACACAGAGAGTGTCTGACACTGTTGTTCCTTTAAAACCCATACAGTGAGACTTGGATAACACTGGGAAAGCGTGCCCTTTTTTAGAGGGAGGGGAACGCTGCAGAACCCACTTTCTTCAGAGAGTTACGTGGAAATACATATGGACTAACCGAAGGCTGTACTGCATATGATATAAAGGGTGACTTAGCCCAAGGGAAAGACACAGGCTTCCGTCTTAGGAGCAGCCGTGGAACATATACACATATGGGATCCCCGAAGGGTCGCACATATGGAACCCAGCCCGAGTCTGCCTCTCAAGGATTCAGCGGACAGGGGCCTGGCTCCTGGCTCCGGACGCTCCGCCATGTCCGGGCCGAGGGGTGTTGGAGGACTCGACAGGTGTTTCACTCTGGAGCAATAAGGTTTCCCTTTGACAGAGGCCAATGCAACCAGCAGCAAAGTCTTCATGGAAAGAAGCTTTAAGTCCACTGTTTGCAAAGGCTCAAAGGGAACGTCCTGAAATGCTCGGAGCACCAGGGAAAGATCCCACGAGGGTATGGAGGGGGGTCGAGGAGGATTTAATCGTCTCGCCCCCCTAAGAAACCTGACGACCAGGTCGTGCTTTCCAACTGTTTTGCCATCGATGTGGTCGTGATAAGCTGAAATAGCAGCAGCATGGACTTTGAGGGTGGAGGGAGACAGTCTTCACTCCAACCCTTGCTGCAAGAAGGAAAGCACAGACCCTATCGAACATATTCAGGGGTCTACTCGGCGAGAAGAACACCACTCGACGAACAGGTTCCACTTCAGGGCGTAGACACATCTCGTGGACGGCGCCCGTGCTGAAGTGACGGTGTTAAGTACCTCTGGGGGTAAGTCACCTAGAACCTCCACGTCCCGTCCAGGGACCAGTTATGGAGTTTCCAGATTTCTGGACGCGGGTGCCATAGGGTACCCCGTCTCTGAGTCAGAAGATCCTTCTTCAGAGGAATGGGCCAGCGAGGGACTGTCACAAGGAGCATGAGTTCTGGGAACCAGGTCTGAGTGGGCCAGTAGGGAGCCACCAGAAGGACCTGCTCTTTGTCCTCCCTGACTTTGCACAGTGTCTGTGCAAGAAGGCTCACTGGGGGAAATGCATATTTGCGATACCTGTTCCAAGGGGACTCCTGCCCGAAGGAACGAGGGACCTGACCACGGGCTGAAGGTCTGACGGTAGGCCGGTGTGATTGCCACCCGGTGAGTGCCATGATGCCATGCCCATCTCGGGACTCGGCCGTGAAGCCAGTGCTGAAGCGGTCTCATATGAAGCAAGCCTAGCGGGGTTACCGCTGCTGCTGCCATATGCCCCAGGAGCCTCTGAAAAAATTTCAGTGGGACCGCCATCCTGCCCTTGAACGTGTTCAAGCAGTCCAGCACCGACTGAGCGCGCTGCTCTGTTTGTGCGACCGAATCCAACTCCATACCGAGAAAAGAGATCCTCTGCACGGGGGTGAGTTTGCTCTTCTCCCAGTTGACCCAAAGATCCAACTGGCTGAGGTGCCTGAGCAAAAGGTCCCTGTGATCGCATAACTGATCTCGAGAGTGTGCTAGTATGAGCCAGTCGTCGAGATAGTTGAGGATGCGAACACCCCGTTCTCTCATGGGAACAAGGGCCCCCTCCACGACTTTTGTGAAGACACGGGGGGACAGGGACAGCCCGAAGGGTAGGACCTTGTACTGATATGCTCGACCCTCGAACGCAAAGCGCAGAAATGGCCTGTGTCGAGGGAGAATCGAGACATGAACCGTTCCAGTGGTTCCTCCTCCCTCACTACCCTTGACGGCGGGGCAGCTAAGGGTTACACGCGTATCCCGCCGGTGGAGCGGGCCATTGCTATGCAACTGTGCCCTAACTCCACTTGGCGCGGAGAACCGTGTCTCCCTTCCCGGGCCTGTGAGGACTCGTCGGACTTAACCGGCAAGGCTTACAAGGCCTGTGGGGAAGCTGCCTCTGCCATGCATGCTTTAGCGTTGCTCCAGGTCCATCAGGCCAAGGCACTGAAGGAACTGGTCGAGGGTGGTCATGACCCACTGGTGTTCCAAGAACTCTGCCGGGCGACGGACCTCGCGCTTTGTGCGACGAAGGTTACCGCTCCCTCAGTGGGTCGTACATTGTCCACAATGGTGGTCCAGGAACGCCATCTCTGGCTGTGTCTGGCTGACATGCGGGAGACCGACAAGCTACGGTTCCTCAACACCCCCGTGTCCCAGACCGGCCTCTTCGGCGACGTGGTCGAGAACTTTGCCCGGCTGTACAGAAGCAGACGGAGGCCATCAAACACATCCTGCCACGGCGGTCAGCTGCTGCCTCCACCCCACCGCCGGCGGCTCCTCAGTCTGCTCGTCGCCGGGGACGTCCGTCTGCGCCCTCCCCGGCTCCTGGGCCGCAGCAGCAGCCTCCACCGAAGCGGCGCCGCGGAGCCAGTCGCAGGCAGAACGCCCCACCCGTCCAGGCCCCCGCCAAGAGGGGCGGCAAAGCCAACACCAAGCGGCCCTAGGACGGGCAACCCAGAGATGGCGGGGACTGCTCTTCAGGAGATGATGGCCGCATCGCTCCCTCCCCCGGAAGAGGGCCGGGTGGAAAATCTTTTGCTTTGTTTTGTTCCGCCGCTGGCCAATTACATCACAGTATTTGCAGCGGAATTGCCAAATAAGGACATTGACTACTGGCCCAACACTTCGAGCAATCCGCCATTTTTATTTCCTGTACCGATTTTATAGTCCAAGCTCAAGGATGCAGAAGTTACGAGAGGGCAAGTCAAAATGTTTGGTTTCAATATTGTGTTCATGAAACCACTCCGTCACCAATCTTGCTGTGTGTTTTTGTGCAATTTTATCTTGATACATGCCACCCCCTTGTAAAATAGATTTTATTTGACACAAAATAAAAAAATATTCTGCTATCTAATTGGAGCAAACAAAAATTAAGTTTCTTAAGAAAATGTGCAAACATTTGTAACGTTGACATAACGTTGGTTATGTAGACATGGTGCCTCAAGTATCTATATGAGTATATGAGAAATAGGGACATAGTTAATTGACAGTGAGAAATGCAGCTGTATTTTTTTTTATCTATCAATGGCAGAGGGTAAAAGAGAATAATGTCACTTTGTTTTGTACATTTCATGTTTTGAATGAGGTCAATTGATTGATTGTGCATTGAGTAATCCATTCTGGAGAATTTCGTAATGTTTACAGATGCTTCCTCCTATTTCTGTTTTTTTTAAAAAAAAAAAATGATTTGCTTGCTTCTAAATCTGCAGACAGTTCACCTGCGTGTACCATCTCTTGTGCAAAAGAGTCTAATAAAAAGTAGTACATAATTCATTTCAATTGTAGAGCTCTTTCCCAATGCATTGCAGTCTGATCCTGGCCATAGTTACTGTGCACGCACAGAGATGAAATCCTGCCCCAGGCCCAAGTGACACTTTAAGTGGATGATGGTTGCACAATCTGGGAAAGTGCTGGCTTTTGTTAAGTTGCCTTTTCGAAATCCTGCTGGCCCTTTCTCCATGCAGATTAAGAATAGATGTATCAGTGCATACATCAGATAGAGATTGGCATCTTAAGCTGGCATATTTTAGCTGTGGATGTTGAAGTGCTTTAAAGCAGGACTACAACAGTCACATTATCTCCGTCCTTTAGACAGCCAGCACAATATTGTAAAAGGCAGGGCCGTGTATTTTGTCCACATGACACAAGGCTACAGCCCAGTGGCATGTTTTCTCATGATTGAAACTTGATAACCTTGTGAGGAGTGCACAAGAAATGGCCATACTGACATGCACTAGACAAAGAGAAAGATGTTTGTCTATTGCTATAGGGTCACGTTTGATATATGCAGAAGTTGTAGCAGAAACGTTACTTTCTTTCATTTAAGAAAAGGATGTGATAGTATATTTTTTGTTTGAATAAAAAGCTGCACATTGCTGTTTAATCACCAATATAATTAGCATGTCTCTCTAATGAAAATTATTGATATGTCTTGACTAGGGGGTGTCGCAATATAACTGTATTGACGATAACTGTGATAAAAAATTAAATATTGACATTCCATTAATATCACATGTATAATAATATATGCTACTATAGCTTAAATATATATATATATATATATATATATATACATATATAAATATAAAAAATGTTGGGCTATAAATAATAATAGCTACTGTTGCCACACAAAATCATGTCAGAGGCAAAAGCGAGACACTCGCTTTATTGTGACAGCCCTTACCTCCCTGCAGTTTTAGGTATCATAAGCTCAAGCCTCTTTGCTGGTTCATAAAAGTAATGCTATTGACAGTATGTACAGCTGTAATCGAAATTATTAACCCCCATTTCAAATCAGGTTTATTGGCAATATTTACCGACTTTCAGCTGTTTGTAATGAACAAATCAAACAAAAGTAAATAAAATATCTCTACACAACAAACTTTTTCTGACTTCTGCAGTCTCAAAATTATTCTAACCCCTAATTAAAATCCCTCACAACAGTACAAATCTGCAAAACAGGTGTTGTCTCAAGCACACCTGATGCAACTAATCAAGGGCTTCTTTAGTTGCACCAGGTGTGCTAGGGCTAGAACACATGAAATATCTGAACTGTTTGTTTTGGCTTGGAGAGTCAGGTTTGACTTCATGTTAGAACAGTGGTTTCAAACTCAGTTCCTTAAGGGCCACAGCCATGCAGTGGTTAGCTCCAACCAACTCCAACTCACACCTGCTTGGAAGTTTCTAGTAATTGAAGACCTTGATTAGCTGGGTAAGCTGTCTTTGATTAGAGTTGGAGCAAAACTGTGCAGAGATGTGGCCCTCCAGGAACTGAGTTTGAGACCAATGTGTTAGAAATACGGCAAAGTCAAAAGAATGGTCCAAAAAGTTAAGAGAAGATATCATTTCCCTTTACAAACAAGGAACAGGATACAAAAAGATAGCAAGGTACTAAATGTTCCTAGAAACACCTAGTTCGCAAGTTGAAATTTAAAGACAGCTTTCAACAGCTGCAACCATATTTCTGAGCGGGCAGCTTCAAAAAATCCCTTGAGTGACTGCAAAAGACTTGCAACAAGACTTGGCAGCAACAGACACTTGAAATGGTTCCATGGCAGAACTAAAGACATACTGACCGTTTTTGGAGTGCTCAAAATCATATAAAAAAGCCAAAGAAGTTTTGGGATTCTGTTCTGTGAAGCGACGAAAACAAAACTGGAACTTTATGACAAAATTTGGAAAAATGTATGGAACTTAGATAGGTATATTCACAAATCTAACACAAATCTAATTTAATTGCAATTACAAAATTTATAATTTTATTTATTATTATTTATTGCAAAACTATGCAGCCCTTTTCTGTCTCTATCCATGATATTGATCTATAATAGAAGGATGATTGGATGAGGGATGGATCTATGGATATCTGTCTATACAGATGCACAAACAATAATAAACTATACAAATAAAATAGTACTGAATTATGTGTGTTACACACAAGTGTTACAACTAACCCCTCTGTCTGTTACAATTAACCCTGCATGGGGTAAGTTGTAACATTTGCACTTCTGTCACTTTCAGTGCAACTGTACGAAAATGGTCGGTCCTAGAAAAAAACTTGAAGTGTTCATTTGTAGCAGAGATGTGTATGTTGCTTGTGTAAAAAAGTATTTATCTAACCTAATTATTTTTTTAATTAATTGAGCCAAAACCAAAATGCGTTAGGTTGTGCCCCGCTCTCTCCCTATATATGTGGTTTCAACAACCAGATTGCGTTTACACCTAGTAAAGATCCGAACACAATGCGAGCCAGACTACCTCCAGATGTGGTCAGGCAGATCCGATCACAACGCATTTACACCTTGCATTAACATGCGTTTTTTATTATCCGGATAACTTATCTGGATCAGATTGCATTTTAATACGAGGAGTAAATGGGGTCTAATTCTCAGGTGATAACTGTCATTTTGACCCCCTCAACAAAATAGTGTATTATTCAGTAAATATGCATGCATGACATTTAATATTTTGGCTTTCTTCTTTCATTTATGCATTTCTTTCACAAGACAAAAAATTATCAAATCAATTTTTTTTAGCTGGGGACCGCTGGTGTAGTTGACATGGAATGACCCTGGTGGGATTTGAAAAAGGCGGTTGCAGCAATCAAATAATATTACAGAACTGGTGGCCATTGCTCATGAGGAATGGGCTAAGATTCCTCAGAAACTCTGCCAGAAACTGGTGTCTGGTTATACATCTCGTTTGCAGCAGGTCATAGCAGCAAAAGGGTGTTTTACTAAGTACTAAATATGCGTGCCAAGGGGTCGGATAATTTTAAGACTGCAGAAGTCATTAAAAGTTACAGTTTCAGTTTTGGGGAAACCACTTAAAACATTTGTTGTGTTGAGACAAACAAGAGAAAACCAATATCTCTGCGGAGGATAGACAGTTTCATGATTCATATTCATTCAGAAGCCAATGGCAGGTAGGAAAGACAGTTTGTAATGAACTTGTTCTCGCTCATAGACTGAGAATACCCGTTTTGAGTTTCTTGGTTTTGCAGACTTCCAGATTTTAGCTGTTAATACAATGGGTACTGTAACATAGGGCAGACTGACATTATATGCCTTGAGACCAGGAGGATTACAGTAGATATTGTAAAAGCTGCTTTGTACTTCCACCTTGTAAGTGGCAGGTTTGATGGTTTGATGACTGATTAACTCGTAACACATTTAATGCATGGCAAATACTTGGCTGAATACTGGATAAGCACTGTTCTATGACATGCAGTGTCTTACCTAACCCAATTCTGGGTAAAATATGGACAAACCAGCCATTGGGTTAAAATGTAATTTAAAAAAAAGTAACCCAATGGCTGGGTTTGTTCATATTTTACCCAAAATTGGGTTAAAACAACCCAGCATTTTTTAGAGTGTAAGATTGACACAATGAACCATTTTAAAAATGTTGTTCCATCTCATGAAACATAAAACCAAGAAATAGACAGGACTCTGAATCAACTTTTACATGTTTTTAAATATATTTTGAGGTGTGTTTCTACATATAGCCTGTGTTTTATATTTATTTGAACATTTCAGTGATCGTTTAATCGTATATTGCACATTTACACATTGCTTTGCCTTTTTTTTTTTTTGCACAAAACAAACATTTAAGCCTATAGTTATTTATCTGAGAATTGTGAAGAAGATCCAAAAATGGCAATCAGTGATAGTACCAGTACACTTTACATCATACTTTACATTCATATACATTTTAAAATCTAAAATATTGATTTTGGAAAAAAGAAAAGTTCATGTACATGTTATTTATAAATTACAGTGTGCTTTTGCTTAAAAATAAAGAAACAACTTGTCAAGTTTGAAATGGTTCTATAGATGTTTTTATGTTATGACACCGGTGGGGACCCATTTTCATGAATTTGCCCAGGGCTACAAAGGTACTGGCCCTGATTATGGGAAAGTAGATAAAACAGAAGGGCTTTTGTGAAGTACTTTCCCAAACAGCATAACAAATCAGACTGTCAAATCAATAAAACAACATTTTGTTTAAATTCCAAAATAAATTAGAAAATTTGAAAGACTTTCTGAAACAGTTACTGACTAAACATTTCTGGAGAGCATGTAAACAAGCAAGGTTGCTTTGATATGCACAGACCCAGATGTTTCAGAATTAAAGCAGGTAATGATATATCCTAGAATGCTACAGATTTACGTAAGTTGTTTAGATAACAGTTTGATCATTCATTAAGTAGATATAGTCATTCACAATCAATGATCAATTCAGTTGCTGACTGAAATTTGAAGCCGCTTGGATTCATATGTGGTTTTGCGATTGACACTGTAGTATTGGAAACATTGCCAGTTACTCAAAGGCTGATACTTTCCTTTTCCGTGACTTTCATGAGTGTGTTTAGGAACAAACTAGGGCTGGATTCAGAAAACGTTCTCAAGAATAAAGGATTTTTAATTTAATCATAAAGTTGAGAATATTTTGTCTTCCCAAAAACATTTCTTAAGAATGTTCTTATCTTTTTTTTCCCACTTGAAGATTGTTCTAAGACAAAACTTAAAAAGAAATAAAATTCCTTTAAAGAATATTCTTTTAAAATCCTAATAAATAAGCTCGAAAATAACCTCTAACTTGTCTTAAATGTCCACTGGAATTCACTACTGATATTAAGCATTAAGTCTGCAGGCAACACAAAAAGAAGACATACAGAATAAAAACAAAATAAATGGCAGGTGTTCTTCTTATAGAAATCAATAAATAAAATATTTCAGATCTTCTTAAGAATTCATTTCAAATGTTTGATTATTTGTAAGAATGTCACTTTGGATCATTCTTCAAACATCTTTATTTATCTTAAGAAATGTTTTTTGTTTGTTTTTTTCTTAAGAAGATTTTTGGGAATTTGGCCCCTAATTTGTACTGTCCTTTTTTTTCTGTTGTAGAGTCATCATTTAACTAACTTATCCTTGGTTGACCTGTTTCTTGTAGTCCTGTGAGAATGGGCTATAGTTTAACATAATCCATGGAATAAAAAGTTTTTTGAACAGCTACTAGAGGTCCATTTACCCTCCTGAGAAACAAGGGTCATTCAAAATTTGTGACATTATTCTGTTCAATTTTATAATAATACAGCTTTGGGTTTCATCTCTCAACACACATTTGACATAGGACATTATGTGCATCAAATATCAAGACATATATTTCCCCCAAAGACCCTCAAATATGATGCCTGATGGTAGGGTTTGCTTTAAAACATAATTGTTTTATCTGAAATGTAGATAGCTTTGAGTTTCTTTTGCCATGCCCCATATGATCATACAAAACTTTTGCCCTCTTTGAAGAAATTGTGTCTGATTCATTGATTCCCAAACAGATAGGACCTCTTTCATATGCTGACTTGTAATGAGTTTTCTGTGTTGAGGAGATAAAACGTATCAACCTTGAGTGGGTAGTGAAAGCTGAGCCAAGTAGGCCATGCTGTTCAACCATAATGGGGGTGGCAAAGCCTTTTTTAATGAACAAACTCCACGTTTAAAGAGTAAACAATGAAATGCAAAAAATAGCATTGCCCCAAAGACAAGGCGCACATTGTTCTATGTTCCATTTGCAGAATCCCAAAAAACAAGACATCCAAAACCTTGCGACCCACCTCCATAGGCTGCATTTTAAACCATCAAAGATATGCTCCAGCCTGTTTCAAAAGTTAGGTAACTTAATAATGTTGCCTACATAACCTATGTTACAATGGAATAAATTATAATAAGAAACAATTTCTCCAAAGAGGATAAAAGTCTTTGCTCTGGGCTAATCATAAAGTCCTTGTGTGGATGATGTGATTGCTCTGCACTGTTTTCAGTAAGATCTAATGCTTTTAATAGTTTATGTAAATATGTGCTGGATGGACATTTTTAACTGTTGCGCCACGTGTTCTTCTTAAGAAATAAAAATATATAATATTCTTAAGAATTCATTTGAAATTTTTGATTGTTTGGTTTTTTTTGGGTCAAATTGAGCTATGTTAAAAAAAACCTGTTAATTGGTTAAAAGTTTCTGTACCATTTATGGTGAATAACTGTAATAGATCTAACCATACATTTCATGTATTTTACAGTAAAATACTGTTAAATGTAGTTTTTGTAAAGGTAACATAAGTAATTGTATAATTTGACAATGCCAGAATTCCCTGCATGACACTTCACATTTTATGTATTTTCGTTTAAATAACTGTTACTACTACTTAGTTTTTGGTAGTTTTTTTTTTCTAATCAGTTATGTACATTAGGGTTTAAGTTATCCAATATTGTTATATTAATGTATATTGCATTTTCTTAATGTCAAGTGTGTTGTTTAGTTTTTGCGTGAATGACACTGTGCACCTTCTCAGCTTGTGGAAAAGCTGCTTGTGATAGGCTTTGATTCATCATGTGACTTTCTCATCACCACAAGTTATTGGTGGTTGTCAGTGTATTACAAAGGTACAAAATAGATGTTAGTACTTCAATAGATTGGTAAATTAACATATCTCTATACCTAAAATGTTGCTATTTTTTTCCGATGACTGACATCACAGAATTTACTGGTATTTTGGTGCTGATGGGTGAATGATCTCTTAACAGTAATAAGCTATAATGCTATTGCTTGTGTGAACAGCATGTGTGTATTTACTGGTAAAGTCATTCTGGTAATTTTACAGTAATTGACTGGGATTACTGTGTGAAAGAGGCAATTGAAATCAGTTGTAAATGCCCCAATATACTTTAAGTTAAATTGAAGAACTGCTGTGATGACATTTCGAACAAAAATCAGGCCAAAATTGAATGACTTTATTTAGGAAGTTACAAGCAGCTTGCCAAAGCTCTGGTTTGTGAACACATTTGAATTACTATTGGTCTGTGGAAATTAAATAATAGGCTCTCAGCAGAGTGGACGGCATCAGGATGATTGCTAAAAGTAATGCTATTGACAGTATGTACAGTTGTAATCGAAATTATTAACCCCCATTTCAAATCAGGTTTATTGGCAATATTTACCGACTTTCAGCTGTTTGTAATGAACAAATCAAACAAAAGTAAATAAAATATCTCTACACAACAAACTTTTTCTGACTTCTGCAGTCTCAAAATTATTCTAACCCCTAATTAAAATCCCTCACAACAGTACAAATCTGCAAAACAGGTGTTGTCTCAAGCACACCTGATGCAACTAATCAAGGGCTTCTTTAGTTGCACCAGGTGTGCTAGGGCTAGAACACATGAAATATCTGAACTGTTTGTTTTGGCTTGGAGAGTCAGGTTTGACTTCATGTTAGAACAGTGGTTTCAAACTCAGTTCCTTAAGGGCCACAGCCATGCAGTGGTTAGCTCCAACCAACTCCAACTCACACCTGCTTGGAAGTTTCTAGTAATTGAAGACCTTGATTAGCTGGGTAAGCTGTCTTTGATTAGAGTTGGAGCAAAACTGTGCAGAGATGTGGCCCTCCAGGAACTGAGTTTGAGACCAATGTGTTAGAAATACGGCAAAGTCAAAAGAATGGTCCAAAAAGTTAAGAGAAGATATCATTTCCCTTTACAAACAAGGAACAGGATACAAAAAGATAGCAAGGTACTAAATGTTCCTAGAAACACCTAGTTCGCAAGTTGAAATTTAAAGACAGCTTTCAACAGCTGCAACCATATTTCTGAGCGGGCAGCTTCAAAAAATCCCTTGAGTGACTGCAAAAGACTTGCAACAAGACTTGGCAGCAACAGACACTTGAAATGGTTCCATGGCAGAACTAAAGACATACTGACCGTTTTTGGAGTGCTCAAAATCATATAAAAAAGCCAAAGAAGTTTTGGGATTCTGTTCTGTGAAGCGACGAAACAAAACTGGAACTTTATGGCAAAATTTGGAAAAATGTATGGAACTTAGATAGGTATATTCACAAATCTAACACAAATCTAATTTAATTGCAATTACAAAATTTATAATTTTATTTATTATTATTTATTGCAAAACTATGCAGCCCTTTTCTATGTCTCTATCCATGATATTGATCCATAATAGAAGGATGATTGGATGAGGGATGGATCTATGGATATCTGTCTATACAGATGCACAAACAATAATAAACTATACAAATAAAATAGTACTGAATTATGTGTGTTACACACAAGTGTTACAACTAACCCCTCTGTCTGTTACAATTAACCCTGCATGGGGTAAGTTGTAACATTTGCACTTCTGTCACTTTCAGTGCAACTGTACGAAAATGGTCGGTCCTAGAAAAAAACTTGAAGTGTTCATTTGTAGCAGAGATGTGTATGTTGCTTGTGTAAAAAAGTATTTATCTAACCTAATTATTTTTTTAATTAATTGAGCCAAAACCAAAATGCGTTAGGTTGTGCCCCGCTCTCCCCCTATATATGTGGTTTCAACAACCAGATTGCGTTTACACCTAGTAAAGATCCGAACACAATGCGAGCCAGACTACCTCCAGATGTGGTCAGGCAGATCCGATCACAACGCATTTACACCTTGCATTAACATGCGTTTTTTATTATCCGGATAACTTATCTGGATCAGATTGCATTTTAATACGAGGAGTAAATGGGGTCTAATTCTCAGGTGATAACTGTCATTTTGACCCCCTCAACAAAATAGTGTATTATTCAGTAAATATGCATGCATGACATTTAATATTTTGGCTTTCTTCTTTCATTTATGCATTTCTTTCACAAGACAAAAAATTATCAAATCAATTTTTTTTAGCTGGGGACCGCTGGTGTAGTTGACATGGAATGACCCTGGTGGGATTTGAAAAAGGCGGTTGCAGCAATCAAATAATATTACAGAACTGGTGGCCATTGCTCATGAGGAATGGGCTAAGATTCCTCAGAAACTCTGCCAGAAACTGGTGTCTGGTTATACATCTCGTTTGCAGCAGGTCATAGCAGCAAAAGGGTGTTTTACTAAGTACTAAATATGCGTGCCAAGGGGTCGGATAATTTTAAGACTGCAGAAGTCATTAAAAGTTACAGTTTCAGTTTTGGGAAACCACTTAAAACATTTGTTGTGTTGAGACAAACAAGAGAAAACCAATATCTCTGCGGAGGATAGACAGTTTCATGATTCATATTCATTCAGAAGCCAATGGCAGGTAGGAAAGACAGTTTGTAATGAACTTGTTCTCGCTCATAGACTGAGAATACCCGTTTTGAGTTTCTTGGTTTTGCAGACTTCCAGATTTTAGCTGTTAATACAATGGGTACTGTAACATAGGGCAGACTGACATTATATGCCTTGAGACCAGGAGGATTACAGTAGATATTGTAAAAGCTGCTTTGTACTTCCACCTTGTAAGTGGCAGGTTTGATGGTTTGATGACTGATTAACTCGTAACACATTTAATGCATGGCAAATACTTGGCTGAATACTGGATAAGCACTGTTCTATGACATGCAGTGTCTTACCTAACCCAATTCTGGGTAAAATATGGACAAACCAGCCATTGGGTTAAAATGTAATTTAAAAAAAAGTAACCCAATGGCTGGGTTTGTTCATATTTTACCCAAAATTGGGTTAAAACAACCCAGCATTTTTTAGAGTGTAAGATTGACACAATGAACCATTTTAAAAATGTTGTTCCATCTCATGAAACATAAAACCAAGAAATAGACAGGACTCTGAATCAACTTTTACATGTTTTTAAATATATTTTGAGGTGTGTTTCTACATATAGCCTGTGTTTTATATTTATTTGAACATTTCAGTGATCGTTTAATCGTATATTGCACATTTACACATTGCTTTGCCTTTTTTTTTTTTGCACAAAACAAACATTTAAGCCTATAGTTATTTATCTGAGAATTGTGAAGAAGATCCAAAAATGGCAATCAGTGATAGTACCAGTACACTTTACATCATACTTTACATTCATATACATTTTAAAATCTAAAATATTGATTTTGGAAAAAAGAAAAGTTCATGTACATGTTATTTATAAATTACAGTGTGCTTTTGCTTAAAAATAAAGAAACAACTTGTCAAGTTTGAAATGGTTCTATAGATGTTTTTATGTTATGACACCGGTGGGGACCCATTTTCATGAATTTGCCCAGGGCTACAAAGGTACTGGCCCTGATTATGGGAAAGTAGATAAAACAGAAGGGCTTTTGTGAAGTACTTTCCCAAACAGCATAACAAATCAGACTGTCAAATCAATAAAACAACATTTTGTTTAAATTCCAAAATAAATTAGAAAATTTGAAAGACTTTCTGAAACAGTTACTGACTAAACATTTCTGGAGAGCATGTAAACAAGCAAGGTTGCTTTGATATGCACAGACCCAGATGTTTCAGAATTAAAGCAGGTAATGATATATCCTAGAATGCTACAGATTTACGTAAGTTGTTTAGATAACAGTTTGATCATTCATTAAGTAGATATAGTCATTCACAATCAATGATCAATTCAGTTGCTGACTGAAATTTGAAGCCGCTTGGATTCATATGTGGTTTTGCGATTGACACTGTAGTATTGGAAACATTGCCAGTTACTCAAAGGCTGATACTTTCCTTTTCCGTGACTTTCATGAGTGTGTTTAGGAACAAACTAGGGCTGGATTCAGAAAACGTTCTCAAGAATAAAGGATTTTTAATTTAATCATAAAGTTGAGAATATTTTGTCTTCCCAAAAACATTTCTTAAGAATGTTCTTATCTTTTTTTTCCCACTTGAAGATTGTTCTAAGACAAAACTTAAAAAGAAATAAAATTCCTTTAAAGAATATTCTTTTAAAATCCTAATAAATAAGCTCGAAAATAACCTCTAACTTGTCTTAAATGTCCACTGGAATTCACTACTGATATTAAGCATTAAGTCTGCAGGCAACACAAAAAGAAGACATACAGAATAAAAACAAAATAAATGGCAGGTGTTCTTCTTATAGAAATCAATAAATAAAATATTTCAGATCTTCTTAAGAATTCATTTCAAATGTTTGATTATTTGTAAGAATGTCACTTTGGATCATTCTTCAAACATCTTTATTTATCTTAAGAAATGTTTTTTGTTTGTTTTTTTCTTAAGAAGATTTTTGGGAATTTGGCCCCTAATTTGTACTGTCCTTTTTTTTTCTGTTGTAGAGTCATCATTTAACTAACTTATCCTTGGTTGACCTGTTTCTTGTAGTCCTGTGAGAATGGGCTATAGTTTAACATAATCCATGGAATAAAAAGTTTTTTGAACAGCTACTAGAGGTCCATTTACCCTCCTGAGAAACAAGGGTCATTCAAAATTTGTGACATTATTCTGTTCAATTTTATAATAATACAGCTTTGGGTTTCATCTCTCAACACACATTTGACATAGGACATTATGTGCATCAAATATCAAGACATATATTTCCCCCAAAGACCCTCAAATATGATGCCTGATGGTAGGGTTTGCTTTAAAACATAATTGTTTTATCTGAAATGTAGATAGCTTTGAGTTTCTTTTGCCATGCCCCATATGATCATACAAAACTTTTGCCCTCTTTGAAGAAATTGTGTCTGATTCATTGATTCCCAAACAGATAGGACCTCTTTCATATGCTGACTTGTAATGAGTTTTCTGTGTTGAGGAGATAAAACGTATCAACCTTGAGTGGGTAGTGAAAGCTGAGCCAAGTAGGCCATGCTGTTCAACCATAATGGGGGTGGCAAAGCCTTTTTTAATGAACAAACTCCACGTTTAAAGAGTAAACAATGAAATGCAAAAAAAAACATTGCCCCAAAGACAAGGCGCACATTGTTCTATGTTCCATTTGCAGAATCCCAAAAAACAAGACATCCAAAACCTTGCGACCCACCTCCATAGGCTGCATTTTAAACCATCAAAGATATGCTCCAGCCTGTTTCAAAAGTTAGGTAACTTAATAATGTTGCCTACATAACCTATGTTACAATGGAATAAATTATAATAAGAAACAATTTCTCCAAAGAGGATAAAAGTCTTTGCTCTGGGCTAATCATAAAGTCCTTGTGTGGATGATGTGATTGCTCTGCACTGTTTTCAGTAAGATCTAATGCTTTTAATAGTTTATGTAAATATGTGCTGGATGGACATTTTTAACTGTTGCGCCACGTGTTCTTCTTAAGAAATAAAAATATATAATATTCTTAAGAATTCATTTGAAATTTTTGATTGTTTGTTTTTTTTTTGGGTCAAACTTAGCTATGTTAAAAAAAACCTGTTAATTGGTTAACAGTTTCTGTACCATTTATGGTGAATAACTGTAATAGATCTAACCATACATTTCATGTATTTTACAGTAAAATACTGTTAAATGTAGTTTTTGTAAAGGAAACATAAGTAATTGTATAATTTGACAATGCCAGAATTCCCTGCATGACACTTCACATTTTATGTATTTTCGTTTAAATAACTGTTACTACTAATTCGTTTTTGGTAGTTTTTTTTTTCTAATCAGTTATGTACATTAGGGTTTAAGTTATCCAATATTGTTATATTAATGTATATTGCATTTTCTTAATGTCAAGTGTGTTGTTTAGTTTTTGCGTGAATGACACTGTGCACCTTCTTAGCTTGTGGAAAAGCTGCTTGTGATAGGCTTTGATTCATCATGTGACTTTCTCATCACCACAAGTTATTGGTGGTTGTCAGTGTATTACAAAGGTACAAAATAGATGTTAGTACTTCAATAGATTGGTAAATTAACATATCTCTATACCTAAAATGTTGCTTTTTTTTTCCGATGACTGACATCACTGAATTTACTGGTATTTTGGTGCTGATGGGTGAATGATCTCTTAACAGTAATAAGCTATAATGCTATTGCTTGTGTGAACAGCATGTGTGTATTTACTGGTAAAGTCATTCTGGTAATTTTACAGTAATTGACTGGGATTACTGTGTGAAAGAGGCAATTGAAATCAGTTGTAAATGCCCCAATATACTTTAAGTTAAATTGAAGAACTGCTGTGATGACATTTCGAACAAAAATCAGGCCAAAATTGAATGACTTTATTTAGGAAGTTACAAGCAGCTTGCCAAAGCTCTGGTTTGTGAACACATTTGAATTACTATTGGTCTGTGGAAATTAAATAATAGGCTCTCAGCAGAGTGGACGGCATCAGGATGATTGCTAAAAGTAGACCTCCAAAAAGTATTTTTACCCCATAGCAAAGAACAAAAAACAACTTTACTGTGAGTATATTGGGATCTTAAGCCAAATACCGCGTTTCAATTCCTGCCTGTGTAGAGTTTTAAATCAGTAATTTATGATATTACTTATTATTCTATTAAGATGCTGGCAGAAAAGGGAGCTGTGTATGTTGTCAGTAGACTGTGAGGGCGCTCACTAGGATTTGGAACAGAGCTATAGTGTCTGGCCATCCTCTCATGGGCTTTGATATTCAAATGGCACTACCAAAAGTCCAATGTTATGGGCATTAGCAGAATTTGATGGAATTTGGGCTGGCTGAAAAGAGATTCCTTGGCATTTCACAGCAAGCAATGCAGAACAATGGGACAATGTTTTAAGAAAGAAATGGGGGTGAACCTTTCACCCCAGTCTTTGTAGTATCACACCATCAGAAAAAAACTAATAGTGAGTTAGATGGTATTAGATTAATGTGCTTAAATACAAAAATACACACAAAACACAACCCCTTCTCCAAAAGAAACTCCTGTTAGAGGTTTACACAACAAGAAGGCCAGCAGTCAAGATGCCTAATGAGGCCTCTGTTACATGACCCTATATCAAGGCTTGTCCCACCAGGATAACTGGATACATGCACATTAATCCTGAAGCAGAAACTTACCACAGATTCTGGGAAATGAGAGACAAGACAAAGCAACTTACATTTGTAAAATGAAAACTAGAGGAAGTTTTTGATCCTTTTCGCACAAATTGTGATTACAGGGGCGTATTGTGGATTGAGTTCCTTCCATAATACCTCAAAACACTGGATTTGTAAACGAATACATTTTGACATTTGCATCACATTTTTTTGCATCACCAAAAATGTCCTTTTTTCCAAGTTTGCTTTTGATAAGACTATCAGTTTAGTTTTGGTGGTTTGTTACTTTCAAGCGTGATAAGAGTATTAACCTTTTAGCACCACTCACTGGAGATTTCATTTCCAAACCTCTGTGATACATACAACAACCAATTAAATTAAAAATTAAATTAGTTTTTTAAACGTAATTAAAACACTGACACAATTACATTTACCTGTTTTGTAGAAACTTGAACATGCTATTGAGCAAATCACTGGACATTTCAGTTTGAAACTTCTGTGAAACCTGCTGCAAGCAAAGCAATATAATTTTGTAGCCACTGGCAAATTTTTTTTTTTCTTGGCACCGGGCTATTTAATAAACCCGCATCTGCAGTGGAGAAAAATGATATCGCTTGTAGTGCCTGTTGTGGATGTGTCACCTGAAAAGTGCAGCAAAATGCACCCAGAGCAACATATTTCAGGTTTTGCAGAAATATAGGCAGAATCACATATTTCTAATGAGCCTGGGTTGAGACTAAGGTCCAGTTTACACCTAAGATCCATCTCTGGTGTTCTGCATGACGCATCTCAAACGTATCTTGTAAGGGACGAGTGTGTAAATCTTGTAACGGACGAGTCATTGTTGTTAGATCCAGACAGTGACTAGAGACAAGGACTGTTTAGTGTCCTTCTGATGCTGACTTTGTCAAATGTAAAGGTGTAGTGCTGGCAATGTCCACTTTTAGTTATTCCATTTAAAGACTTAGGGCCCTATTTTAACGATCTAAAACGCAAGTGTCAAAGCGCAGAGTGCAAGTAATTTTGTGGGTGGGTCTTGGGTGCTGTTGCTATTTTCCTGGTGGGATAAATGCCTCTTGCGCCTGGCGCAAATCTAAAAGGGGTTGGTTTGGAGCAGCTTCATTATTCATAGGTGTGATTTGGGCGTAACGGAAATAAACCAATAAGAGCGTCATATTACATTCCCTTTAAGAGCGTGATGAACGAGGTGCGCTTGTTCCATGCACAATACTATTTTAACGGCGCATTTACTAGACGCACCTCTCAATCGGTTCACAGCTGAGGAGATCGATGTTCTCGTCAGGGCCGTGAAAGAAAGAGAAGGGACATTGGGGATGGGACAAACCCACCCAAATTAGCTTCGGTTAAACATGCATATAATAACTTGGGTAAATGTGTAAGTTTTATGCCTATTTTTCCCATCATCATGGACACAACAATGATTTCCCTCATGTTTATATATTTTTTCCTTATAATAATGTATCATTTGCAAAAAGTAAAATGCATCTGTGTAGATGAGAGAATCATCTACAGTGTATGCGCGTTGTTTACTCTCTGTATTATGGCCAAGCAGGCGCGCTTAAAATAGCATTATGATTAACGCGCCACTGACTTTAGACCAGTTTTTTTCTGGTCATTGGCGCAATTGTTTTCTGGAACTGCAAAATAGCACTAGGAATTGTTTGCGCCGAAACACGCCTCCTTTTTGCGCCAACCCGCCCAGGGAGCGCAAGTTAATTTCCTAGTTTACTGGCGTGCGTCTGTGGAGGGAAAAAAATGCAAAATAGGAATGATACATGCGTTTGTGTATAAAGTCATTTGCGCCGGGTGCAAGATAGAGCCCACAGTGGTTCCATTATCTAGAGATGCATTAAAAGGCGCTGTCACTATCAAGGAGACAAAATAGCTGCTCTGAAGGACACTCCATTCATGTGGAACGAAGTGGGGAATACATTAAAGCCAAGTACAAGAATTTATAAACCAGAAAAGACCATTGAAGTGGACTTTCTTAATCAACTTGAAGTTCCCAACCCATGGTAAGACTGAATGATTACATTCATATTGGGCACAATGAACATTCTTGCCCTTCTATGACACGGTGTGGGGTGGCCGCTGTACGCGAGTGCCGGGAGACTTTGCCAGGACCACTCACTCCCCGAGACTGGGGTGTACGTGCCGACTGGCAGCATCTCCTCCGGAGCCCCCCTCCCTTTTCCTCCATCTCTCATTCTTCCCTCTCTAACTCTCTCTCGATCCTTTCTGAACAAGTGTTTGTATCCCACACTATGCCTCTCCCTGTCACCCTGTGAGCCAGCATCACCCCATAGTAACTGCCTGATGCCTTTGTTTTCTGCCTCTTGTTCACAAACACAAATGTACAACCGCGCAGATGCACACATTGCTCCCTTTATCTTTGCCCAAGAAGGGGACAGAAAACCAATGAGGACGAGAGAGAGGTTTGTGTTAATTGCATGCATGATGCATCACTAGTCGCATAATGAATCTACGGCTAGCCATTCAGCAGTGACAACATTCCCGTGTTATTGGTCACGTGATGTTGTGGCGTACCTGAGTGTGTATTTGCACCCGGTTATATTTTCTGCTGACCACTGTGAGCCTTTTAAAAGACAAATGAGGTGTAGACTAGCTTTGGTTTTTCCCGTCTCTGACTCTGGCAGCAGCTTGTGTTCCCCTTTTCAGGCCAGTTCTGTTCAGATGAATAATTACCAGCAGAATGAATGAAACGGGAACCTTCTGGAAACCACGTCAGAATTATCATGCTGAATGGCTTTGGAGGTTAGGCTGACTCTCTTCTGCATGGCCAATACTTTCTGCACTCTCACGCAATCTGGCCATCAACCGTCAAAGGCATTTGTGTGGCAGTCGTGCGTCACAACTCAGTCGACATACACGTCCTCTCACGCATACTTAAGAGCATAACAAACAATTTCATCTCATTGGCTCATTGGTTTATTGCCTAGAGATTGCCTTAGTGAAAAACAAATGTACTAAAATTAATTTAAAATGCATTTATTTTATGTTACGTATAGCCTACTACAAATACATTTACATATTTATGTACTTAATATAAATACCCTGAAATTGTACTTTTGGTATAATAAATTGGTATACAGAAAAGCTAAATTGGACACATTTTTCCCTATGAATAGTGACATTAAGTAGCCTGGATGCCAGCCCGAACTCCGCCCACAACATTTTTTGGTCGGGAAGTTCGGTCTGGACTCGATCCATTGAGGAGTAATTATGATCAGTCAAAAAATGATCGGGCCAATCAAATTGCCAGGGCGGGCTTTATACGATGATGGATAGATGATCTGCAGGGACGTAATCATCACGTTATCAAAGAGCGCTTGTCAAAGATGACTGCAGCTGGAGAATTGAGATGTATAGATTCCGCTGTCACGTCTGTTGTAAAAAATATTGACAGCGCATTCATTTTAATAGACAAACAGAGAACTGCAATCAAGGCATTTGTCGATCGGAAAGATATTTTTTGCCGTCCTTCCTACATGATTCGGGAAAAGTGTAACTTATCAGCTGGCTCTGACGGTCGTTAAGAAGATGGGACGTAATGAAAAGCCTGTGGTCGTTGTGGTTTCTCCTGGCACTCATGGAGAAGTAAGTAAAAGAAGCAACACTCGTTATTTAACTTCTAAAATAAATAAAGTTAGGCTACATTCTGTATTTGAAAACTGCACAATGCAAAGGAGTTGACTTATGGGTTGCTCTGATTGGTTGTAGGTCTACCGACTATCCAATTGAGTGCAGAGGTTTTTTTTTTTTTTCTGGTTCGGTTACAACACGCCTCATAATCAAAGCCCAACGGAGGAGTTTCAGACTCATATTCTCTCTTGAATATGAGTATGACGAAGTCAGGCTAGACATTAAGCATATTTTAGGCTTAAAACTAAAATGCAAAATGAAATGATATGTATACAGTAGCACCTAATTAGCTGGGAGAGCGTGATGAGAAATATAAATTGTGCAATGAAGAAGTACTCTAAATAAAGTTTAATCATTATAAATATGTTACTTAGTATGAAATTCGTTTTTTGGTATTGTTTTTTTTTTTCACTAGGGTGCTCTTTAATATCACAGGAAATCTGTTATGTTTCCACTAAAACAGCTTGGGTAAAAAAAAGACGTTTGTTGACATAAAGAACTCCAATGAATGTGAATAACAACTCAGATCAATTAGTCTTGGGAAATTTGACGATAAATGCTGAGTTCTGTAACGATTGAAGAGAGGAAGCAATAATGCAAGTAAAACTCTTTATTGTAACAGTTATAATAAAGATAAAAAGTACAGAGACTGAGGTTAGTGGCGAAGGGACTCCGATGGTCCAGTGTAAACGGTGCAGTCGTGAAGGTGGTGAAAGTCCAGCCCGTTCTCATCCTTTAGCGTCACATAGAACGCTATATGACAAAACGGCGCTATACTACGCACATGGCACTCTTTATCGTTAATATTCACGCGAACCCAAGGCGTCATAAATCCTTTAGCGTAAAATGAGACTACCCTACCCTACCCCACACCTAAACCTACCCATCACAGCGCGTTATATTAACGATAACGGGTGCCATGTGCGTAGTAAAGCGCCGTATTGTCATATAGCGTTCTATATGACGCTAAAGGATGAGAATGCGTTGGGACACCTGATGAGAGTGAAAATCCAAAGTCAACCAAAGGAACATGAACGTGACACAAAAGGACTCAAGACTCAAGAATGGAACAGACGGGAACACCACAAACAACGATCTAACAAAGGAGGTGAGAAAGTGATAAGTATATATAGCCAGATGAAATGAGCTGCAGCTGGTGCCGGAAGTGATTAAATGATTGCTGATGTGTGTTAACGAGCAGCCACGCCCACCAATGAGCATACACACATACAACAACCAAACACAAGATAAGAAGGAGACATAGGATTTATGAACCGTGACAAGTTCATATAGAAATAATACAGTTTTGTTTGACTTTCCAAAGACTTTTTAAACATTTAAAGCTGCTGATGACGATGCAATTCTCGCTTGTAATAAATAGGGTTGGGTATCGAGAATCGAGTATCGATTGGAACCGGGACTAACTTTTAATTTTTCCCGGAATCGTTCAAAAGTTAAAATTTCGATTCCTAGTTTCGATATTCACAGCCAACGCCAACGAAGAAGCGTCTACCGGAAGTGTTGGCATAATCGCGCGAGTCGAACATGAGTAGCTTACGTCGGCGGTCCAAAGTGTGGCTTCACTTTTCTAAAAATGACGAAATCTCGGCAAAATGCAAAATTTGTGACAAAAGGAGTATTTGTGACAGAAGGAGTATTTCCTTCAGAAAGGAGTATTTCCTTCAGAAAAACCGTTAGTTAGCAAGGTTAGCTAAACTTTTTTGACCCTGCCTCTTAAAAGAATCGTAATCGAGAATCGTTGGGAACCGGAATCGAAACTCGGAATCGGAATCAGAATCATTCAAATTCAAACGATACCCAACCCTAGTAATAAACAACATTGTTGTACTTTGATGGACGCTTATTTAGTTATTGCTCTAGGTGTGAACGGGACCTTAAGAGTCAGTGAGCTGTTAGTTGCATGTTCATGTTCACTATTAGCAATATGATGGATCAAAGAATCATTTCATATGTATGGCATAAAGCACATGACAAAGTGTGTGAGTATTGACCCTGTAGTACTGTTTTCATTTAGCAGAACAAATATAACAAGGCTACAAGTTACAAGACTATTAGGCTAATATTACGCACAGGCTACAGGCCTTTAATGAGGCGTGCAGA
Source organism: Pimephales promelas (assembly GCF_016745375.1). The sequence continues at coordinate 2,335,979 of NW_024121643.1, forward strand.
ACCCTTTGAAATTGTATCTGTTTTTATACGCTCTGCTAATAAATACTCTGTGTTCTGTCAAGGCAAAATGTTAGTTTTGGTCCTCAGGCTTCCTTTTCTCTACTCTGGAGGAAGGAGGAGATAAATTATGCAACTTAAGTATTACATGATGGATGGAATAATTGAAACGAATGAAAAAGCTTTCATCACTGAAGAGAAATCATCTCACTAATCCCCATCACACTATGTGGATTTATTGAAGACTTAAGAGTGCTAAGCGAAAATGTGAAGTTTGCCAGATGTAGTGGACTGTCGGCCTCGCATCCATCTTAATGATAAACCAAATAATTTGTCTACGCGAATAAGGCCTCGAATGGACACCAGATGTGTGACTTGCACGCGAGCACACAGAGCAAGTTAAGTGTCCTTGCATGCTGTGGCTAAGGGAATAAGTGTGCAGGAATACGCAGGGTGGACCTGATGGACATTCTTCAGTGCTTTTATGGCTGCTGCGTTCCACCTATGAGGAAATGAACATGAATGCAAACAGCTGCTTCATGTCCATTATATTTCAATTGACTCTCATCATCTTCAGCACATCCCAGAGCAGCAGTCTGTCTTCTTCAATTCCTTTAGTTGAAAAAGTAGTGATAAATGACCAACTTAACTCTGACCCTCACCCTAACTAACCTTAATAAATGTAAAAATAGCCATAAGCAATAATCGTAACAGTCTAAGGAGATTGGAAAAGTGGACAACATGGCCGCAACAGATAGAAAGACTAGATACAATTTATGCTGTGTCCTTAGATTGTCTTTGAGACATTATGCTAACAACATTCACACAATTTAGAGATGGGCCACAGGCATGATTGATATCTGGCAAAGGATTTGGCAAATCCAAATTATTTTCATAACTCTGTAAGATTTGACTCTAAATTACACACCAAATTCAATGGGAATTGGGTGAATTTCCTGATATCTAGAACATTCAGTCACGCTCAAGGATTCAGAGAAAAGAGGTTTCTCAGTTCTTGAATCCAAACATGTGCATTGGTAGGACTGTCACAATACCTTAAATTATGGACTACTATAATTACTATTGCATATCAGCTACACCAGCAGTTTGATGCCTAGGACCTTTCTTTTTCCAATTATTCCTGTCCTATTTGCCATCCATGCTTCCAACCTTTAACTCAAGTCACTAACCTTAAACCGAATTCCTAACCTGTACTTTTAAAGCTAATATAAAAATGGAAATGTATTTCTTACAATCAACATCAAAGTTCACATTTAGAGCTCCCTCCATCCAATCAACCAAGATTGGATGTCTAGAACCAAGTCCCTGTCCTACATTATTCTTTTTTGAGAATTTGTTTTACTCGGATGTGTCACAATGCGGAAGAAACGGTCTATTGCTACTTCAGTTACATTGTGTTTTTTAACCCCAACCCCTCATCTCAGCCTTCGAATCCTAATCCTTATCACTACGCCTAATTTCAAGCCCTAATAGCCTAAATACTATCCCTTTGTAGCCCTAAATCCCAAACCCATATCTGATCCCACAGAGTAAAACCACACATGATGCTAATGCTGATCCAAATCAGTTGATTAGGACAATGTCCTGTCTCACTGTGGATGTGGTTTTTGTGGCAGCATTGTGAAATATGAATATTTTTTCCCTCTTTCTGACCTAGATGCTGTGAATGGAACTTTGGGTCTCTGTTTTTGCAGACAAGGAGGAACAAACCACTTGTAGCCTCAAGAGGAGAGCCATAGTGGGTGTTAGCAGGTGATTGAGAGACAATTCAGAGATTTAGCAATAGCTATATAATTATGAGACCCTTGGGTGCAGTCGAGCATTAAGGCAGTAGGGGGCAGTCTCATCTCAGACACAATGACCCTGCAGAAGACGGTGCAATGAGGTCACTGGCAACCATCATTTTTTTTATTTTATTTTTTATGTAAGGGTTGCAAGACCCCAGTCAAGAAACGTAGGGTTTCTACGTCTAGGGAACATGCCATGATTGTATTCAGAGGGTTGTGCCCGTTGCTTCCTCCTAAACTTGACTCAACACTGTAATGTTTATAGTGGTTGACACAATTATTTGCATCATAATAGAAAACATATTGGGCACATGAAACCAGTTTTGTAGGGCAGTGATTTTACAAGTTGTGAGAGGAGAATAAGTGCATGGGAGAAGCTTTGCAGCTTTGCTGAATAGATGGTGATTTACTGTCGTTAAACTCAGCGTGGCTGGATGCCTTTCCCTCAGACAGGAAGCAGCTGCTCTTCTGGAGAAACCCTGGGGATGGAATGGAAGGAGGATTGGAAGGTGATGGCTCTATCTACTGGGGGAACCTCTCCTGATATTAGAATACAAATCTGAGAAGATATATATATTTTTTGTGATTCTACACCCATCCTCGAAATGAGGTACCGTAATTAGGGCCCAATGAAATTCCTTTTTTCCAGGATTTTCCCTGTTTTAAGTGTTCTGTATTATATTTTAATGGTTAAATTTTAAGCATGTCTAGTTTATTAAAATCATAAATCATCAAACTATTTAACAAAATGTAACAAAAATGTATTTAAAAAAGAACAAAATTTAAACTTTTAAGGCTATATGAACATTTTAGTTTCCCCCCAAATTTTCTGTGTGTGTGTGAGTGAGTGTGAGGAGAGTTTAATGTGTCAAGAGTATTACAGACCGCGAATATTGCTTGTTTGTTTAAATCGAATATTGTTTGTATCTGAGGAACTTTGTCGGTGTGTTTGACCCGTTTGGCTGTTTACTCCTAAATCGAGTCTGAAATTAAGACAAGAAATTCATCATTGTGCCATAGGCCTATATATGTTGCACACTTTGACCTGGATGGGGTGTAACAAGTCTCAAAAATGGTGGCAATTAAAATTGTCACACTTTATTGGTGTTTAGTTTCATTTTCATGGACTTTTACTTTTCACATCTTTGTTTCCTGTTTCCTTTGTTCCTAGTTTCCCGCCAATCTTTAGTTACCACGGGCGCTCATTCAATCATCACACCTGTCTGTTATTTATTTAGTTCATCATCACTGTGTATTTAAGTTCCTCCTTATGTTCAATTCATTGTCGGGTATTGTCCCTATGTAACACGCTGTTTCATTTGCTCGCCGTCATTGAGTTATCTGTTTTGTTTCATAAAAACTTTTTGTCATTGGAAACTTTTTGGATACTTTTATCATGTTCTTTGGATCTGAACGTGACACAAACAAGGATATAATACAATTTAATATAAAAAATTTTTTTTATTTTTTTTATTCGAAAACATAGCAAAACCGACGTTTACTGTTTTATGAGTTCACGCTTACATATAATTAGATATAGATATTTATTTAGGGTTTGGTTAGTGTAGAGTATGCAAATTTTCCATGATGTCAGAGAGGAGGGCTCAAACACAGAGTACTCCCCCATATCCCTGAATGGGATTGGAATGGGCTATATGCACGCATAAGTTCCGCATTTGACGTAAGGATGCTCGTCCATTTCCGGTTGTGTAGATTAAAGCGGAGGAAAACCGGAGAAAACGGGATTTTGGCAGAGTCTTCAATATTTACTGTCCTCCCGTCTTTGAAACGAAACGTACATACGTTTAGATGTAATTTTATATATAGTTATGTTTATTTAATATAATTTTAAAAAGAAGCATAAACACAACGAGGGGTGTCTGTTTTATCTGTTTTTGTGACTAACGTTTCATTAGTATAACCATGGAGTATAAAATTCAATATAAATTCTCGGTATTGCATTGGACTCTATGATCGGCGGAAGTTATCGAGCATCCTTAATCCTTCACCGGAAATAACGTCGTGCATAGAGCCCATAATCGAGAGTGAGGAGTTGGGATGGTGGAGTTCAGTCGGCTATATATATATATATATATATATATATATATATATATATATGTAGGCCTCCGATTGGGTAGATGATCTGAACCAATCCTGCCGAACTTTATTAAAACATAATTAAAATTAAAATATGAAATCAAAATTGTGATAATTCTTTAAGTTTTAAGAATTTTATCATGGTTACACTTTTTACACTGTTTTTGTAGATATCTAGCAGTCATGCTTTTCATACAGATGCAAACTTGCACACTAAAAGAACTGATGTTATATGCTCCAGATTTTGCCTGGAAGCTCTAACTCTTTTTTTTTCTAGTTCCTGCACGTGTTATTAATGTGACATCCTGTGACTTTATAGTGTTGTTAGAAAATGCCCAACATATTTTCCCCTTAGGTATTCAAATATCACTTGCTGTAGCATTTGATGCTTTACAAGCATCAGATGCACAGCTGTTGTGATACGTGATATGATCCCGATACAATGAAATCAGAAACACTCCTTGAATGTGGCTCACAGAAATAGACATCTCCTCCTAGAACATGGCTAGAAGTAATTTGGCTTTTAATTGGTAAAGTTGGCCCTGTTGGTTAAAACCATGTTTGGCAGGGAAATCTACAAGCTCAGAATTTTTAATGCCGAATTCAAATGTCCACAGCATTGCACACCACCCAAAGAGGATCTTCATTGCCTGTAAATCACAGTGGTGTGTCTGTTGGGGCTCAGATCATATTTCAAAGACCTGGAGCCCCTCAGTGTCCTCACTCAGAAGCAAGGTATCCCCCACCTTCTTTCCTTTGCCGGAGAAGAGACGAGAGAGAGGATATATCCTGCTGGTTGGGTTTGATGTGGATAGGAGGCATTGTGGAAAGTGCAGTGACCCCAGACGCAGGCTGACGGGATGGGGAAACCCGCATGAAAGTATTTGAGTGATAGACATAACAGCAAAGAAGCCTGACCCGACAGGGCCTCTCAGCTCTCACAGAACTTTAATAGTCATGCTTGTGAGCTTGCCATGTGCGCCCCATGCAGCACAACAAGAAGAACATCAAAGGACTCGGCTTGCTCCACTTTTATATGAGATCATGCAAGCACTTTTCTTTATTTTATGCAGCTTCACAGCTGTAGTAGATGTGGTGGCAAGACAAGTGGTTTTGAAGATCCTTCTCATCTCAAAGGATCTCCTTGATGTACACATGTTGCCCCAAGTCAGCTGGTAAATTAGACATCTTTGTTAAAGCATCTCCGTCTCTACATAAAACAGGTAAATGCTAAAGTCAGTTGTCAGTACTTATCCATGCCATGGTTTTGCTGCATAATCTTAGAGGAGTTCCTGTTTTATATTTTTCTCAAGGTTTCTGCATGTTGTTCGCACCACCTGTGTATTGTTGGTCACATCACATTGATTTTGAGTTTGCTGTTGGTTTTTTGGCATGAAATGAAAATTCATTCTATATTTTGTTATCTCCAATGTTATTGTGAACGATTCATCTATAGGTTTCTATTTTTCCAAATCTTGTAATGTTTCATCAAAATGTCAACAGGATCATCTGGTGAAAACGTCTCGGTTACATACGAGGAGGGAACGGATACGTAGGTCACGAATGACCAATAGGAATCTCACTAGAGAGGCCAATCTACTTGTGAAACTAAAACAAGCAGTCAAGGAGAATGTACACATATGGGATCCCCGTAGGGTCACACATATGGAACACAGCCCAGATCCGGTTCTCAAGGATTCAGCGGATTAAGGCCTGGCGCCGGATGCTCTGCCATGTCTGGGCCGAGGGGTTTTGGAGGACTCAACAGGTTTTTACGTTGGAGCAATAAGGGTGCACAGTAGGGTGCAGCAAGCCGACAGAGCCGGACCTCTCTGTGATTCTACCCGTTTAGGATGAGCACACGGGAGGGGACCGGCTCTACACGTAGGCTATAATATCTAGCAAACGTGTTAGGTATTGCTCAGCCCGCGGCTCTACAGATATCTGTTAGCGAGGAGCCACGTGCCTCACGTGGAGTTTGCATGCAACCTGAGTGGGCTGGGCACGCCTCATGCTTGGAGACAGCCTTTCCCTTCTGCTGGACTCCGTAACAGACAAAGAGCTGGTCTGAGGTACTGACGCTTTGAGTTCTGTCCACGTACATACGCAGAGCGTGAACGGGACAGAGCAAAGCCAGGGCTGGGTCTGCCTCCTCAAGGGCATCGCTTGGAGGTTCACGACATGGTCCCTGAAGGAGTTGTCACCCTGCCCGAACTTTAGGCGCGATTCGTCAACCGAAAATGCCTGCAGGTCCCCTACCCTCTTAACAGGGGCCAGTGCAACCAGCAGCAAATTCTTCATGGAAAAAGCTTTAAGTCTACTGAATGCAAAGGCTCAAAGGGAGCATCCTGAAGTGCTTGAAGCACCAGGGAAAGGTCCCAAGAGGGTATGGAGGGGGGTCAAGGAGGATTTAATCGTCTCTCCCCCCTTAGAATCCTGACGACCAGGTCGTACTTCCCAACTGTTTTGCCGTCTATGTGGTCGTGATAAGCTGAAACAGCTGCAGTATATACTTTGAGGGTGGAGGGAAGACAGCCTTTGCTCCAACCCTTGCAGCAAGAAGGAAAGTACACACCCTATAGAATATCTCCGGGGGTGTTCTTTACGAGAAGAACACCACTCAACGTACAGGTTCCACTTCAGGGCGTAAACACGTCTCATGGACGGCGCCCTTGCTGAAGTGATGGTGTTAAGTACCTCTGGGGGTAAGTCACCTAGAACCTCTGTGTCCCGTCTAGGGACCAAACATGGAGTTTCCAGAGTTCTGGACGTTGGTCCCATAGAATTCCCCTCTCTCTCAGTCAGAAGATCCTTCCTCAGAGGAATGGGCCAGGGAGGGACTGTCACAAGGAGCATGAGTTCTGGGAACCAAGTCCGGGTGGGCCAATAGAGAGCCACCAGAAGTGTCTGCACAAGTAGTTTCACTGGGGGAGGCCTGTGGGAGTTTATCAGATAACTCCCTTATCTTTGTCTTTCTTATGTTGCAAAGTTCTACTTTCCATGTTCATCCATCCATTATTTTGAGTGTTTTACGTGACATCTGCGTTATTTAAATTCCATTTTTTTTCTACAAAGTATTTCCATAGTGGACAATCCTATTAATAAGAATTTGAGAGCGCTTTCAGCTTCAGCTGGGTCGTTTGTTCTCCTGCCCTTTAACCAATGTGGCAGTTTCCGTAGAGTGTTTTTATTCTCCCTTGTATTATTATTTTTTACTCAGTAATGGATATGATTTTAAATGTAGCGAAGTACAATACTTCAAACAAAATGTACTTAAGTAAAAGTAAAAGTACAGATTTTAAAAACTCAATCACATAACGTGTGTAAATGTAATTCGTTACTTTCCCCCTCTGATCTCAAGAGTGTGCTAGTATGAGCCAGTCATCGAGATAGTTGAGGATGCGAACACCCTGTTCTCTTGTGGGAACAAGGGCCCCCAGTGGTGTCCAGTGGTGTTCTCGGACCGCACACTGCTGCCTGCTGGCGATGGATGAGAGTGGTGAGGATTCTCTCCTCCCAGTGCTCTCCGGCCCTCTTTGGACCCTGCTCTTTTATTGAAAATTTTGGTACCGCTGGTTTTTGAGGCCAGCGGCGGAAAACAAACAGAATTTTTTTCCACCTGGCCTGCGGTCACCGTTTCCTGGAGAGCAGTCCCATCCATCTCCGGGTTGCCCGTCCTGGGGCCGCTTACCTCTGGCTTTGCCGCCCTTCTTGGTGGGGGCCTGGACAGGCGGGGCGGCCTGCCTGCGACTGGCTCCACAGTGCCGTTTAGGTGAAGGCTGCTGCTGCGGCGCGGGATGCAGGAGGACGCCCCTGGCGATGAGAAGACTGAGAAGCGGTGGGGTAGAGGCAGTAGCTGACTGTATTTGATAGCCTCTGTCTGCTTTTGTACAGCCGAGAACTGCTGGGCGAAGTACTTGACTGCGTCGCCGAAGAGGCTGGTATGGGATACGGGATTTAAGGAACAGTAGCTTGTGGGTCTCCCTCACGTTGACCAGAAACAGCCAGAAATGGCGTTCCTGGAACACCAAGGTGGACATTGCACGACCCACTGTCCGCGCGGTGACCTTTGTTGCACGAAGTATGAGGTCTGTTGCGGCACAAGGTTTTTGGAGAACTTATGGATTTTGACCACCCTCGTGCAGGTCCTTCAGTACCTTGACCTGATGGATCTGCAGTAATGCCTTGGCATGCATGGAAGAGGCGGCTTCCCCGCAGGCCTTGTGAGCCTCGTTGAATAGGTCCGACGAGTACCTACAGGCCCGGGAAGGAAGACACAATTCTCCGCGCCGAGTGGAGTTAGGGCACAGCTGCGTTGCAGTGGCCCGCTTCACTGGCAGAACACGCATCATTTTTTTAAAGCCGCAAACTATCTGTGCAAGCTCTTTTAGGGACTGCTCTCCTTGGTGCTGAAGCAAGCAGGGGAATGGTCACCACAAACACTGACAGGAATGTGCACCTGTCTGTGCATTGTTCTCTCTCGCTGGTCTTACCAGCCGTGAAAATGGCTGTTGAGCGCTCTTACCGCGCACCTTATCAGCTGTGAAAACAGCTTTTTTGTTTTGCTAATTTAAAAATTAAAAAAACAGAAAAAAAGAGAGAGAAAAAAGAAGACTGCTCATGCTGCTTTCCCGCCACACCCCCGTAACAAAGTGGAGGGATTCAGAAGAGGCTTGCAGATTCACTCTGTGAAGAAGCAAAAAGCTAGTTTGCAATCGCAACAGCGGCTCGTTAAATACCCGCGCTGCGAGGCTGCACAGCTGTTGCAAATGACTGCACGCCAATGTGCATTGGCTTGTTTTAGTTTCACTCGAAGTAGATTGGCCTCTCTAGCAAGATTCCTATTGGTCAGTCATGACCTACGTAGTAGTGACTGACTGATAGGGAACTATTTCTCTCTGGTGACTTATGCAGGACATTTTTCCAGCTGTTTCTTACAACCAACTAGACGTTTTTACTTGCTTTTGACTGTATCTCTCAAAATCCAATCAACAACCAACACATAACCAATCCCCTTTTTTCTAAGGAATTTATTTATTTGTTTATTTGTCGGGGACTATGCACAGTTCAAGTCCTGTACCAGAGTTAGCTGTACAGCTAATTTACATCTGTGGTCCCTGGGCAAGGAACAATACAAGTTTATTATAAAGTATACTTCATACTCAAGTAAATTTATGTTAAAAATCATCAGCTAAATAAATATAGCTAACTATTTTCACATTCATTCTTTCTTTCTTTATTTCATAAGGACAACACACATTAATGAACATTTCTGTAAATGTGCCAGTGTTAGCCAGCTGACTAATTTTCAACTGCAATCCTTTGGGAAGATGTTTTTGAAACCTTCAAAATAATAAAAAGTACATTATGTGAACCTCAATACTCCATAAAGACAGCAATGACATCAAAAGAAGAATTCTCAGCACATCAGCATTTACACACAAATAGCAATTCAAGCATACAAAGCAACAACACAAGAATAAACTTTTGTAAAACACAGCCAACAGTATAAGAATCTTAATAAAATATTAGAGACACAGTCACAGGTTAATAAAATTGTAACATGCATTTAAGTAATAAAACAGTAGTAAATAAGAATATGCCAAACTGTTAATAAAATAAAATACAATATTTCCATACAAGCCACGCTGCTGGACGACTGGCAACGAGCAAAAGACATGGTACATATTAGCGGTTGTTGGAATTGAACTTTTTAATAAAAAGGGGTGGAGGAGCTTTTCTTAAACATCAAACAGGTGTCAGTGTGTTTTGTCAGATTTTTCCAGCTAAGGATATCATAATTGCCCAAAATATCACAGTGGTGGTAAATATTGGATTTTCTGTCTAACACTATAGGCCTGCATATACAAGGAGAGAATGGGCTTCAAAGTTGTACCTTTAGCTAAAGACCAACTTGTCATACAACATGTTAAGTAATGGGTTATTAATTGAATTTAAATATAATTTTGCTGCTGTAGTTGTTTCTTATGTACCTAAAATTAGCCAAACTGTTTTTAATTTCGCATTATAAAGTGTTTGGAGATGAACCGCTTACACTGAGTCACACACAACTGCCTGCAGAAAGTGTCCTTCAGAACGAAGAATAAATAGGTTATTGAATTTATACTGCATCCCAAACGACAAAAAATATGCCCTCATAGAGCATTTGGAAGGAAAAACACTGTAATACCGGCAGGTGAAAGCGCACATTGTCAAGCAGAGAGCACATTTCTCACAGCATTTATCGTATTTAAGTTTAACCATGAACTCTTATGGAAGTTTATATACTTGTTTAATGGTTTGCCAGACAGCAGCAAAGTGTCAGGCCAGATCCGGGCCACATCTGGTACGTGTGGAATCCACATCTGGTCCAACACTATGTTGCTGTCTGGGTTTTTATGTGTACAGTATTTGTGTATTTGACAGCAAGCACAACAAAATGGTGTAGAATAGTTCATAAAGATGCTGATTGGTGCACACAGAATTGAGAGATTCTGGTTTATGGTAGCCTGGAAAAACCCAGACAACTTCCGGCAAATTTAGATTTGCTCTGAAAGTTAGTCTGGCAAAGAGCTCATTTCCAATCCGTCGAAATCGCGGCACCAATCAGAAACATTGGGGCGGGCTTTAAACAATGACGACAGCGCTGGGATTTTGAAGCAGATTTTGTAGCCTACATTACAAAGATGGATGCCGCCATCAAACATCACTCGTTCGAATCAGACATCGCCTCTGTTTTAAGCGTTTTGAACGTTTCCTTTTTGTTAAAAACCGAGCAAAAAACAACACTCGGAGATGTTTCTCCGCCGCTCTGCAAAGGCCATCTCCTTCATCGCTCTGAATGTTTTAGGTCTATCCGCGATGTCCGTTGGTGACGCCCCTATGGAAATAATTTGTCTATGATGCTTTGCCAGACCATAACTCAGTTACAACTGAGAATGGTCTGGTTTTAACCAGGCTAGGTCTATGGTGAAATCAGATGTGTTTGCTGTGCATTCAAACTATGACTCTTCCATCCATGTTAGACTGAGATGAATTGACTGTGGAGGCCACTATAGCAGTGGTGAGCGGTGACTTCTTTAACCAGGTATGCTGGGTGGTGTGTTATTTAAAAAAAAAATGCCCAATGTGCAGACTATTTATTATAAAATAAATACTATGAAAATTGTTTCAGTTATGACTTTTTTTCATTTTATTTAGTCTTCAATCAAAAACAATGCGATTTTCGGTGTTTGAAATCTGGCAGCATATTTTCGGCGAGTGATTCGTGGACCATTTTCTCTCCGCATGATGAGAACACGGGATAATGATGACGCCAAAGCTGTTGTGGATCCGCTTACCCGAAATCCTCCGTAACTAGAAGCTTTGAAGAAAATTACCATTGTTTGGCAAATAAAAAAATGACAGTTACGTATGTATAACCAAAATATTATCATGTAGGCTTTAAGATACACATCAAACAATGGGATTTATAGTAATTTATAGTGTTATTATTTATTAGCGAGTCCTCGAATGGCTCAGGTATGCAGGGCATTCGCAGCTTAAATGGGCCGCACGCCACTGCATTAAAATACAGACTCGTTGTCATGTTCATGAAACCAGAATGTCATGATGTGTGCCATGATTTGTTATCTTGCTGGAAGAAGCCATTACAAGATACCTTATGTGACCATAAAAAGATGCAAGTGGTTATTTAATCATGCTCATTTTGTTTCAGGGCCATAATATTCGTCAAGAAAATATTCTAAATACCTTTACCACCAGCCTGAACCATTGACATAAGGCAGGATGGATACAGAGTCATGTTGTTTACACCAAGTTGTAATCCTGCTTGACGTTTGTCCAATCTTCTACTCTCTGGTTTTAGCGAGTTTGCGCTCAGTTTAGTTTCCTCTTCTGAGTTGAGGGGAAACCGATGTGTTGTAACACATAGGTTTTTTTTCAGTTACATTAACCTTCCTGTCAGCTTGAACCAGTCTGGCCATCCTCCTCTGGCATTTCTCACCAACAAGGTGTTTACACCCACAGAACTGCCACTCGCTGAATATTTGATGTCTTTCACACCAATTTCTGTAAACTGTCAAGATTGTTGAAAGTGAAAATCCCAGGAGACCAACAATTTCGTTCACATTCTCATGTTTGGTTTGAACAAAAACAGCCACGTCGGCAGGTCCACATGTAATTTTTATATAACCTGGCCCAGATGCTGGACGTTCACCATAAATTTAAATCAAAATTGGCAATATCAGTTGAAAAAGCTTTCTGTGAAAAGTTTTACAAGAATGCAGAGTTATTGATCAATAAATCAGCCTCTACAAGTCAATAATGTTTTATATATATAATAAGTAAACATAGGAAACCAGTAGTTCATGTTTGGAGTCCATTAAAAGGTCAATTTTCCAGCTTAAAAGCTGTTACAAACTTTGTCACACAATTCTAAGGCCCTGTCCCAAATGGCACACTTCATGTGTGCACTTCTGGTTTTGTGGACTAACAATGTCCGCCGCGTGTCCGTTAAGTCCATTAGACCATAGGGTGTCCAATTTGTCATTTTAGGTTTCAGAAGAGTGCTCGCCTGCTTTGCGGCTTTGCGACTTTTACTAAGCCTGTGACTTCTACACTAACAGTTAGAGCGGCATTACATCATGAAAGTGTGGACTTGGAGGAAGATCACTAGGCATTGGGTTCCATTTAGGACACATTTTATGGACAAGCATTCCAGAAATCTGTTTTACTTTGCTTGATTTGTGTTCAACGGTCATGCTTTGTAATGAAGTGGTTTGCATAATAAGGATAATTGATAGCATTTTATCCATTGAACTGATTCTTTGTAAACTTGAATGTTTACGTCCAATACTTGACTCAAAAGTTGACGAAACTCTGCGAAATAGCCACTTGGACGTAGGAGTTTTTGTTGACTTATATTTCCCTGCAGCTGTGTCTACGACTGCATAAGCATGAGGGGAGCTTTGCTGTTGTGCGTCAAATGTGATGTGTGTGAATTGGGGAGAGATCTCTGGAGACCGTCAGGTCATGTGATTCTTCCTGTGCTGGTCTGAGGCTGATCTGCCTCTCCCTCTGTCTCTATCTCCTCAAAGGTCTTGTTCCCACAGTACACTCCTTTCTTGCTTCAGGACATACAGCAGTGTAAACAGCTGCCGTGGATCCATCTGATTTCAGAAGATTATTTTCTTTTTTCTTTCTCCAAACTTCTTATCCTTTTTATTTTGAGAGAGCTTCTTTAATTAGGTTACTGGGGTAGTCTAGTTTGGACAGTCCACTCTGTCGTACACTCACATCCTTACACACCTGGCTCTAGTTCCTTTGTGAACCGCACGGAGAGGAAAGCCCACCTACCTTGAACTTGGCTCTACACGTTTAGCCCCTGAACCCGGGCCTGGCTGGTGTGTTCGCTCACTTTCTTCCCACATCTCTTCAAACCCACATCTGGCAGAGTTTAGGTGTGACAGGGTCCATTGAGCTTTCAGCTTATCAAATTCTATGGTTTCCTTCTGCACTTAAGGTCTCTATTTTGTGAATGTGTGTGTAATTGAGAAAAAGTGAAGGTAAAAAAAGATAACACCAAACACATTTCAGATGTGTTAGTCATGGATCACTGATTACCTGTACTTTTTCAGTTCACAATATTATGTCTTGGAGTGCCTCGTATGTTTTCTGGTGTTGAAAGCTGACCGTGTGTGTGCACAGTGCATCTTGTACCCTGAGACATGTGGACAACAAACTAAAATAAAGGCAGTGTTGTCTCCATGCATGCAGCTTATACCCCATTCAGAGGAGCAGGCCATGCTTTGCAGGAACCACAGGAAAAGAGACAGAACAGCTACAACACTGCAACAGTACTTTCGCAACAAACCCACCTGCTCATTTCACTTTTGCTACACGCTCGCCTACTGTCTCTGCTCTGAGACTACATTGACCCTACAAGACTGTCAAATCCTGCCTTAGCAAATGTTGACATCTGCCACATCGTTATACAAGCTTTTGCTCTGGTTTAATGGAATGGGAAAATGGTATTGATCTAAAATGAAATGGTCTGAGGGTGTGCTTACAGTTGTCATGTTTGGTTCAATTGCTCTGTTAGCGTGGTTCATTTAAATAAGTGTGAACGCTGCCATCTGAACCCTGATGCACATCAAACAAGCGGACCGAGACGCTGTCTCGATCCACTTCCAAACTAACTCTGGTGTAGTTCGAAAGAAATATGACACAACACAGACCAAAGACATGTAAACGAACCAAAAACAGGACATGATGTCACAACATCCCAGACAGCAAACTGACATTGAATCAACGTGGAAACGACGTCTCTCATGACATTGAAACAACGTTGATTTTGCTCATCGAATTAACGTTGAACCAACGTCAGACGCGGCATTCTTCAAAGCTAAATGAAAATCGAAAATTGGTTTGCTTTCATAACGTTGAAACAACGCGTTGATTTCAAGTTGATTTTCCGTTAGTTTTGAAAGAATGACGCGTCTGACGTTGGTTCAACGTTAATTCGATGAGCAAAACAATGTCAGGTCAACGTTGTTTCGATGTCATATTTCCACGTTGATTCAATGTCAGTTTGCTATCTGGGATGTGACCCTTATAAGGACAGAATGTTCAACCATTCTAGTATTTTCCTCGTCATGGTCGTGATGTTGCCCGTCAGATTTCAGTTCAGGCATCCGCGTCTCCTCACAGCAGATCTTGGTTTGTGTGACGGAGGGATTCCTGACACTGTTTTGATGGCTTTACACATTTTATAAGGTCTTCACTAGGTTCTTACCTGGTCAAAATACCATCATATGTAGGCTACGTACACACAGCGAGCACATTTATCCCAGTACACAGCATTGTTTTGGATGTTCGGTAAAATTACGTCGTGAAATATATATAATAAAAGCCGTCCAATCAGGTTGCGAACATATCCAACACATTCTCATCCTAGGGTGTCATCTAACTGACACTTTTGACCATGAGTCTAAATCCGACGCACATGGCAACCTTTAGCGTCAGTTAGATGACGCAGGTAGGTTTAGGTCTGGGGTAGGGTTAGGGTTAGACCACTAGGAGGCGTGTCTCATATTGACACTAAAGGGTGCCATGTGCGTCGGATGTTGACGCATGGTCAAAAGCGTCAGTTAGATGACGCCTTGGGATGAGAACGGGCTGACCTTTAGGATCGGTGTTCAGCTAACCAATACAAAATATTTGTTTTTTTTGTTCCGGACCAAGCGAACCAAACTGAAAAAGTGTGAACACACCCTTATTTCCAGCTGAAATGAACACTGTGGCAGTAAAACACCAATGACTTTTATTCCCTTTTTACACATATTATGAGTACAGGAGAAGATTATCAATTTAAAAAAGATTTATGTTCACATTGTTACTTGTAAAATACAATATTATGAGCTCGAAAGACTTTTACCATTGTGGAAGATTTCCATCACAAAACCAGCTCCATATACGTTTAGCTTTTCTGATGCAGAAAACTTGCTCGGTATCTCGCCTGGTAGGATAGCATGATTGGGAACTCAAATGTGTAGATGCGTAGAAGCGAGTTAAAATGACACTTTTGCTTCAGAAAATGTGTTTTTAGCTCAAGTTTGCTTTTTTCAATACTATTGGTTAGCTTTAGTGCAGTGTAGCTGGTTATTTTCAAGCGCAATAGAGCATTAACCTTTTAGCTCCACTCACCGGACATCTAATTTCTAAATGATTTGTTCAACCGCTAACGTAATAAAACATAGCTACATTTATGTTAATCTTTTTGGGGATAAAACTGTTCGTGCTTTAAGCACCACGAACTGGATATTTCACTTTGAAAGTGTCACAAAATGTGCAAAAAACGTAATAACAATTTTGCAGAAATGCTATAGGCAGGTTTTCCAGTGAACATGGATCAAAACAAGTTAAACATGTTATGTTTTAGAGATTTATCAAAAAAGCTAATACAAATCTTTGAAAGGTTACAATTTATTCAAGCCCATGTAAGAATAATGCCAATCAACTACACCACTTTATGATGAGCAGGTTTTACTGACAATCTTGTGGAAATCTCCCATTTTTTCTAACAGAAATGTTTCCAAGACGTTGAATGTATTACAAACACAAAGGAGACAGGACTGAAATCAGGGATGCCTCTGTCAGTGCTCGACTTGCCCTCTGAACATCTCCAGAAAGCACACACCAGGGGGATTTACAAAGCAGGAACTCTCACTTAAGGGGGTATTAAGCTGTCCTGCATAAAGAAGTTAATGGTGGGGCAGCTGGTGCCATAACGTTAGCCTCCATTGAGCTCAAAAGACAACATAAGATAAGCGGTAGATTAGCTCTTACCCACACACAGGCAGTCTGTACCAGTTACCATACATGCCCTCTGTGCTTAACTAAACACTTAGAGCCCAAGATAAATAGAGAGCATGGGAAAAGTGGTCAGCTTTTATGGACATACCAAGTTGAGATGTCTTGGTGGCCAGACTTTGAGTTTTAAGGTCATTTTAAGAGGATGAATCTCATCCTGTCCTTTTCAAGTCAATTCTAACACACACACGCACACACACCTGTTTTTTTTTTTTAAGCAACCCAGACAGCAAACTGACATTGAATCAACGTGGAAACGACGTCTCTCATGACATTGAAACAACGTTGATTTTGCTCATCGAATTAACGTTGAACCAACGTCAGACGCGGCATTCTTCAAAGCTAAATGAAAATCGAAAATTGGTTTGCTTTCATAACGTTGAACCAACGCGTTGATTTCAAGTTGATTTTCCGTTAGTTTTGAAAGAATGACGCGTTTGACGTTGGTTCAACGTTAATTCGATGAGCAAAACAATGTCGGATCAACGTTGTTTCAATGTCATATATTTCCACGTTGATTCAATGTCAGTTTGCTATCTGGGAACGTATTTTATCATTGTCTTAATCACACTACTTGTGGATTTGTAAATCTAATTTTTTATTCACTATCATAAATGGACGTTTCCACTCTTTAAAAGTTTTATACATAAAGAAATGAACTATTGTTTAAATGTTGAAAAATGTGACAAGAAAAAAGCTGTTTTATTTAACATGCTCACCTCATATGGCCTGACATACTGTATTAAGATCACACAAACCAACAACCAGTTTTTTTATATTAGCAATAAACCCGTTATTGGACTGTTAATCATAAATGGACTGACAGGCATGGTTTACAAAAAATTACATTGCTAAAACTTTTGAGTGAGGCTTCATCCGTACCAATAGTTAGTATGTCAGTATGATGTCCAAACCCGCTGTCATGTCCACCTTATTTTTTTCCTACTCGGATGATATATCCTTTGTACCAGACTTCTGATTCATAAGCCGCTATAGGTAAATATCTATAAATAGCTAAACAATAACTATTTGTGACAGAAACCAATATGACAGCAAATAGCAGTTTGCTATATCAAGCAACATAACAGGTGGATTGGTCCGTGCAATATGAAAAACTTCTGACTGCACCTTTAAATCTTAAAACCGATACTAGACAATTTGAAATTTATTTCAGTGTGTTTGATTGATTTCAGTGTGTGTGATTGTCAAGGCAGTTTATCTGATGGAGTTGTTAATTGTGTCAGTAACTCTTAAATAGGGCTCCTTGCGCTGTAGAGCGCATGCATATTGAATGGCATGCCTTTGGCAGACAGGGGGCACTACTGCTCTCCTCAAGACCTGCCGTTGGTGCTGAGTAACGGTGGCAGAGTGAAGACGTGCTGATTGGTCTCAAGATGACTTAACAAGTCCTGAAACCATTTCTGTATGCAGCTGTATATTTCTGTCTACTTTATTGGTAATTTCTCTTCATAACATGCTTTTTTACTTTTTGTTTGTATTTGTTAGTCAAGGAATAAATCAACTGATGGTCAACAGCAGGGTGCTTTCCAGTGTGGAAAATCTACATGTCCATGAACAGGAACAAAACAGTTGGTAATTTTAACAGTAAAATACTTTAAAAACCTGTTAACTCTTTCCCCTTCATTGACGGCATTTTCCAGCAATCCATGTTTTCAGTGTTATCCGGCAGGGGGCGCTATTACGCATCTTCTGAAAGAGAGTACAGAATCTCCCGATCATAACACAGCGGAAGAAACATAAACAAGTGATGCTTATGAACATTTAAATCAACTCGATCATCAAAAATTAAACGGCATATAAATAAAAACTGCCTAGCGATTCAGAATGAAATTTCAACCCAGCAAGTGGTCTAGGACTGTGAAGTGCTGGGGTTTTTGACTGCCCATTCTCATCCTAAGACGTCATCTAACTGACGCTTTTGACCATACTTCAACATCCGACTTTTTAGGGTAAACTTTAACGCCAGTTACTGTAGATGACGAGCCCGTTCTCATCCCAAAGCGCCATATAGGACGCTTTTGCAAAAGCGTAAATATCCAACGCACATGGCACCCTTTAACGTAAAATGAGACGCAGATATATTTGGGCAGAAGGCGCCCCCTAGTGGTCTAACCCTTACCCTACACCATACCTAAACTTAACCATAACCGAAGCGTCTCATTAGACGTTAAAGGGTGCCATGTGCGTTGGATATTTACGTTTTTGCAAAAGCGTTGTATATGGCGCTTTTGGGATGAGAATGCGTTGAGATGACGCTATCTAATCCTAACCCTACCCCACACCTAAAGCTACCTGCGTCATCTAACTGACGCTAAAGGTAAAGCGTCAGTTAGATGGCGCCCTAGGATCGTCATCTAACTGACGTTAAAGGGTACCCTAAAACGTCGGATGTTGACGTATGGTCAAAAGCGTCAGTTTGATGACGTCTTGGGATGAGACTGTGTTGTTTTTGATTGAAGCGATCTACTGGTCTATGTTTGGATCATCACTGAATCCCAACCGGGCGTAGTGTTTAGACAAAATCATGTTTGTTTTAAACTTACTCTTATTCAACTGTTGATGAAAAAAGATTCCATGAAGCTATATATATATATTTATTATTATTTTAAAGCAGAGGCCCCCTTTTTTATATAATGCATGTTCAGATATTCCTAAAAAAAAATATTCTGGGGGACATGAAAGTTTTGTGAAAGTGATGCTGGCAACGTGAATGTTTGTTATTGCGTCACATTAGAGTCACATGTGTTTCCGTAACTTTCACAGATTTATTTTTTTACAGTGGAGAAATGACGACTAAGAACAGAACAGCAGGAAAGAGAAGAAATTTGGAAAACACTAAGATTCCCTCCACCGCACTAAAGCAGCTAAGCCTTTGCTAATCTAAAACCCACCCCCACCTCCACCCGCCCCTTTTCCCAGATCAAAGCCACCTTCTACCTTGGGATTTGGCTCCTCAATTAGACGGATTAGTATCAAATCGAGTTTTGATTTGCTTCCCATTGTTACATTCTCGGTGGGGTAGCAGGGCAGAGAATAGGAGCACGTGAGTGACCCAGAAATGCTGGATGCAGTCCTGCAGAAAGAGGGGCTCCCATGGAAAGGGGCCCCCTGTTTTTGGAGGCCCCGGAAACATGCGTTAATGGTCAGTCAGAGACGTTTGTGTGGAACAAAAGGCAGCAGCTCAGCTTTTTTCCTGCTTCCCCTTTGCTTCAGAGCCTCTAGATGTGGGTAAGAGTGCTTGCCAAGTGACTTTACATGAGAATATTTCATTGGTAATTAAGGCAAAGCTTGAATGAAGAGGGTTCTCTAATGCTGAAGTGTCCGGGCACATGCACGTACTGTATGTGGATGAGTATCGTCTTCAAAGTGCACGCAGCTGTGAATCTACAGAAGGGATGGGCAGGTTATGTGGTGAGGTAAATTCAATATTTTATTTGAGAAGGCCTGAATTGCTGGAAATCTACTGACAGCACACATTGTTTCTGTTTCAGTTCAAGTGTGAGTGTTGCGGACCAAAATAATTCACGCTGAGAAAGGAACACAAAACTCAATGTGTTTTTTAATTCAGTCCAATGCATTGTGCAATGTACAATATGTGGGTGAAGGAGTGGCAGTGTTGAAAGATTAACACTTTTTTTTTTTTTTTTTTTTTTTGCATTGTACAAAGACTGACCAGTAGATGCTATAGCCAGAGCAGTTTTAGTGCTCTCGCTTTTCTAAAAATTAGTCTAATAAATGTCCATGAGATTGGGTTAAAATGGGGCTTGTAAATGGAAGGGTCAGTGAAGTAGTGATTGTCAGCCTCAGGAGGTGTAACTATGATGAAGATGCATTTCATTTATAATGCACTTTTCTCCAACCCAAAAGCGCTACACAGTATGGTAAACAGATATAAGATTATTAAATTAAACAATAAAGAAAAATCCAATACCGACATACAAGATAATACACTTCAAAGACAATACACATTTTTTAAAAGATGGGTCTTTAAAGACCTCTTAACCCTCAGGTGCTCTTCGGTCATTTCTGGTTTTGAATTTCTAAAAATCACAGCTTCATCGGAATGTTATGAAACTTGGTAACTTTTATGGCATTATGTATGTGAATACAAAAAAATTGAGGTCATTAACCGAGCATGCTAAGTGGTCGTAAAAAAAATAGTCACACTTGTGGTCTTCGGTCAAAAATGACCGACCCATAGGAAATGAATGGGAAATTGACAAAAATTCACAATATTTTATTTATTTATTATTTTTGTTATATTTTTTTAATAAGAAAAAAAATATATTTTTGAGATTGTTTCAACTATACTGTATATTTAAATCCACAAAAAAAAAAAATGTGTTCATAAACATCTGGGGAATTCATATGCTTCTTCATAGAGAGCTGTACATGTCATCTAGTGGTTACACCATGATTCTATGATTTTTCTCTATATTGTAACCAGATGATGCTAATTTTCTTCAAAAAAAATTTTTTCTGAAGGCCTAGACTCTATATTAAACTAAAATACTGCATTAATAATTTTTTGGAAATAAAATATATGGAAAAATAGACCATAAATATGAATAAATTCAATCAAATTGTCTCAAAATACTAAATTACAAAGAATAAATATTATAGAACAAAAATAAATTGCATTGGTTTTACTGGGATGGAGGAAATTTAATTTTTAGGTGTCCGGTCACTTTTGACCGGGAAGATAACAAGTGTGACTCCGAAACGAAGAGCACCTGCGGGTTAAAACAATCCAAAGTTGGGGAATTTTTAATCGCAAATGTAAGTTTATTCCACAACGGTGGGGCGGTAATCGTAAAGGAGCAACCAGCCATCACTTTAATTTGAATATGGGCTACTGTAGAGTAGAAGAGGCAGGCGAGCGTAGAGGACGATTTGGAATGTAAGGAACAACTAAAGGGTGCCATGTGCGCCTTTTGTGTAAATGGAAAAATTCTAAGATCTTTGAGTTCAGCTAATGGAAATTGTTGTTTATAATTTGGTTCAGTGTAACTTAAATCTATTTTATTTATTTTATTTTTAATTATTGAAATTGGAGAAAAAATCTGTTCAACACTTGTCAGCAGCTGAGGCTGTTATTATAGCAAATCTCTTACCTACCTGTTAACTCTAACTACTCCCTACCTGTCAAGGTTGCGATTTTTACACCACTTACCTTTATTTGGGTCATTACTAAATATGGTGTAAAGACACGATGTGTGATTGCACTAGTTGTGAACAAGTATCAAAAAAACAAACCGGGTAAAAAGTTCCAGCTTTAGCCTATTAGCGACCATCTAGTTAGGGGTCAAATGTTGTTTTCTAGTTATTGACAAGAATATGTGACCGTACACTCAGGGTTGGGAAATCAAATGTAGTGAAGAATGAACCACTGGGAAAAAAAATACATTCTAGTTACAGGGTTGAATTGTTTGGTGGATGAAGAATTTGAATTATGTAATTTCCTTGGCGCCAATTTTATGGAATACTTCTGGTTTTCAGTACAACAAAAGTCCTGTGGTAACATGATGTGAGACAGTTAAATATAAGCTTTTGATCATTAAAATAAGTTAATAAAGCGCAGACGACCAGAATTCAAATGTGTATATCTTTACAACCATTCAAGGTATGACTTTGACTTTGATATCATTTGAAAGCTTATCGTGTCCTCTTTCCATTACCAAAATCTAAATTTTTAAATGTGGGTCACTGTGACTCATTTTGCTGGATCATATCACAAATAATGAACTTTTAAAATGTCATCATGACCATTTTGAATGGTTCAAAATCTTAAAACGTTCCCTTTAAATTAGATTTGAATCCCAGATTTGAAATGTGGTCTCAAATTTAGTCAAATATTCACTAAACCCCAAAGAGGAAATGACAGTAGTCTTAATGCACGTCTGCGTCCTATCTTTGTCATGCTTTCATCTGAGGCAACTCATGATCAGAGGCGCAGTGATCTAACGTCCTGCTCTGAGTAAAAGTGAAGCTGGAAAATGAGACTCGCCGGAGTGCTTGGAAGCACGCGTGCATATGGCAGACGAGACAGAAAGCACATCACTGTGTAAACAGAGGAGGACTCATCCAGTGCGTGTGTGTGGCCGCAGTGCATACTGCAATGAGTCATCAGACTACATCTGGAAAATACAGATTCTCTCCCCAGATCCTCTCCCCAGCCCCAACCCAATGGACTACATGCACTTTATGACGTACTAGGGATTTGAAATAACGCGGCTAGCCTGTTATGTCGTAGTCACTTAATTCCCAAAATGCCATTTAAAATGAATTTATACAAGAACATTTTAAAATTCAGGATTGTTCAGAGGCAAACTCACTAATCTGTGTACAGCGTCCACTAAGTATGTACAGCGTTTTACGGAGGTTGTGAAGGCTTTAATCCAACTTGAACTAAGAAAGCAGTGGTGGCTGGAAAACATACACTACTTCACCACAGATCAGTTTGAAGCACAAATCACAGAGGGTTAGTGACTAGTGAAAGGTCTTAGTGTCAGTGCTCTAAACAAATACAGCCTATAAACCCTGTGTTTCAGTGTGCGAGAGAGAAACCTGAGAAACCCATAGTGCTTCTTATAGATCTAACAATAAGATGGGAACAAACTCACCTTTTTAAGATGTTTATTAATCTTTATGCTGTGTCATTGTTCCTGTAACCCCCTGGGGTCGCTAGTCAAGCCGGCTCGCTTTTTTTCTTATCAGTGCAAAAGAGACTCAAAATGCTCGTTGATTTCGATCTGACATATAAGTGTTTCGATATCATTCGATACTGTTTAGTGTCTATTTTTTGTGTATACTCCAACCCGATCTCATGGGAATTCGTGCGAATTTTACGAGGTGGCTAATTCGTAACAATTCGTACGACCTCACTTGTACGAATTAGTACGATTTTACTAAATCGTACATATTTTAAGAATTAGCCAATTCATATGAATTCGTACGAATGACCTACCCCTGACCCCGCCCCTAAACTTAACCGTCACGTGGGTTTAGACAAATTGTACAAATTCGTACGAGTGAGGTCGTATGAATTAGTACGAATTAGCCACTTTTGAATCACTCGTACGAATTCGTACGATTTGGTCGTGAGATAGCGTAGCTATATTCACAATAAAAACAAAGTTTTGCGCTTTTTTCCAAATAAAGAAAAATAAACATGATGCGCGTTCTGCCATCTCTCTCAATGTGAAGTTCGTTCTGAAACGCGTCCGAAAATGAAATGTAACTCAGAATACTCAACACTTTGACACAGGCCTGAATTGTCTTTTAAATGAAGTAATTTATATAAAAAACAAATATTCTCAGTTTATGTAATCTGTATGAAAAGAGAGATGTCAGTCATTCTCATTTCAGCTCATGATAACTCGGAGAGGCAAATGAATGTTATTGAAACGCAAATGATCTGAGGCAAGCAATGCAAACATGCCAACGCCCACATCAACTCGATAAAACACATCAAATTTGATCTCATGTACTTTACAACGCTGTGAGGAATAATACTGTGTCGGTTTAGTTTCAATAGATTTTATTTTATTCTTAAGTGCTTTGTTCTCATTTCGATATGCGATAGTGTCAGTAAACTTCAAAAAGACTGTTTAAATTTGTATTGCATGTCTGTGTTGAACCGCACAGATCTGTGCGGTGTTGTTTACTACAGAACAGCCCGATCTGTGTTGTTGTATAAGGAACATATTAAACTACAAATTAACATTTATATGCTAATATATCATAAAAACAATATGGTACAGACGAAATATGAATGTTTAGACAAGATTTCGTTGATTTGTTTTGGATATATTATAAAGTTCAAATAAGCTTTTGTTCGCCAATTTCTGCTCATATGTTAAATATATAGTATGGGATGTTTTGTCAAAAAAAAAGTATATTGAATTATCAAGTAAGATGTTTTTATAGTATTTGTTCCAATATTCAAACTAATTATTATTATTCGAGTGATTTAACTGCATAGTTAGAAATGTTTACCTTGGATATTATACAATTTGCATGCATACAAAATAAGTTCTCACATTCTTTCTTGTGGTACCCAGTGACACACCTGAATGAAAGGTTCAATATGCGGGTCATTGTCTTCTCAGAATCAGAGCATTATTCATGATCATCCACGCCCCCACGCATATTGCCTTTCTAAACAAAACGCGTCTTAAAAATCAACGTTTAAATCAATCTATTATTTTATGTGAATGACTAGGATGATTTTCAAATCATTTTGAAAAAAAAACTCTAGGCGACAACATCCGTCTAGTCTCGTGGACACATATTTAGCATGTGCTTTTGTGGCCTTATTTCAGAAACTTTCATTTTTATTTTTTTCAATAACCATGTATAAACAACATTCTCTCAAAAATACAAACATGTACATACATAGTACTCACATATTATACCTATGCCTGTTTATGCTAAATATTGTCACAGTCTCGTCTGCACCGTTCTGTCTGCGTCTCCAGCACTACACTTCCCATGATCCTCTCGTCTGCCCACCTGAACTCACTCCCTCATCAGCCTCCTGTTCAGCGTCCTGTTCATCTGTTACACCTGTTTGCCACCTCGTTATGTTTGATTCCTCTGTGTATTTAAGTCCCTCAGTTTCATTCTGTCCTTGTCGGTCAATGTCTATGTTTATTGTTAACCCGTGTGGTGCCCGTGTTCCTGTCTTCCTGCCTGTTTATATATATTAAAACTTATCTTCACCGATTTTCCGGACTCCTCGTTCCACTGCCAGAACCACACCGTGACAAATATATTGTAAAGACACCTTTAATTAATATGTTTATAAGCAACTGAAAAAAGCACAAATGTCAGTGCATGTCAAAACATTTCAAGGACCCCAAAAACACCTTTAACCAGGTTAATAATTATTTTAGGTAACACTTTTTTTTCGATGGGCCACTTTGGATATTCTACTAAATAGTAACTTTGCAACTACAACTCCATGTCAGCTAACTCTCATCAGACTATTAGTAGTCTGTCTACTTGACTGACTGTCAATATATTCTAAATCTTTATTTTGCTCCCCAACAGACATTCTACTGACTATAGTAAACCAAATTTGCAAGTGTGTTAACTTATTCTACAAACCCGCACCCTAGCCTAACAGTCTACTAGTACTCTTTTAATGTAGTCTTTTAATGTCTACTATAAATATCTTATATTTATCATGGTATTTTCCAACTAACAATACTGCAAGACGATAATAAAATTACATAAAATGAACCGTTATAAAGGCTATTTTAACCACCTTTTTCAGGTCTATGTGGCAATGTAGCACTATGATTGTTGGAATTATGTGATCATGCTCCTCTGGTACTTTCATCAGGAACTCCATTAGGGAGGTCTGTGGGAGTAGTGATGTGGTCATTCTTAGGTCAGGACTGTGGCGAGACACATGCCTGACAACCTTAATAATTTTTTCTGTAAGTTGTGGCTCAAGCAGCTGTGCTTAGACATTAAGTGTGTCATATTGTCCATACAAAGGGTAGGATCTAAAAGAGGAAACAGAAAACCATTACCGTTTAAGATAAAATCTTAGTAATGTTTGTGAAGCGATTGACTCATCGGTTAGCTTCAGTAGTATCAGTATCCTGTTTAGTGTGCAACTGAATCCGCCCTATTGAGAAGTAGGAGAGGAACCATGTACATGGATGGCAGGTGTTTGGCCCAGCTGATGTTTGTCAGTCATCAGCCGCATAAAGGAAGACAAATATTAATTTATCCTCATCACATCCTGCCTGTGTTTGTCTAAAGATTTTAATTCAGAGAGAAACATTCAATGTTTGTTGCTCAGAAGTGTCTCTATTCAGGACAACTATGAATCAAGCGAGAGAGTGCAAATCCCTTTTTCCAGAGTGCAAATGAAACTTATATATCTGTGTGTGTGTGTGTGTGTGTGTGTGTGTTTGACGGAAGTCACTTTTGCTCATCAAGACTGCATTTATTTGGGTTGCATATAAGGCTGCATTAAAATGCAGTAAAACATTAATACTGTGGAATATTATTACAATTTAAAATGACTGTTTTCTCTGAATAGATTTCAAAATGTAATTTATTCATGTGATCAAAGTAAATTTTCAGCATCATTACTCCAGTCTTCAGTGTCACATGGTTCTTCAAAAATCATTCTAATATGCTGATTTTATGCTCAAGAAATATGAAAGAATTGTAATTATTCCACAAGTTTTACCAGTATAGTGTGTGTATATAAACTGTGACATTTATTGAAGGAAACGTACTGAATTTATGAATGTATTAGTATGTGGTTTGTCCTTTTTTTAATGACATCAGCACTCAAGCTTGCATGAACAATAAAGTCTTGGTTACGTATGTAACTCTCGTTCCCTGAAGGAGGGAACTGAGATTGGGATCACGCTTAGGGAGCCTGTCATCTTCGAGTATTGAAAAATGAGCCAATGCATATTAGTGTGCAAGATTTACATCACACACTCCACCCCATGGCGTGTGTATAAATATGTAAGTGGATGCATGCACTATTTGTTTTTCCCTGATGAGCCGAGCAGAGCCCGGAGTCAGTGGTGGTCCAGCAATAGAGGTGACGGGACTACGTCTCCGTTCCCTCTTTCAGGGAACGAGGATTATATACGTTAACAAGACCCCATTAAAACACCACTAGTCCTGCCATCTTCCAATGCCTAGACAAAAGCCTCCTTATCCCCCCACAGTATTGAGGTGGAGGTAGGACAGGGCTTAGTCCATGGAAGTCACTGCTGTTCCACAAGACCTACTCAGACTTGGATAAAGCTGGGAAAGTGTGTCCCTTCGGAGGAAAGGAAGATGCTGCAAAAGCCACATCCTGCTTGTAGGGAGGTTTACATATGGAGGATACAAATATGGACTGGGTGTTTTACCGGGGAGGACAACAAATGGAATGTCACTGAGGTGGGTCCAGCCTATAACAGGAGGGAGACTCATCTGGTCAGTGACGGACAGCTGAGTGGGCTCTGCCAATGGGAAGACACAGGCTCGCCACAGGGAGCCGTACCGTGGAAGAATACACATATGGGATCACTGGGATCACAACATAAGGACCCAGGCTAGCACAAGTTCCACCAGTGCATTTGAGTGTTAGGCCTGACATCGGACGCTCAGCCATATCCGTTGCCGAAGGGTGTGGAGGAACTCAACAGGGTTCGGCTGAAGAGGAACTCTACTGGAGCAAGAACAGTGCACATATCCAGTCCGTAGAAGGGTAATGGCGCAGTATGCCGACACTTTGAAACTGGCTTGAAGGGATCCCACGGGAAGCAACCAGCTCAACACATAAGCTATTTTTTTCTAGCGAATGCGTTGGGTGTTGCCCACCCCGCAGCTCTAAAACAACGCCTAGGAAGGATATACTCTCTATTTGAATCCAATCCAGTGGGCTAACCTCTGCTTGGTCTTTGTAACAGACAAGAGCTGGACTGGAGGTCCTGAGGCTTTGCATTCTGTCCAGTCATAATTATAAGGTCCTATATAACTTTATTGTGACCATCCAAGGGGGACAGGGAACAACCGCATCCAGAAACGTACATGTGAATGACAGCTTGAAAAAGACATAAACTCACCTGTGTTGCTTTTTCAGGAAATGGGACCCTTCACCCACATAGGGGAATGACCACAGCAACACTGAAAGGAGATGCTGCAGCCTGTAAAATTGAAGCACTGACTTCTTTGCACTCTAACCAATCGTCAACAAACACACACCAACATTTGATGCTGCTAAAACAGCAGTTGAGAGCTCAGAAACTCGCGATCAATTCTGAGTGTGGCACAACATATTGAGTTTTTGGGGTAAGAGCATGCTACCTCTCTGCTCAACCTACTCAGAGCACAGAAAGAGTCGGTGAACCTGAAACTCCAAAAGACTTTGAGAGGAAACCACGCTTGAACTTACCACCAGCAGCAGACTGCCGATGGGCCCAACTGGATGACGATCTAAATATACATTTCTGCACTTGTTTGACTTGCGCCTGACACTGAGGTGAAGTTGGAGTGCGCGTCTGAAAATCTGAAAAGCGTTTAAAAAACACAAATCTTGTCAATAAAAAAGAGACAGAAACATCCCTGCTTGATGCCCCAGTTTTGCCTTCTGGACTGTTTGGGGACTCAGTAAACACTGCTGTCAGCAGATTCCGGGAGGCAAAAGGCATGAGGAGGCTTTCATCAAGTTTCTTTTCCGCCATACTCAAGGGGAAGGGCTGTCAGCCACCCAGCCCCAACCCGGTCCGGCTCCTAAGCGGAGAGAGGCACAGAAGCAGAGTATGGCGAGTCGCACTCCCCCTTGTTAAGACTGGGGACCAGCTCGCCATGCTCAGGAGCCTAAAGTGAGGCCGGATTCAAGAACCATCATCTCTGCAAAGGAAAAATCCTACGATCTCAAGAGCTTGCGCTTCCTCATCGGGATGTCATCCTTACAATCTTGTATCTCTGGGGTTGAGACTCAAGGACAAGGAAAGCATGCTCTCTCCTGCCCAGAGGACAACATACTTAGGGGTTATATGGGACTTGGTCACCATGCAGGCAAAACTCTCCCTCATGTGTCGAGACCATCTTAAACAATTCAAAGAATTGTTGGTGCGCGCACATGCGTCTCTTCCCAAAATAACCATATATGGAGATTACAACGCCTAGTTTGACTATGCATATCCTCATCTGCATATCATTTGCATAGGATTATTCATCCACGTGATACCATGTTTAACGGTACAAGACTTTAGTAAAATATTAAATACGGATGTGCCGTCACATTATTACAAACATAATTTTTTTAAGCAGCCTATCCTTGCCTTGTTTTTGAATAAATAAATCAAATAGTGTTAAATACATTTCAGAGAAAGTATTTCTCAATCTTTTCCACTGGCCAAATAGTATTTTTAATTGATTTATATTTTTAATGGAAACAGATAGACCTTGTTGTGCATTATTGGCACGAAACATTTTTTTTTTTATCAGACAAACTGCTATTAGCTATCAGTTAAAAACAGAATGCCAGAGGAAAAGTGTTCAAAAGCATTGCATCCACAACAAATAGGTCTATTTCTATTTATTGAATATACATTTTTTGTAACTTCTCAGTAATGATTTTATGTGGTTTAAATGTTTAACTCCATTAAAGGAAACTCTGGCGCAAAATGAACCTTTGGTCTAATAAAACATTGGTACCTAGTCAACCGTTCTCTGAGATTTGTTTTCAAGATAATCGAATGTAAAGAGTTTTATCTCTAAAAACTGTTTAGCGTATAATGCTAGTAATGGGGGCATTTACTAAGTAAAAAGAAATCGCTAGTTTCTACCAATAACAAGGCTCAAAATAGCCTCTCACGGTATCATAATGAGGGTCCGTACATACAAAATGAAGCATTGAGAACTTTGTAAGTGTACAGACCGTTTTATAAGAAGATACGTTATGAAGACGGTTCACTTCGTGTATACAGGCGCCATCTTTGGAAACAGACTCAATAAGTCGAACCACGAATGCCGTTCATACAGTTCAGCTCACTGGTCACGTCGTTCGTGGTTCGACTTGTCGTGACTGGTTTCCCAAGATGGCTCCTGTCTGTATACACGAATGCTGCATCCCAATTCGCTTACTTATACTACGCCCTAAAAGTATGTACTCTTTTTGTGAAAAAAAACACACAGTAGGCAAGCTTTGGGACATACTATCACGTCATCTTTAAACTGCCCTGTCAATCATCTTGTCACAGTTAAAATCCTCCATTCTATCAAATTTGATTTCCTACCGTTTCGGAGCACGTATATCTGCCAGTAGTGTCTTTCATGCGGAGACTCTCCTCGTGTTTGCAATTTGAATATAATTTTGCATTTAAAAAGTAATGGCTAAACGTATCTTTACAAAAGTTCACAATGCTTCTGCATATGCAATATAATGTGGACAACATTGAATAAATTCATTTTCGTCAGGTTAGATACTGATAATTAATCACTCAAAGCTCTTTATCTAAACCTCTCTATACAGCCGCGGGACCAGTGCAGGATTCGCGCGTCCTCTGTCTGTAGATTATTTTTAACACTTTTTACTCGTGTTTGTAGTTCTAACCGAATCCTCGTCCACCGCGCAATGGTTTGTGGGCAATATTAGCCGTTAGAGTGTGCATCGATCTACACTTCGGATTCTGACCGGATATAGTAAGTAGACCATCCGGGTATCTTTGAAACACTCATTTCAACATACTACGATTTGGGACGTACTAATTCTATTTTCGAATACTATTTAGGACGGATAGTATGCGAATTGGGACGCAGCAGAAGTGAACTGTCTTTATAAAATACACTGTACACTGTACACTTACAAAGTTCTCAATGCTTCGTTTTGCATGTGACCCTCATTATGTTACTGTGTTAGTGTGGGGCTATTTTGAGCCTTGTTAGTGGTATAAACTAGTGATTTCTTTTCTTAGTAAATGCCCCCATACTAGCGTTATACGCTAAACAGTTTTTAGTGATAAAACTCTTTACATTCGATTATCATGGAAAGAAATCTCAGAGAACGGTTGACTAGGTACCAATGTGTTATTAGACCAAAGGTTCATTTTGCGCCGGAGTTCTCCTTTAATGAGAATGGCATTAGTGGCGTACACCTCTTTCAGGGCCTGTTTTGTGCGTACGCAACGGTTATAAATGAGGCCCCAGATGTCTCTACAGACAAAGTTATACTTGAAGTCAAACAAAGATGTTTTCCCATAGCGCAAAAGTGCAGGATGTCGTTCCCGCTTTTTCAGGGAATAGGGTTACAATCAAGTAACGCAAGATGGTTTGTTTGCATATGTTGCTTATGTCAGATTAAAAAAAATAAAACATTTGATAAACCATTCATGAATGTACTAATAAAAAGTTAGCCAATAACTATTTAATTTACTCACTCAAAGTAAATTTTGAAATATTAGCTCACCCAAAAATCACCTGTCATTGTTCCAAATCTGATATTCATTCTTCTGTTAAACGCAAAAGAAGTTCAATTGTAATTGTTATTCACTGGATTTATTATATTTCAACACAGCTCTAAAACCAGTGTTATTTTAGTATTAATTTGGTAGTAGTTTTTTAATATTTTTAATTAATTAATTAATTTTTTATTTTATGATTTATTTTAATTTTACTTCAAGTTTAACTAATTTTGTAGTTCTTTTTAATATCATATCTATTTATTTTTTTATTTCACTTTTAGGTTTTGTTATTTTAGTTCATAAGGTTAAACTAAATGAAAATGAGGAATGTTCCTTTGGCAACTAGTTGAAATAAAATAATTTATTCTTGATATTTTATGTCATTTCCGTTAACATTTATTTTATTTTTTATTGTTAGAGTTTTAGTTAACTATAGCCCTTGTCTCAAACCACCCAAACTTTTGGTCAATACTGTTAGGGATATTTTATCATTTTTCATGAAAATCATGTTGAGGTCATTGGAAGAAAGAAAGACATACCAGTTTGGAACGACATGAGGGTGAGTAAACGATGATGGGGTAAATTATTTTTGGGTGAACTATCATTTGGAACTGGTTGGTAATGTTGAATTCTTTGTCATTTGACCATTTATTTAGCATGGTACCCCTCTCCTCCCCCCAACCCCCTCCCATGAGCTCATTGACTTCCTTTCCCACCCATTTCCATATACACTGCCAGTAAAATAATGTCATTGTACTCCTCAGCCCAACGGCATCAAAGACTCATTAAATAATGTGATTATTACCTCATTGGCAAGTGAGAAAAGGTTAGGAATATAGGAGACTTTGATGACTGAAGAAAGCATTAATGAACACAAAATGATTTGTTGGTGCTTCCAGGCCTGCTGTTACATAAATGTTTATAGACCTGAGAATGAGCCTGAAAACAGCCTGTAAACAACAGAGGCCGGGAAGAGAATAGCACACCTCTCAGCGCTTCACCTTTACAAGAAAATATGGCCATGGCTTTATACTTTATACATCCAAGCTCAGCATGTCGATGTGAAGGGAGATCAGTAGGAAATGTGCACAATGTGAGGTCAATAGCTGTGACTCTCAACTCGAGGGTTACAACCTGAAAATGCTTCACAGTCTGTTCAGGGAAAAAAATAAAATATATTTTGTCAAATAATGAATTATGGACTTTAAACTCTTTCCACGTCAGTGTTTTGTAAAAAAAGTTGGCAGCCAACACCAGCATTTTTGATTATTTTCACGAAACTTTCATAGCCACCAGAATATTTTGTTTTATGAATATCTAAACATGCACTTTAAAAAAACAAACAAACAAAAAAAAAAACAGAGACACTCATTTTAAATGACAACAACAAAATGTTTTATTCTAGCTTCATGTATTATTTTTTTTCAACACTTGAATGTGGATAAGTAAAGCAACATTTTCAGCGGAAAGCTGAGAAAATCACGTTTTTTGTCAAAGACTACGCCCAGATCGGATTCAGGATGATGATCAAAACATAGATGGAGTAGATCAAGTCCATCGACATCTCCAAAGCTTCACATTTCATTCGGTAATGTTGGGAGGTTTTGATTTATATGCTGACTGAGCTGATTTATGCTGTAAAACTTTTTTTTACATATGATATGCTATCGCTTGTTTCTGCTTCTTTTTCGCCTGTGCTTTGATGCAGAGATTCTGTACTCTTTTAGAAGATGTTTCATAGTGCCGTATAATAGTAAAACCACGGAAAGCATAAAGATTCAGTCAATGGTGGGGAAAGAGTTAAAAGAGAGAAAATTCTTCCTATATCTTTTGTTGTTAAAGTCAAAGGCCGTGCATCCAATAAAACTCTACAGCATTTGGCCACAAATTCATCTGTCACTTGGTAGAAGCCAAAGTAGACATGCCAGCACTGACAGGTTGCGTGCAAGCCCTCGTCCTCTAAAATCATGAACAAATCTCCACGAGGTAAAATAAAACAACCCAGACAACTTTAAATACAGGTTTACATGCAGGATAAACACATTTTGTGCTGACATTTGTGCTCTGTGCAGTGAATTATTGGTTGTTTAGAGCACGAAACCTTTGAATTTCAAGTGATGTTTACAAACTAAAAACTCTGCAGCTCATGGTATTATTAAAGTTCCCTATTATGCTATTTTAAAGGTTCCTAATTTTTTGGAGTCTCCTACAATAGGTTTGCATACATCTGTAATGGAAGCAGCTTGTAGGATCTGTGTGAGTAAACCTCACCAACCTGGCCTAAAGAGGCGCATTTGCGACTGACGCTAGAGAGTGTGGGCCTCATTTATTAAACGGATATGCACAGATCTTATAAATTTCACATCTAGAAGAGGTGTATGACATTTTTTCTCTGAATAGCACATTTGAGAGATGATCGTTAGATCTAATGTAGCTATTTCTTTAGTGTCACACCATGCCAGTTCAAATCCCGCTCGGAGCAGGCTGAGTAGGACCAGTTACACATCCAAGGTCAAAAAACACTTTTATTTTCGGTAACACTTTAGAATACGGTTCCTTCGTTAACGAATAACTACACAAGAACCAATGAGTAACACAATATTAACAATCTAGTAACTATTATTAACTAACAAGAAACTCTGATTAACAAACTAGTAAGTAATAGCGCACAGACGAAAGTGGTAGTTCACTTTTAACTAATCAATAACTTCTATTTTTTAATACTTCCCAGAGAACTACTGAACAAGTTTATTAACAATCTAGTAACTACTATTAACTAAAAGAAACTCTTATTAACGAATTAGTAAGTAATAGCTCACAGATGAAAGTGTTGCTAGATACTTCTGTGGCTTGGGAACAGACACCAGCTCGGGAACAGCCACCGGCTCGGGAACAGACACTTGCACAGAAACAGTCACAAACACAGACACAGACACTGGGTCCGGAACCGACATGAGCTCCAGCTCTGGAACAGGCACTGGCTCTGCCTCCGGCTCAGGAACAGGCATAGGCTCAGGAACAGGAACAGGCTCAGGAACAGACACTAGGACAGAAACAGTCACAAAGACAGACACAAACACTGGGTCCGGAACCGACATGAGCTCCAACTCTGGAACAGGCACTGGCTCCGCCTCCAGCTCTGGAACGGGCACTGACTCTGCCTCCAGCTCTGGAACGGGCACTGACTCTGCCTCCGGCTCTGGAACAGGCACTGGGTTCAGCTCCGAAACACCGAACACCGGCCTCTCCAATATCCGAGCCAGCCGCTCCAGATAGTCCCAGCTCAGGAAGGCAGACGTACGTGAGCAGTCTCTCGCTGGGCAGACGGGACGTGAACAGTCTCTGAATGGACAGGCGCAGGTCTCCTCCTCCTCCTCCGCTTCTTCTGACGGATATCCGCAGACTCGAGGCTGGCTAAAACCATCAACGGAGTACCAACACTGGATGGATCCAGTGACGATGAATCTCTTCCAGAAGAGACCAGTGGACAAGACTCTGCGGTCCTCCTCTCCTCATTCCTCTGGGCACACATGGAGAAATATTTAAAAAGAGAAATCCCATTCTCCCTCTCAGCCGGACTCAGTTTGCTCCGCTGAATCCACATTGCCTCATTCGTTCTGTCATGGTGGGTTGTTGAAAATGGAAGGATTCAAGTGCAGAGTGAATTTCATAACATTTAATAAAGAAAACATAAAATAAACCAACCAACAAAAGAAATTCAATGTATAACTTGATCCAAGACAGAATTGACAGGACAGGCACAGAACTCCACGCGACTAACACACGTAACAATAACAACGAACGAGCACAGGACAGCAAACACAGGAAGACAAAATAGGAAGGCAAACAAAGGAGGGTAACGAGACAGACAGGTGGAGCAAATAACCAATTATCAGATAACAAGGGGGAGGGATCAAACAATGACAAGAGCACATGGCTCAACATAACAAAACACCCATGTGCATCACAGGACAGGACAGACATGTGACAATATCAACAACTAAGCAAACTCTTTTAGGCCTCATCTACAACTACAGTGTTTGAGGGTGAGGCAAAACAGACATTGTTCACAGGAAACCAATGAAGACTAGAACCAATGAAGACACAGCATGGAATTATACAGATTTGTAACAAACCTACTGCAAGTTGGTTCGAGCAAAGACTGGAATTTAATGACGACTCGTTTCAGGCAGTGCAAAATTGGTTCTTTCTTTTGGCAGAAAACACAATTCATCAAGCACTTTGATCTTTGAAACTTTTTTTTAGACTTTTAAACAGCTATACCTATCACAAAAGGTAATATCGGAAAAAGCATAATAAGGACACTTTAATACATTTCATTGTTTGATTTTAAGGATATTTTCGTTCACAATTTTGGTACTGTGTTGGGTTCAACACATGATTTCTATCTAAACTAGTTGACAACCACTGTTTTATAGCTCATCCGGTGGTCAGTAAGCCGTCATCAGTGTCTTGAGGCACATATGGACACTTTTAAAATGTGTGACCTGATTTAAGGTCTACAGAGGCTCATGAGCATTTGTCACTCAGCAAACCACATCTTATGATGTTTGGACAATGACCTACAATTTCTGCTGCTACTTCTTTGACATGAAACCTTAGAAGCTTTTCATAGAGCTGCTTCGACCTTTAATCCATATTTTATACTTTATAACATTTATTGTGTGGGTTGTCAATATTCAGCATTTTCTGAACCTTTCAGCTTGCACCAGAATATTTGGTGGGAAAAGCCCTAGATAGTTAAATAATAATACTAATAAAAAGACACTTGTGGCAGACGAATGATTCAGTGAAAAAACAAAAAATTCATAAACTTAATAAACCAATTTACTGGTAATGATCAGGAGCTCCTGTGAGAGAGGGTGGGACCAAAGCAATTTGTCATATGGCTGACTGTTAAGATTCAACACCTCATTTGAATGTTTCCCATGTTGTTAGAGAACATGGACATGCTCTTTCTCAAAAACAAAAACTTTTCTCACAATCCTGTTTATTTAATTGATGCCAAATTAAATAAACACAGAGTGTGTACTTAAACCAAGATATTATGTTCATGTTATTCACAGTGTTTAACTACCATGGAAACACAACGTATTGAGTGACATGTAAATATTAATAAACGCCTATAGACATGTTTTACAGTTTCCTTGTACCATAAATGTCATATCAGAAGAGTATTAAAGGGGTCATGTGATGCTTTTTAATGTTTTCCTTCTCCTTTAGCGTGTAATAGATCTGTTTGTGCATGTATTAGATCTGTAAAGTTACAAACCTCGTAGTCTCCCACAGAGGAATTTATCCTCTTTATCCTTACAGAGAACACTGATCCAGACCTGCCTAAAACGCCTCGATTGAATTCCAGATATTGCAAACGTCGAAATGGCGAGAACAAAAGGAGGGAGAACAAAAAACAAAAGCGGACAGTGTGTCAAACAGATCCACTTCTGCTTGGCCAAATACTCCCCATTCAAGGTCCACTACCTCGGGTTGAAGTCTCCATGTCCTGGACCTCAAGCCATGCCTCGACAGAATATCTGCTCCTAAGTTTTGGTACCCTGAAATGTATGTAGAGCAGCTCCTCTAGGGACCACAGGGGGATCTGGTGCACCAGTTTACAAAATGGTGGCAAATGTAGACCCCCTGATGATTTATATAAGAGATCACTGATGTGTTGTCTGTGAGAACAAGCACAGAGTGCTTAATTATAGACAGCCATAATTTTTGCGCAATGTATGTGCCACGGGAGATGATGACTCCTTGAGCTAACCTGCTACCCAGCCCATGAGGGACTCATCTGTCATGAGCATAACGCAATGAAAATGAGCTCCTAACATGGGACCTTGGGACAAGAACCAAGGTTTCCCCTTGATCACATGGAGTTGATTTCCCCTCAGGGAAAACCGTTTGTTCTTGACCCACCACTACAGGGGTCTCATGTACAGCAGGCAAAATTTATATCACGTTGGACACAACTGCCATTGGACCCAAGCCTAGATTTATTTCTTTGAGGATGCCAGCAACACAAGCAGGTGATAGGCAAGCCTGCATCGTCACTGAATCCTACACCACACCAAGAAAAGTGGTCCTCTGTGCTGGAGAAAGCACACTCTTCTTGGAGTTCAGACTTAACCCCAACTTTTGCATGTGGGCGGGAGTGACATGTCGATGCTGAGCCACTAGCTGCTCCGATTGAGCTAGAATAAGCCAATCGTCATAGTTCAATATGCGGATGCCCTGAAGCCACAGTGGAGCCAAAGCTGCATCCATGGATTTTGTGAAAGTGCGGGGTGATAAAGCTAGACTCAAGGGGAGAACCCGATACTGGTATAAATAGTGGTGGTTGAGAACCAAATTGGATTCTGTAGCCTTTTCTGTAGTCTACTAAAATTCTGTAGTCTGCAGGGCTCATTGGGATACATTTAGAAGAAGCCTCTACTCCGCCAGATGATCTACTAAGGGAGCCTCTCGATGCTGGCCTATGGTGTACTCAAAGTAGCAACTTTAGTGCCCTGTAGCGAATTGGCAGGGAACAATCAATCTGACTTTTTTATGGAGGGTGTTAGTGTCCCAGAGATGCTATGTCTTGTGGAGGGCACTGAGAAATGGGGGGGGGGGGTCGCAAGCACGGAGTCCTCCACAGAGGTGGAGTGGGCACCATACAATAAGGTTTACAGCACTCCACCCCCTCAGAAGTCTGATGCTGCCGTTTGTGAAATGGTTTGCTTGAAAAGTGCTGTCTTTGTTTAGCATAAATATCACTTGGTTTAAAGGGTTAGTTCATCCAAAAATGAAAATTCTGTCAGTATTTACTCTCCCACATGTTGTTCCAACCCCGTAAGACCTTCGTTCATCTTCGGAACACAAATTAAGATATTTAAGATGAAATCTGAGAGCTGGATCACTATTGCATTCTAGTCTATAGGCTTCTTGAGCAATTGAAACTGGCTGGCCTCAAAAAGTTATTAAAGACATCATTAGAATAGTCCAAGTGACAACAGTGACTCAATCTTAAGTTTATCAAACGACAAGAACACTTTTTGTCACTTTATTTCAACTACTCATTTACTTCTCTCTCTGCCTCGAGTCAGGTTACTAGTTTAATAGCGTAAGCTTCTGTTATTGTACGTCAAACGCATCACACACATGACCAGCGTCGGCCAATAGTGAGCCTACGTGTAACGTAGCTCTATGCAATCACACTACGTTAACTGACTAGCGGCCCATAGAGAAGGAAGTGAATAGTTGAAATAGTCGTTATTTTTGTTTGTCTTTGTGCACAAAAAGTGTTCTCGTCTCTTGATAAAGTTAAGATTGAGCCACTGTAGTCACTCGGACTATTTTAACGATGTCTTTAATAACTTTTCGAGGCTGGCAAGTTTTAATTCCTCAAGAAGCCCATGGACTAGTATGCAGGAGTGATCCAGCTCTCAGATTTCATCAAAAATATCTTAATTTTTGTTTCCGAAGATGAACCAAGGTCTTACGGGGTTGGAACAACATAAGGGCGAGTAAACACTAAATACATTTTTGGGTGAACTAACCCTTTAATATATGTAATGCAATGACATTCAGATATTTTAAATTGTGACTTAAATCTCCGCATACATTTTGGGGCCACTTCATAACATCAAAGAAAACATGATATTCATAAGGACGAAACTAATCGTGCTTCTATAGTCACAATGGGTCATTTAATGTGAACTACCATCAGTGGTTTCATGCAGTTTTCTATTCCCCCCACCTTGAAACTATCAAATGTGCGTGTAGCATATGCCAGATATCTCTGTCATAATGAAGTTATTATGTAGGTGTTGATATTGTGTGTGTTTTCATTGCAGCTCACTCGGGCCTCCTTGTAAAACAGATCAAGTTGTGTGTTATGTTCTTAAAATTTTCCGGCCTCTCCCTAAATGACAGTCTTACAAGGCTTTGGTGTAAACAAGACCCCTAATTACTAATTAACCAGGCATTAGTTGAAATCCAGTCAGATGGCAACCCTTGTGAACACTATTATTGTGGTGTTCAACTCAATGACAACAGTTTATTTTTCATAGTATATATGGCACTTGTAGTTTTCATTAAAGGGATACTCCACTTTTTTTTGGAAATAGGCTCATTTTACCACTCCCTCAAAGTTAAACAGTTGAGTTTAACCATTTTTTAATCCATTCAGCCGATTTTCTGAAATTTCGAAGAATATCAGTAACCAGACAGTTTCTGGTCTCATTGACTTCCATAGTATATATTTTTTCCTACTATGGAAGTCAAAGAGACCAGAAACTGTCTGGTTATTGATATTCTTCTAAATATCAGAAAATCGTCCGAATGCATTGGAAAATGGTAAAACTCAACTGTTCAACTCTGATGGAAGTTGTAAAATGAGCCAAGAACGGTATATATATATATATATGATTATGTTTTATTGATGAAAAGCAGTATTTTTTATGATCCACAGAGTATGATCCACCAAATGTTCATCATGTGTATTTGTAAGGAAGTGGAAAAGGATGAAAGAGATCCAGGGAGCAAAATCATGCACATCACGTCGCAATTATAACTTCTAAACCAGTAAAGAGGAAATTCCCAGGAGGACTTTTAGGCAGAATTCTCATGCATTTGTGTTACATCATTTGAGCCTTGCTGCCAGTGAGTAAAAACTCTTGGCAATTCTGTTAGACTTTGCCTGCCAACTCTTGTCAGTCTTAATGTTTCGGTCAACACTTCAATTTATGGTGCTTCTTACATATAGAAAGCTATCTCTTAATTCATGTTTAACCTGACGTTTCTCATGTGCCGTCTTCTTTCCCCATGTCCCCAGGCCAACAGAAAGAGGGTGAAAGGGGTCTAAATCTGTTGGCCAGCTGTGGTGAGGCTAAGGCTGTAAGGCTAAACTCAATTCAGAGATCAGGAAGCAGGGTGCACCCATCTGTACTGGCAGTGAGTTTGCTCACTGCAGGGACAGCAGCACCTCAGGAAGCCAAGCCTGGCCTCAGCACTCCAGGGGCAGGGATGTGACATGTTTACACACCTGGTATATTTATGGACCTGCCATGGGGAGACACTGAGCAAGAGGGATCCGACTCTTTACAATGGGCCACTCTCATTCCCCCGAGACCCCGTTTACATTATGCTGCGTTCAGAGCAACCATTTACAAGAGGCCTCTTCTGTGAAGAAGGACAGAATGAATACTATAAATTTCTCAGTAATTGTATGCATGCGTTAGATGTCAAACTGTTACTCTATGAAACTGTAAAGTGATGAAGATTTTTATTTTAATATCATTGATCAACATGACATCATGACTTTTGCGTAAACATATACGCCACTTTCGAGTCAGGTGGCGTGTCATCTCTACGCATTTTGAGCTATCCGCGTGTATCCGCGTGTATGCGTATATGTCTACGGCATTAACGTCCGCGTCATTCCGCGTGTCTGTACACGCAGTCAAATCTCCAGTCATAAATGCCATTAACCCCAGTGACGGTTAAGTTTAGGGATGGGGTTGAGGTAAGTCATATTTTTTTTTTCCCTAGGATGGTAAGGGAACAGTCATAAATGGCATTAACCCCAGTGACGGTTAGGTTTAGGGACGGGGTTGAGGTAAGTCATATATTTATATAACGTTAAGTCAATGGCGTTCATAAACACGCTGAAAGGCGATTATGCGTCTTGATAGCATGCCAAAAATGGAAATACGAATTGGCGTGTCATACACACGCTACTTCATGAGATCAGTCTGCATTGATATACTATTGTAGTTTTTCTTTTTTCATTTTAATTTTAGTATTTTATTTGTGTATTTTTGCCATTTTTATTTGTTTTAAACATATACATATATACAGTTTTTATTAAGTTTTAGATTTTATTTTATTTAGTACTTCAATTTAAATGAAAACAATTTAAACATTTTGGCAACTAGCTGAAATGAAAAAGTTTCAGGGGGGTTTATATAGATTTTTTTTCTCAGTTAATGATTACTTCAAGTAATGTATTTGTATGGTTTTAATTTCAAAATTCATGTGTGCTTATGGTTCTGTAATTTTCTACACAGAAGGAGGTCAATTTGCTACTTCTGTGGCCAAACCCTAACCTTAACCCACATGAAGAATGGGCCCAGGACAGAGCCTGGCTGAACACCTACTGTAGAAATGATGTGTCTAAGAAACTGTCTATCTTTGCTCTCAAAATTGAGAAGGCTGGTGGAGGATGGAAAAAACAAATAATTTAGACCTTATATTAGGGTAGAAGCAAAAACGTCTGTGCCGGAGAGAAGTAAAGTGCATTTGATTTTCCAGCGAATGAAACGTGATCTAAGAACTTAACTGTATCTCTCTCTCACACAGCCAAGTTTTTAATTGCATCAAAATAATTATGGCATCTACTCTGACTAAGGTCCATACAGATGGCTTGTAAAAAGTATAGCAACACATTGATTTAAACACTTAAATGTGTGCTGGTACACACTGTGGTGCTTTTGAAGAGTTGAATAAACTGGACATGATCTTCCAAGCATCTCCACCCATTTTCATCCAAGAAAATGCTTCATTGCTTATGGGTGGACTGAGCTAAGTTCAAAAGAGATGTCTTAGAGCATTACAATGGTACGGGACAACTTACATCTGAAGGTTTTTGACCGCGCATGGGTTTGGTTTCATTTAAACTGACTTACAAGAAATGAATAAGAAAGGTTGATTAACTCTTATGCTGCATTAGGGACATTTTTGGTCTTTTGCAGTTTAATTTCTTTGACCATTTTGGCTGTTTTAATGCAAATGGTATGAAATTTGGCAAAATTGTGGCTTTTTGGATACATGTAAAAAATGTGATCCCATTTTGCAAAATATGTATAACACACACTGTGTAGATCAAATAGTAACACTCAGCACCATAAAGACCAAAAATGGCCCATTGAAACCCATTAAAACGTTGTTTAAATCTGAGGCTGTCAGTAATACATGAAACATGATTTTTGCACAAACATCCTTTCATTTTGAAGCAAAAGCATTAAATTTGCATTATATAGTGTATTCCACCAGATGACGTCACTACATATTTATTCCCTATGGGTGGAAATGCACCTTATTTTAGGCAATAGGCAATGTTTAATAGGTGGCCATTTTTGGTCTCTAACGCGCTAAGTGGGATTTTTTGCAAAGTGGGACTGTGATAATCCAAATCTAATGTTTTCTCTTTGCATTTAGTTTATTGAAAATAATTGAATTTTTGTGTTTTTTCCTCTTATACAAATCGATGGTTTCGCAAACAAAACTGGTAATTAAAGGGTTAAAATCCTGAAATTGAATACATTTTTGGTAGTTATGATGAGGACTGATGCTGGTTAAAAGATTTAACTTGGTAAAAGTGGAAAATAATAATAATATATAATATTTTAGGCAATGTTTAATATGTGGCCATTTTTGGTCCTTAATGCACTCAACGGTGTTAGAAATCTAATGCAGCACAAGGGTTAAGTTGTAAATCTAATTTGTTTTAGGTTCATTGTTATAAAGGGAAGTTCATTGTGTTGTAGTCTGTGAGTGTAAAAACCTATAAATGATGACTACTGAGGGAAATGTTGACGCTAATGAGGCCACTGACTATATGCTGAAAAAACAGATGCTGTTGAGGATGAATATGATGATATTGCACAAGAAGTTTGAAAAAGCCACACATGTCCTTCCTCTACAATTCACTGAATCTACAGACACTTCTATGATCTCACTCTTGGTGTCATTGGAATTTCCACAAATACTAAGTTCAGACAAGTTATCATCCACTGATAGAGATGGAAACCTTTATGGATATCCATTGCATCACATTCCTCCGAGGACATCCATTTGACTTTTGGATACACAGCCCAAGCTGTTCTCCCAGCCTAAACAGTAGAGAAGTGCAGTAGAAAAGCAAATGGGAAATAATTAGCATAGTTGCTGTTCATAATATTAATGCATTCGATCTGTTTCAACAGAGGAATCATGTGAATGCTTGGCTAAAGAGATGCGTCTTTAATCTAGTTTTAGACTGGGACAGCGAGTCTGAGCCTCGAACAATATTAGGAAGGCTATTCCAGAGTTTAGGAGCTAAATGTGAGAACGCCCTCCCTCCTTTAGTGGACTTAGATATCCTAGGAATGACCAGAAGCCTCGAATTTAGTGATCTTAAGGAACTCAATGGATTGTAGGGCGATAGAAGGTCCATTAAATACACAGGAGCTAAACCATTTAGGGCTTTATAGGTCAGTAGTAGTACTTTGTAATTGATACGTAACTTTATAGGTCACCTGTTTAGAGATAATAAAATCGGTGTTATATGATCATATTTTCTTGATCTAGTAAGAACTCTAGCGGCTGCATTTTGTACTAACTGTAGCTTGTTTATTCAGGATGCAGGACAACCAGCTAATAAATTATTACAGTAATCTAGTCTAGAGGTCATTAATACATGAAC
Organism: Pimephales promelas; assembly: GCF_016745375.1. The sequence goes on from NW_024121643.1 coordinate 2,379,679, forward strand.
TAACTTTTCTGTATCCGAAACAGACAGCATATTACGTAGCGTAGCCCTGTTTCTGAGGTGGAAGAAAGCTGTTTTTTGTAACATATGAATTATGATTTTCGAAAGACTGTTGATTTGGAACTCACAAGATTAAGCAAATGATGACAGCATTATCATTTTTAAGTGAACAACTGTATTAATTTAAGGCACATAACCTCACCCATTGCGTCACTTGAACTAAAGTCAGTTATGCTACTCAAAAGAGTTTAACAGGCTTGTTTTTGTTGGTGTCCACAAACAGGAGACTGATGAAGTTGGTTCTTTTTAAAGAGAGGTGTATGAAGACACAAAGCAGGGCGCCAGGCCACACTAACTCACACAACCTGGAAACAAGGGCATTTCCTCTTCAAACCTCATTATTTTTTAAATGGGTATTAAATACTAAGCTGTTTGAGACCTTACTCTGTGCAAATGTGCTTTCTCAATTCCACATCCTTCTCATTCAGAAAGAAAATTATTTAGCTCACACTTAAAATGGCTCAACTTACCCTTGCTTTTCTGGCTGTGTGAATCGGACTGTTGACTGTATATCTATTAGGGCCATTCAGATTTGTAATTTTTCATTCAATTCAATACCTGAATTTGTATTGATGTACAGTAACATATAAAATAAAATAGAAAACACAAACTAACATTTGAATTTAAAGAAGTAAAATGAATGAAAATTCAAAGAGATGTACATAACCCCTATGTCATGTTGACAATAAAATGGTAAGTTTTCAAAAAACATTTCCCCGAATCACATCATTGTTTTTTGAATATTGACAATTAAAATCCACTGACTTTAATTCCAATTTAAATGAAAAAGTTGCTAATTCTTTGTTTGTCTATCCTATCTAGAGTTGCCTTTGTTTCTGTGTAGAGTGAGTACATATCTGTCCAAGTTAGATGAAAAATGAATGTAAAAACAGCACGGGAATATGAATCATACATCATACCCCCTATCATGATGCTTTGTTGATGATTCTGGTTTGGTGAACCCTGATCTTGTAGCCTTCAATCCACCTCAGGGATGTTTACAATGATATCTTTGCTGAAAACACAACTCTATAACAGCCCAAAGGTCTAGGCCAGAGGCAACTAGAAGAGAGTTGCATCATGTTTACCCCTCAGATTTGCAGAACTACAGATTTTCGTAATCAAATAGTTTGTGGATTGTTTGAATGATTACATTTATCCATTTAGCTGATGCTTGTATCCAAATAAGTGAATTACAATTGCTATATATGTCAGAGGTCGCACGCCTCAGGAGCAACTAGGGGTTAAGTGTCTTGCTCAGGGACACATTGGTGTCTCACAGTTTGCCCTTCCATCACGTTCACTCGGATGTACGTTATTGTTTACGTTGCATAGTGCCCACTACTGGCGAAACGCTGGCAATGTGTTTAAACGGAACGTACTATGTCCTTGATAACTTGCAATCTGCAATGGAGCTGAATTATTATTTACATTGTGTCACCACTATCAAGGCCTAAATTAATTGGTAACACTTTAGAATACGGTTCCTTCGTTAATGAATAACTACACAAGAACCAATGAGTAACACAATATTAACAATCTAGTAACTATTATTAACTAACAAGAAACTCTGATTAACGAACTAGTAAGTATTAGCGCACAGATGAAAGTGTTACTTCTATGTAGGGCTGGGTAATAAATATCGATTTCTCGATATTAATCGATTCTCATTTTTACAAACCGATATCGATTCTTAAATCTCAAGAATCGATTAGTCATCCTGTTCATTTGAATGAATGAGACATTGTATCGCGGCTGCGCACATCCAACAAATCGCACTAATCTTTGTCCTTTGTTACTATTGATATGAAACAAAGTCTCAATTTTCAAATTACGTCCATTTTCTTTAGAAATTCAAAAACATAAATAGCGTTTTGGCGCTGTGGCGTGAGATCGCTCTGGAGAAGCAGCAGCGCTGATCTCTCTTCCGGCTTAATAATACCAGTCACAGCGCCAAATAAACATGAATGAGCATCTGAAAGTGTGTTAAAAGATCGAGTACAACTTATCGAAATCCCTATCATATCACATTGATTCGCTCAATCTGCGTTTCAACCGTGGAAAGACGTCAATTAAACCGCTTCAATGTCATGTATCGTCATATTTACCTCAGAAAACCCACATAAACTCGTTAGTCCACACTCGTTAGTGTTCTTCAATATTTAATGCATATTTGAATAAATCTGGCAAGTTTTTATGACAGCCACCATTTAAATGTTTATATTTCATGTAATCTTCTTATTATAAAAATAAATAAAAGTGTAATTTAAGTGTTTGTAGCTACAAAACAGTTCATTATTACCTTCATATTAGGTTAATGAAGCCTAGTAAGCTACAACTAGACTATATATATAGACCATAGTTTACAGCATTTAAGAGATTTGATTCCCTTGAGAAAAATTGCCATTTATTGTAACTGATATCCAAAATAATCGATATTGAATCGAATCGAATTGTAATCGAATCGAATTGCAAGCCTGTGAATCGAAATCGAATCGAATTGTGAAATTTGTCTCAATACCCAGCCCTACTTCTATGGGACATACTAATTATTTGGATCCATATTCTAAAGTGAAGATCATGGGAACTAACTAGTAATGACTCAAGTGTTACTACATGATCTAGTCATGATTTGTGCAACCAAACACTAAAGTCATTTCAAGCGTTTGAGATTTTTTGGTGAACTTTAGTATACTTTTAGAAAATTTCTTTAGAAGTATGTTGTAACACTTGATCGTCCCACGATCTTCACTTTAGATTACGGATCCAAATAATTTAGTAATTCCCACAGAAGTACAGTAACACTTTCATCTTTGCGCTATTACTTACTAATTCGATAATCAGAGTTTTTTTTTTTTTAGTTAATAGTAGTTACTAGATATTTAATTAACTTTCAGTAGTTCTCTGGGAAGTATTCAAAAAAATAGTAAACTACCACTTTCATTTGTGCGCTATTTACTCGTTAATCAGAGTTTCTTGCTAGTTAATAATAGTTACTAGATTGTTAATATTGTGTTACTCATTGGTTCTTGTGTAGTTATTCATTAACGAAGGAATCGTATTCTAAAGTGTTACCAATTAATGTAAAGCAGTCGCGTGGTACTGAGCTCTCAGACAATCTCCATCTTACAAGATGTAGATACAAGCTCCACGAGGATGTGAACTTTGTGTAAGTACCGGTCTTTTATACCGCAAGTATTAGACACAATTGGATAGATTAGAAGTGACGTAACAATTGAGTCTTCTTGGCAGAACTTAACGCTAAAGCTTCTATTTCACTTTGAAGTTATTCATTTTTTTTTTTTTCATTTTTTGGTATGTTTTATCTTACCTCAAGGGCATCCAAGATGTAGGTGTCTTTGTTTCCGCAGTATTTTCAATTTTGACATTTTTAGGTCAAACCGTTCTTGACTGTAAGTCATATAATGGAGGTCTATGGTCACCACCTCAAAGAGCATGCGCAGAGAAGTCCAAATAAAACTTAGCCTAAGACACGAAACGAGCGGTTTGTGTGAGAAAACAAAGAGTATTTATATCGTTTTTACCTCTTGTAAACGCCGGAAAGAACCGGAAATGATCTCGTGCATGGTTGCAAAAAAAAATTTTAAAAATCAACGTTATCTGTTAACATATCGAAATTGTCTTCCATTGTGATTTCGTGTATATCTAAATATGTTTAGATCTTCACAGTGAAAGGTAACTCTTCCGAAATCTCTGTGTAAACAATGAGTGATGTACACGAGAGATCACTTCCGGCGCTTACGCGGACCGAAGCGCTCGTGCCGTCTGATCAGTTGGATGTGGCTGTGGTTACAAGAGGTAAAAACGATATAAATACTGTTCGTTTTCTCACACAAACCGCTCGTTTCGTGTCTTAGTCCATCAATGTGTACTTACATTTATGAGTCATTAAATCATGTTTAATCTGGACTTCTCTGTGCATGCTCTTTGAGGTGGTGACCATAGACCTCCATTATATGACTGACGGACAAGAATGGTTTGACCGAAAAATGTCAAAACTGAAACTACCGCGTAAACAAAGACACCTACATCTTCGATTTACTTGAGGTAAGCTAAAACATACCAAAAATTAATTTCAAAGTGAACCATCCATTTAAAACCATCCATTTTATGACATGGCATGAACACACCTAAAGCTCAACCTACTGTGACGTCACAATCATGTTGCATTGTGGTATATGGATCTGCCTGACGTGTCATGTCGAGTAGATTCACGCCCTCTGTCAATCGTAACATTACATTACATTCAGTTCACTCATATTTCCATAATAAGCACTCTTTTTAAAAGTATGCTAAAGTTTACTTCTTTTTCACAAGGGTATAGCATTCATTTTACTAATGTGTTAAAAAAAATCAGAGGAAAAGTCCAAAAAGAAATGACAGGCTTCAGCCTTCATGTGTGTACAGTATCATTTCCCACAGCGATTTTACAGACAGGAAGTGAGAAAGGAGCTTTGGGATTGGAATGGTTCCCCTATGTCAGTACAGGGCCGCTCTCCTGCAGGCACCACACTAATGCCAGATGCTGTTGTAGAGTTTCCATTACTGGCTGAAGGCCCACTCAAGGGGGGACCCGGCTTGGCACAGAGACAGCAGGGAAAGTGTGTATCCCTTCAGCAGTGACTCACCATGTCTCAGACGCAGCTCATACGTCACACGCAATAATCGGGAACTGCTGTGCAATTATGCAATCTGTAAAAAAGTGTGTGTGTGAGGCAGGGGCGTAGCCAGAATTTTATTTTGGGGGGGTCCCGTCTTTAAATGAGGGGGCAACATTATTTATATATATATATCAAGTTGATCTTTCCGTGCTTTTTAAAAAAAGTGTAATATTGTACTTTGAGTTTGAGCGCATGCCATTGTCACGGCATATTAACTCTCACGCAAAGATGAAGATGACAGCGTACGTTACGCGCAACACGTTATATAAACAAATCAAGTTTGAAAATAAGCCGCATTTTACCGCGCAGCATTTTGATTGGTCAATCTATCAATCCTAATAAAACAACTTTTTTTTTTTTTAAGCAATCAGAAATCTGAGGGGACCGGACATGTAAATGAGGGGGCCTAGGCCCACCCAGGCCCCCTCGTGGCTACGCCACTGGTGTGAGGGAGTGCATTTGGGGAAGTGGTGTGTGGAGGTACCATTACCGCTCAGGGTGGATGTAGTGCAAATGCTGTGTGATCAGATCCAGTCAACCTAATAAGTGTGAAGTAAGTTATTCATCATACAACAATAGCACACATCTCTGATTGACGATGCTGAAAAATACATGGAAAGGGAAGATACAGTGGCTTTATAGTGCAGGTCTGGCTTCACAAATCAATCGTAAACGCCTAAACCAAGGCTGTGATTTAATGAAAAATATATATTGTTTGCATGTGGTGCAAACCTCAAACCCATCTGGGGTTGCTTGTCTCTTAAAATCTGAAGTGAATAATGTGCATTGCAAATCTGACAGGTTCTCTTTAGCGCACTTTGAAACATTTGTAGAGGAAAAAAAAAATCAGTAATAATAATAATAATAGTATAACATATTTATGTGTTTCAAATAAGTAGCAAAGAAACTAAATTTGAACTTAAAGTTGTAGAGAAAGAGAGAGAGAGAGAGAAAGAACACATTATTTAAAGGACTATGAACTGAGAAATCAAATTTTCCTTGAGCTTTTGACATCTAAAGGCGGGCATACACTGTGCGATTTTCGTCCAATTTTGAGCCGAATTCTGACTCGTGCGACTCATTTTCGTGTCGGACCGATTTTCAGCTTTGTCGTGCGTCGTTTGTCGTGCAGTGTTCGTGCAGTGTACAGGGAGAAACGAGAGGCGATTAACCTCTCACGATCGACAATCGGATGGTCGGATGAATTTCTGGCATGTCAGAAATTTTGGTCGCTCCTCGTGACTATATCGCACAGTTGAAGCAAAGCTACGAACCGACTGCCCTAAACTCAGTGTTTTTTCCCTCACTGCACCTGCACGAAAACAGAAGTTTAACCATTTCATCTGCAGCAAAAATAAAATTAAAATAAAAACGAGCTACAAATTACTGTTGCTTACCTCCAGTTCGTGTTGCAAAATGGATAATATTACCCACCGTCTTCAAGCCACCTGATACCTCTTTTATTATTTTGTCAAACAATGTTTTTGAAATAAACCTGTTTTTAATTTTCATTGATGATTAATAATGGCAATGTTCGGACATATTATAGACTGTTAATAGTTATTTTATATATAATTCATTGTAATCGACCTAAATGTTTTAGACAATTTTAAATGAGGAGTAAGATTACTATTTTATTATCCTCACAGCACGTTGTGAAAATATTGCGTGGCAAATTAATTATAATAGCGGATCAATTTAATAGTAAAATTAGCCTATAGGCCTCCCCTAATAATGATAATATAATAATAATAATAATTAAATGCATAAATTGAAAATACTAAATCATCTTGATACTGATAGCAGATGCTTGTTTTGACAATATCTCTGGATACATACACGTAAATAGGCGCAATCCAGGGGGTTATCGCAGATATTACACGTATAGTGTGAGCAGTGAAGTCGCAGCTCGACGATCGGACCGTACAGTGTGAGCACATAAATCCTGAACTTTGGCTTTGCATCGCATGCGATTTACTCGTTCAGTGTGAGTAGGTACCTTGCTGAAATCGCACAGACATCGCACAGTGTATGCCCGCCTTAAGAGGTCATCATATTATAAGAATACCCTGTAAGTTTCAGAACTGAAAACGTCCTTGTTAGTCCAATAAAAGCTTTTATTTACACCAGGCTCAGCAAACGACTCGTTTTACAAAGTGGGGGACTATGACGTCAAAGAGGATAAAACACCACCCCCGCAGAAGAAGATCCACGCCTACTTCAACACAGCCGGTTTAGCCCCGCCCACCGATTCGCGCATTACATGCATAGCTAAATAACATAGATGCCTACCTCGTGATGACACACCGGATCGAGCTACCGAGCAATACAGAATATTGTGCAGTGCCTGTTTGTGGAAGAAGACAGTCGCTGAATAAGCTTCCTCTGGATTCCAATAGGACTGCATGGATAAATGAGGTAAAACATTGTTTTCTTCATTTCACTGAGGATTTTTTTGTAAACAAGACTGGATTTGCAGACCGATTAAGAGTAAAGAACGGTGCTGTGCCGTCTATTTTGGATCTGACAGGAATGGTGCAACACACGGACTCTGGGTCGAACGTGTACCCAGACAGCAAACTGACATTGAATCAACGTGGAAACGACGTCTCTCATGACATTGAAACAACGTTGATTTTGCTCATCGAATTAACGTTGAACCAACGTCAGACGCGGCATTCTTCAAAGCTAAATGAAAATCGAAAATTGGTTTGCTTTCATAACGTTGAAACAACGCGTTGATTTCAAGTTGATTTTCCGTTAGTTTTGAAAGAATGACGCGCTTGACGTTGGTTCAACGTTAATTCGATGAGCAAAACAATGTCAGATCAACGTTGTTTCGATGTCATATTTCCACGTTGATTCAATGTCAGTTTGCTATCTGGGGTATGGGCGAATCATTCCGGTTGCCATTTTACAACATTGGACGTTTTCAAAACAATTTCCCCCGTGTGCACCGACGGGTGAGTCGAAACTCATTATAATATGCAAAACTGTTATCCACTCACAGCAGTGGGCGTTTACTTCCAAGTCTTCATTGCGAGACGCCCATAAAAACAGAGTGTTTTTCAGCTGGGCTCAAAACTAGGGTAGAAAATAGCCTATTACTTATTCATTTTAATGTTTTTGAATGCAAAATCCAAGCGAACATCATAAGTTGACCTCAGACAACAATAGAACAAAATTTAAAAAGCCAGTTCATGACCCCTTTAAGTCCAACAGTGTGACAGATAACTGGGTTCTTTCTCATTCATTTCACTCTTTGGTGGAATCAAAGAGGTTGTGAGCAATTTTATTGTGACAATGCTAACTAAAATGGAAACATATCTCTATGGAGTGCACCAGTGCCCACGCCACCCACTTTTCCAGTGGACTTGGTTCTATTTTTCCCATTCAAATCATAGATATTTTAATGTAGTCTTTGTTAAAGACTCGTAAGCCATGAACCAAACTAACCATCTACACAGTGTATCCCAACAAACTTTAATTTGAATCAAAAAAGTATTACAAAATCAGACAAAAATGCAAAGGTACAAGACTGTGTGGTTAATGGCTTTAATGAGGGAAAGAAATACAATCCCATAAAGCATTGCGAATGATATTGTGCCAGATCGTGCAGCCCCACTCTGGGTATTGTGTAACTACAGAGGTGCAACACCATGCCTGGTGACATTGATTTGACTGATCTTTCCAATAATCTAATAAAATATGATCCCAGTGACAATCCCAGAAGAGCTGTGTGTAAAGACAATAAACACAACATCCAGACCCACCCAGCTCCTCATGGGCCAAGAGAACTAGCTTTTTCACTTACTCTTTAAACGCCTGCTGGCATAGCTGTACCTAATTTATTGTACTTTTTTCAAGTTGCCAGGGAATAAATTCAGTGGTAAAAGCTTTGTGTGATTGTTAGTACATCCTGTCACTGGACATCGATAAATCACACGGTCACTCGAATGAGGTCCGTTTGTTCTAGTAATCTGAACTTGTGTTTTAAGTAGTTGGACTCACTTAACCAATATTTATGGTTTGCACAAAAGTATAAATATACTCAAAATCAAAGCTTTATTATAATTAAATGAAAGAAACCTTTAAAATAAGCCACTTCTGCTCACCATGGCTGCATTTATTAGATCAAAATACAGTAAAAACTGTAATGTTATGAAATTATTACATTTTGAAATGTATTCCTGTGATCAAAGCTGAATTTTCAGCGTCATTACTTCAGCCTTCAGTGTCACATGATCCTTCAGAATTCACTCTAATATGATGATTTGTTGCTGCTGCTAAAAAAAAAAACGAACATTTCTGATTATCAATGTTGAAAAGTGTTGTGCTGCTTCATATTTTTGTGGAAACCATGATACATTTTTTTAGGATTCTTTGATTAATATCAAATTTAAAATAACAGCATTTATTTGAAATAGATTGAACCTTTTGTAACATTTTCATCTTTTTTTGTGTTATTGAGGATTAACATTAAGGGGATAGTTCACTTTGAAATTAATTTTTGGTATGTTTTAGCTTACCTCAAGGGCATCCACGATTTAGGTCTTTGTTTCCACAGTAGTTTCAATTTTTATATTTCTAAGTCAAACCATTCTTGTCTGTCAGTCATATAATGCATGGCTATGGTCACCACCTCAAAGAGTATGCACATAGAAGTCCCTTTAACGATTTCTTTCCTTAAAAAAGCATAGCCTGTACATAATCATCAGTGGCCGCATGAGCTGAGAGAATAATCATTTTTGATAGGTTTGTTTACTATGGTTTTCTTTATTCAGTTGAACCCAAAAAGAGAAAACTGAAGAATTTTTCTTTTGTTCTTTTCCTTAAATGTAAGCAAACAGTGGCCAGTATTTGTAGTATTTTTAACATGATTTCAGGGTGTTCTGGACAGGTTAGCAATTGAGACAAGCTCAAAAATCATTGATAAGTAAAGGAAGAATTTTGGGACATTGTTGTCTTCACACTCTTTCAATTAACCTTTGAACCTTTCAATTAACAGTTCTTAAAATAACATTTTTTATCTTAGTGTGTAATATTTTAATAATCTAAAGAACGTTTTCCACTATAAAGAACATTTAGTGCATTTGAAAGGTTCCATGGACGTTAAAAGGTCTTCATGGAACCATGGATGCCAATATATACCCAGATAGCAAACTGACATTGAATCAACGTGGAAACGACGTCTCTCATGACATTGAAACAACGTTGATTTGCTCATCGAATTAACGTTGAACCAACGTCAGACGCGGCATTCTTCAAAGCTAAATGAAAATCGAAAATTGGTTTGCTTTCATAACGTTGAAACAATGCGTTGATTTCAGGTTGATTTTCCGTTAGTTTTGAAAGAATGACGCGTCTGACGTTGGTTCAACGTTAATTCGATGAGCAAATGTCAGATCAACGTTGTTTCGATGTCATATTTCCACGTTGATTCAATGTCAGTTTGCTATCTGGGTAACCTTATTATTAAGAGTGGCACTGTAATTAAAGTGAAACAAAAGATATTCCCAAGCCAGATATTCTCAAGCATTCCGGCCTTTGCAGCTCTTTAACTCAAGCTAGTTAAACCCAGTCAATCCTGACTTCCTTATTTGTTAACCACACGTTCTTTAACACAACTTTTCTTCTTTGCACGGAAATGCCAGTGCGACTGCAGTCATTGTTCATGAATGGACAGTTGTGCTAGTTTTGAGGAAGACCAGGTCCTTGTTCACACACAGCATGTTCTGGTTGTATTAGCTCAGCTGAGCTGAAACACTGAACACATGTTACGATTCGGACTGTTAGTTTGTCTGAGGGTGATTGATACTGCTGAGATGGCCCACCCCAAACACAGCCTCAGACATTAACCACATCCCTCTACACTGCATTTACATGCCGTAGAAGCATGTCCTGATAAAGGGCTGGGCGGTGTATGACGGTTGAAATGTGTGCTCGGTTAAGATTTACTATAGAGTGAAAAAGAAATATTCTCATTTGTTGAAAATAAAGAGCAGGAAGTGTCCCAAATAAGCCAGTTTAAGGAATAGTGAAGTAAAGAGAAGTTTATCCATTTATGGCTGTCAAGAAATGTAACAACGTGGCACGCGTTACGGGTGTGAGTATATTGATTTACTACAGCTTTGCAAGTGGCTCATCCAATCAGAATTCAGAGTCTAAACTATCCTTTTAAAATTGTATTTGTTTTGAATATTTTGCTTTTGAAATATTTCATAATGTGAAGCTGCTTTTGTACTCATGCTAGACTAATGAATTTGTCATGAATAATAATGTGTTCATCCATAAAGTTCCGTTAAAAAGAGAAAACAACTAATTGATATGAAGCACCTTTCAAAATGTTTCATTCAACGATACATTCAAAAATAGGCATTATCACAACACATGCACTTTTATATACTATTGTTTGTGGTCAGATTGAAAACAAACAGCAAATATGCATTAAAGGAGTAGTTCCAAACGGTTCAAGGTCCAAAAGACAGTTTCAGTGCAAACTGCAAACTGTTGAAAGGGCTTTAAACAATTCCAGATGATGAATAAGGGTTTTATGAAGTGAAACGATCGCTCATTAAAAAAAAAAAAAAAAATTTAAGTTTTATAAGCACAAATGGTCACCTTGCTCTGTTCTGTGATGTGCGTTCGTGACTCTCCTGTTTGAACTCGTTTATCAAAATGAACGAATCTTTTTTCATGTCATTTGTCGTGCAAAGGCAAAAATGACGTGATTGTAACAGCGCACGCGTCTCCACATCCCCTAGACACCATTTACTACACACAATAGGCTTTTTTTCTCTGATTTTCAAAACTTTTTCTCGATCGACTTAAAATGCTTCCAAGATCGACTTGTCGACCACGTTCAACGGGTTGGTGATTCCTGTTGATTACTAATCAATTTTCAGTAATATTTTACTCGTTACATGTTCAGTCAGGCTTGTATTACAGTTGTATTACAGTGTATTTTACTTCTTAAAGGCAACAGACTATGTGAAAGTTTTAAAGCAGTCTTTTAGTGCCAGTTCAGAGCGGTCGCGTCTGTAACATTGTTTTTTCCTCATAAATGCGAGCACGAAAACTAAAATGCCAACCCTTCCTCATCCGATTTGCGCAGTGTAATTAACAGAATTACAAAAAATATATATTTTGCCTCCTATTTTTTTTTTGTCACGCATGAATGTGTGTCTTTTCCCTAATTTTAAAAATAAAACATAGACTGATATTTTTCTAATGTCTAATGTCTGTCCTTTAAGGAAATAGCCTATATACGTTTCAATACATGTGTTTTCTGAGAATTTTTATTTCAAGTTTTGACAGCAAATGTCATGTCCATAATGCTGGACTTCCCCAATTTTAAATAATTTATCCTCAACTAGTTTTGTGGTGTAGGTCTACGTATTTTATAATGTTAACTTCAAATAATACTAATAGCCTAATTTAAAGATAAGGCAGCATTGGATCTGGACGGTAAGGAGAATAACTCTGGAGTTGGAAGAGGTGTGTCTCGATTCTGTAGGTTCGTTGATCTGAGTCGTGTGGCGAATCGCGATTTCGGTTTCATATTGCATATCGTTACAGCCCCAAAGTTAAGTACTACTTAGTTATTTTGGTGAAAGTAACTCAAAAGTAATACATGAGTAATGTAACGCATTACAATTCTGAGACAGTAATATTGTAAGGTAATGAATTACTTTTAAATAACAGTAACAAGTAATACCTAATGTATTACAGTTTGGAAGTAACTTGCACAACACTGGTGACAAGAGTACGAATCAGCTGTCTCACAAACGTAACCAGCACACTTATCCCCACATAGCAAAGCCAGAACACAGCGAGGGAGAACTAAGTTACATGAAACAATCCAACTTCATATTTTACACCACTGACAAGGGAAAACTCACTACTCACGGTGTTTATGGCTTCTAGCTCTCTGCTGCTTCCCTTTCAAGGTAGTGACGAAACGCGCTCTGTAGCGCTGTGTGTTCGCGTTCGGCTATATGGTAGAAACATGATGTCAGGGGGTGCCCGCGTTTATGAAGATAGAAATGTCTCATTCTAAGGCAGCCTTTCTCAAAGTGGGTGCCGAGGCACACTGGGGTGCCCCCTAGCTGTGTCAGGGGTGCCGCCAAAAAATTACGTAGGCTAAAAAAAATGTGAACCCCCCCCCCCCCAGAAAAAAAACAGCTGACATTTCATATATAAATATATTTGAATTTACATTCTTCTTTTTAAACATATGAACATATTAATAAAATTGTAAATTCATTTTAGATAAATATATAAAATTAATCATAAAAAAATCCGTCTCACAAGACCGAAGCAAGACACACACAACTTGACGCAAGTGACGCAATCCATAGCAACGCGTTATAGCAACACCTCAGACTGACAGAAAAGTAAAAATAAACGTGAATTTAGGCCACTTTAGTTACAGCATTATGGATCGTTTTTTGAAAAGAAAATCCCCACAAGAGCCGGGGATTTTTATTTTATTTTATCTGCATCCTGCACTTCATTTGAGTTCTCCTGTTCTGGATTTGTTATTGGGTTCTTGTATTGGGCGGTCCACCTCTTACGGTTTTATGGCATTTGTGTCTCTGATTAATTATTTTGTGAATTACTTTCCAAACCTGTGTTTTTAAAGGTGCTATAAAGTTTTTATTATTATTGTTATTTACAGTTCATATTATGCTCTGTTCATTTGCATTTAAATTTGGGTTATGCAGTGTTTTTAAATTATATTTTACACTGGGGTGCCTTGAGATTTTATGCACTTTTGAAAGGTGCCCTGACTGAAAAAAGTTTGAGAAAGGCTGTTCTAAGGTAATAAGAACATTAATTTTTTTCTTTACACACGTCTGAAAACATAGTTATGGATGTCATATTGCATTTCTCTTAATAGATACTCCAAATTTTTACACATTGCACCTTTAGGAAAATTAATAATTCAAGATGTATTCTTTGAAAACAACCCTATCTTGTGTAGCGTTGCTTCTCAAGTAGTTTTGTCTTGTTATTTTTACTTAACTATTTTGCAGCGAATAAAACTTCTACTGTGAAATAAGACTTTGGCCTAACCTGTCCTGACCTCAACTTATATTTCAAAAGATCTGCTGAATTCTGAGAGTATTTATTGGACCTTCTTCATTTCCGACATGGTGGATATCTCTGTCGGGCGGTCTAATAACTTCCCTACATATTTTCCATAATCCCCTTCCCCTGTCTGTGGTCAGAGGGGAGGATATAGGCTGTCATATAATTAGCTGTAGCAGGCATGCCCTCCCCTGACCCCTGCCCTGTTGACCCTGTCAGTGGCGGGTGGCCCGGTGTGGTCTGGTGAAAACACACACATCTATAGAGGTCTGGTTCTATGATTGGCCCCAAAACCCACTGAGCTGCTAATCACAACCTCAAGAGCACCCCCTCATCTTTACAAAGTCCTCACATTCTCTATTTACTTTCTTTCACACCTCATAGACGTCTTAAGGCTTCATGTGCCCGCCTCTTTGTCTTCATGCATTCATAAAAGCACAAAGGCTCACATTAAATTGATTTACCTCATTAGTCAGCACACATTCAGCCTCACGGTCCAGGTCTTACAATCGACCAACACACCACAAATACGGCATCATAAACTCTCCGTGGCGTTAAACTTCGGAAATCTGGCATAAATTACATCGCAAACCTTGACAGTAGAACAAAGTTGAACAAACAATTTTCAAGTGGTCATTGTGCCTAGTATTAGTTCCCGGATGTTGAATACGTTTTTATTATTTAATGCATCTTATTTGTCATCTTTTAATTGCTACATAAGCCACCTTTTGTATAAAAGTCTACTCCTTTGTTGTTATTTTGGTGACGTTGTTTGACTATAGAGATGCAACTAAACTCTTTAGTCTACAACACTTCACAACTACAATACATCTACAAAAGTTCTTCAAAAAGATATGCCACCATGGGGGTTTAGAACACGCGGTTGTTGTATATCCACTTAAGATTGCTCATTGTTAGTTATAATGACTTTCCAGAGGCTTCAGGGTGAACTTCAATGACATCACTCTAAACACAGACTCCCACTTCCCCTAATAAGTACTGAGATGAGCTCTGACAGTTTCTCAAAACTCAATCTAGCAAGATCAGCATGTCTAAACAACATTTAATCAAAATGGAACAGAGTGCCACAGTGCCTACTCCCAGCACTGGTTCTGGAAGTATTTTTGTATGAATTTTTACCATAGGGATTTCAAAAAAGTCTTTGTTAAAGTTTTACAAGCCATGAACCATGCAACCAGCTACGATGTGAACCACAACAGTACAAACTTTCATTTGAAACAAAAATGTATTTGAAAATCTGAGAAAATACAAAG
Source organism: Pimephales promelas (assembly GCF_016745375.1). The sequence goes on from NW_024121643.1 coordinate 2,394,785, forward strand.
GTATAAGACTTAACGACTTTAGGAAATAACTAAAATCCAATGAAGCATTGCAAACTGCATAATTGAATAAAAAATAGGGAGAAATATAACATCAAATTCCAAGACCTGGCATTGCTCACCACCTGTCCTGACCAACCACTGTGTGTCTCATATCTCACCAGCATCACGAGTGGTTCAAGGCTTGCCCGTGTTCGGTCCTCAGAGGGAATTTCGCCGCTTTTGTGGAGTGGGTGCTTGTGAATAATAAATTAGCTTTCACCATCTGTCCAACGGAGGGATCACCAGCCCCACTCTGGACCCAGAGACCAGCCAGCCATCTCGCTGCACTGACACATCACCAGAGCCCACCGCAGATGGAGAGCCTGAGTCTGTCGCGATGCATGAGCTAGAGTCAGAGACAAGGACTGAGCCAACCTGAGCCAGCCTCCTATTCTTATAACAGCCAGTTCCACAAACCCACCTCCGCTGGTTCCCTTCAGCGGCTCGGCTCCTCATCAGACATCGTGTGGATTAACCTCGGCTCTTCCGGTCTCCAACTCCGCCAAGTAACGAGGATCCCCCGACTTCACCTCCAGCCGCTGATCTCTTCACACCACCTCGGCATGTTGACCTGTTGACTCAACCTTGGCTCCTACCTCCCTTGGCTCCACCAGATACCATCGTCCTTACAGCTACGCCTTGGTCAAATGTCGTTCTACCTTTCCAATGGACTCAGTGGCGTAGCAAGTCAGTCCCGGGCCCATATGTAAAATAAAATGAAATAAATTATTTAAAATTGGGGAATTCCAGTAGCCTGACTTCGTCATACTCATATTCTGGTCAGAGTTTGAGTCTGAGACCGCTCCGTAGGGCTTTGATTATTCTTAACCGAACCAGGAAAAAAAAAAAAAAACTATGCATTAAATTGGATAGTCAGACAGACCTACAACCAATCAGAGCAACGCAGTAAGTCAAATACTTTGCATAGCATAGTTGCCAACAACAGAACTTACTTATTTTAGAAGTAAAATAACGAGTGTTGCTTCTTTCACTTGGTCCTTCATGAGTGCGACCAAAGGAGAAACCACAACGACCACATGCTTTTCATTACGTCGCATCTTCTTAACTTAGCGACCGTCAGAGCCAGCTGATAAGTTACAATTTTGCAGAATATCTTTTCAATCGACAAATGCCTTGATTGCAGTTTTCTGTTTGTCTATTAAAATTAATGCGCTGTCAATTAATTTTAAAAACAGATGCAACAGCGGAATCTATACATCTCAATTTTCCAGCTGCAGTCATCTCTGAGGGAAACCAGTTAGCGCTCTTTGATAACGTGATTATTACGTCCCTGCAGATCATCTTTCCATCATCGTATAAAGCCCGCCCTGGCAATCTGATTGGCCCGATCATTTTTTGCCTGATCATAATTACTCCTCAATGGATCGAGTCCAGACCGAACTACCTGACCAAAAAATGTTGTGGGCGGAGTTCGGGCTGGCATCCAGGCTAGAATTCCAGCATTATGGACACGAAATTTGCAGTCAAAATTTGAAATATAAATTCTCAGAAAAAGCATTAATACCAATATATTGAATCTGTTTATCCATGCTACTCCCTTAATGGAGACCAGGCATTTGAAAAATATCAGTCTACACATGCGTTTTTATATTTAATATTAAGGGAATAGACATGCATTCATGCGTGACAAAAAATCTTTAACTTTTGGGAGGCAAAATATATTTTTGTAATTCTGTGAATTACACTGCGCAAATCGAATGAGGAAGGGTTGGCTTTCCACACAACATAAAATATTCATTTTATTTCATTTTTCGTGTTCGCATTTATGAGGAAAAAACAATATTTCAGACGTGACAGTTCTCCGTTATTCGGACGTGGGCGCTCTTGATTTTAATCAATGTTTCATCAACCAATTGCCTGGATTTAATACATAATCCTTACACTATCATTCTTACATCCTTACTACTCCTTGGTCAAACGTTGTTCTACCTTTCCAACGGACTTCTGTAGCTCCACCTTGAAATCTACTTACTGTAACTTAGCCTCCAAGACCATCTATGTTGCCCAGTCCCATCTGCTCTCTCCCTGCACCCAGGGCTCCACTTCCATTGGTTACATCTCCGTCACTCCTCCCCCTAGTGTCGACAACTAATCCTCCACCATGGCTCCTCCCTCCCTTGGCTCCACCAGATACCATTGTCCTTACACTATCGTCCTTACATCCTTACTACGCCTTGGTCAAACGTCGTTCTACCTTTCCAACGGACTTCTGTAGCTCCACCTTGAAAGCTCCTTACTGTGACTCAGTCTCCAAGACCATCTATGTTGCCCGGTCCCATCTGCTCTCCGCCTGCACCCAGGGCTCCACTTCCATTGGTTACATCTCCGTCATTCCCCCCCTGGTGTCAACAACCAAGCCTCCACCATGGCTTCTCCCTCCCTTGGCTCCACCAGATACCATTCTCCTTACACTATCATCCTTATTTCCTTACTACACCTTGGTCAAACTTTGTTCTACCTTTCCAACGGACTTCTGTAGCTCCACCTTGAAATCTCCTTACTGTTACTCAGCCTCCAAGACCATCTATGTTGCCCGGTCCCATCTGCTCTCCGCCTGCACCCAGGGCTCCACTTCCATTGGTTACATTCCGGCACTCCATCCTCTGGTGTCGACAACCAAGCCTCCACCATGGCTTCTCCCTCCCTTGGCTCGACCAGATAACATTGTCCTTACAATATTATCCTTACGTCCTTACTACACCTTGGTCAAACTTTGTTCTACTTTTCCAACGGACTTCTGTAGCTCCACCTTGAAAGCTCCTTACTGTAACTCAGCCTCCAAAACCATCTATGTTGCCCAGTCCCATCTGCTCTCCGCCTGCACCCAGGGCTCCACTTCCATTGGTTACATCTCCGTCACTCCATCCTCTGGTGTCGACAACCAAGCCTCCACCATGGCTTCTCCCTCCCTTGGCTCCACCAGATACCATTGTCCTTACAATATTATCCTTACGTCCTTACTATACCTTGGTCAAACTTTGTTCTACTTTTCCAACAGACTTCTGTAGCTCCACCTTGAAAGCTCCTTACTGTAACTCAGCCTCCAAAACCATCTATGTTGCCCAGTCCCATCTGCTCTCCGCCTGCACCCAGGGCTCCACTTCCATTGGTTACATCTTCGTCACTCCTCCCCCTGGTGTCAACAACCAAGCCTCCACCATGGCTCCTTCCTCCCTTAACACCACCTGGGCCATTGTCTTTGCTGTGCTCTGCCATTGCGCCTTGGTTTCTCCAGCCATTTGCCTTGAATTACCTTCACGTTTGACCTGCAAGAGGCTTAAAGCACAGACTTTATCTTACTCGCATGTTAAAAAATGTCTTTTTAAAATCCCATATTACATTCCTCAGAAAACCCGATCCTCTTCTGGGTTTTAGATCTAAAAACAGAGCATGCTTTTTTTGTGGCTTGTTGTCACTTTATGGGAAAGCTTCCATGAAACAGCATATTAAAAGCTTTCCTGGCAAAATTTTACCAAAATGTATACTATTATGGCACAAAACTATTCAAAAAAAAGTTACATACAGTATTGTATAAAAGTACCACAGATTGGAATTTTAGTTTGAAGGATACAATTCACTTCTTATTATAATCTAAGCCAGTTGGAAACCAATTTGTATGGAAAACAAGCATTTGCACAACTACACATTGACTAAAAACATAACTACTCAGATATAGTCACATTCATCCTGCTCTCATTCACCCTGCACTTTCCCATGTGTCAACTTGTGCCTCTATGTTTAGAGGGACAAATCTGTCATGAAGACTTTACAGGCTTTAAAATAATGGGGTTTAGCTTCCAGTAAAACACTGATTTGCAGGGGAAAGACGTTTATAAGACAGGGCTGAAGAGATTCAGACAGACTAGCTCAAATGACATCCTCACACATTAGTACACTCCCACCACGTTTGTAAGTGGGAGGTTGGGTAAGATGTGCCGGCTTTTCGGTACGTTTTCTTTAAGGCAGGGAATTGGAAGTCATACAGGTTTGGAAAGGCATGAGCTGAGTAAATGATGATCTGCTTTAACTGTAACAATGTTTACACACAGACTCATCTTAACCAACTCTGAACTATTTGACCGAATCTGACAGTTATTGCAATTATTTACTGACCAGTTGCAAAATCTCAGAAAATACCAAGACTCATGCTGACAAATGCAGAGTCATGCTTTCCCCTGTGAAACATAAGTACTTTATCTGTCTCAATTCATTTTCACCATGAATGATTACCTTGCTTGTTTAAGATTTGTGCTCAAATAGGAACTAAGGCCCTGTTTACACAAGAACACTTGCAGGTGAAACGTAAAAATATTCGATCGGATGTGCCTTTCATTTACACGGTGACGGCGTTTTGGGGGCTTAAAAACGCAAAAAAGTGAAACCACCCTCCAGAGTGGAAATGTTAAAAACGCTCCACCGTCACATTCCCGTCTAAAGGGTAAAAACGCAAAAGTCTGCTAGACAGTGAAGGTTGTACGCAGGCGCGTGGACTTGGTGTTGTTGTGTGGCAGTGCTTCACATTGCCACCTAGCCGCCTGGAGTGCATACTACATCGAATTTCACACACTTTTTCGTCACCATGCACACGGATTTCCCCCTATAACGCTCGTCTAAACGCAGAATAAAAAGTGATAACGCAACGCCTAAGAGAGATAGCCTAAGACTTTTCTCTGCTTATTTTTTGTCCTGAGCAGAGACCACCAACAAAGCTAGTGACATGCTATACAACTTGAGTGTTTTCCAATTCAAGACAAATGAGTGTAATTCACACTTTGTCTCTTGGCATACACATCTTCCCTATGTCACATCAAATGAGCACATGCTCATGGAAAACGGATGCCCATTATGCATCACAGAACATCCATCCCATTAATCATCTGTAAGATGTGTCTCAAGTGTCTCTCTTAATAAAAAATCGATTAAAATGTCTTACAATAATAAGTAACGCCTATTCTCAGAAGATTTCAGTGTTTTGAAATAGTAGTGAGTGTGCGGTCCATGGACCATGACACAAATACTCTGTGATACTCTAGATTCGGTTTTCACCTCTGATGTGGAATAGACCAGTCCTCAGGTGAACGGTCTGGAGTCTGTCTTACGGTAAAACAGCAGGATGACCAATTGCCTCAAATGAGCTTTAAACTGTTGGATATTACCACATTTCTTTTGGATGGCAATGAGAATCTTTTAGATTTGTTGTAGTTGGCCTCTTTTCCCTATTTTATACTGAATAGAGTGCAGAGAAACATAGTAAAACCCAAACTACATCATACACCGGTACACTATATGTCAATGAGAACAAACATGGTTTGCGTCAACCACAATTTGTTTTATGCAGTGAATATATTGGCTGCTGCATACAATAATCAAAATTCGAATGTTTGGACAGGTTTTACCAAACACCCCAACTCTGTCATTTTACATGTTAATAATTATTTGGCTCATGGTAATAATGATACATTCTTATATTTTTGATTACTTTGCACTATACATACTTTTGCTATTTTGTTGGGTCACCTCTTGTCCAATGTAAAATCTTGAAGCAACACCAATGTTCAACTGTTGTATTTTGATGTATTGTAGTTGGATATTTGTATATTATTTATTTAAATTATTTAAACACCACTGGAGATGTTTTCTGTCGTAACACAACAAAATGGAAAAGGTAATTTTCTGCTCTGATATTATCTGTTTAGCATACAGACATTTCCTTTAACCCTAAAAGACAACAAACACAATGCAATGAGTAGTTAGAAATATGGGTAAAATGCCTGTGAAAGATCGGCTGGGAAAATTCCTTCACATTAACAGTACCTTGGGCCGTACTTTTCTTAGAGTATGTGCTTACATGTAGCAGTCTAAATATAAGTCTGGCAGAAGTGAGTGAACGTGTGCAGGAGTGTTCAAATGAACTGGAACATTTGCACAGTCATGCATGTCAGGAACATATACATCCTGACAAACCCACAAACGTCTCTACATCACAACACTTCATCAAGTTCCCAAAGAAGTGTTGGGGAAGCAGAACTTGGTGTACCTAGAAGCTGTGGTTTGCCCTGCTATCCCTGAGTTAACCATTGTCAAAAATAGTACACTTTGGCATACTTAAAAAGAACTCGGTGGACTTTCGAAATAAAGTGGGACCGCTATTAGTAATTAAATGAAAATGTATTACAGAATACATTTATAAATGTAATTAGTATAGCACTGTATCGTTTATGACCCACTTACGTAAGTAAGTCCCGTAAAAATATTTTTGCATAGGCTCAGGAATAACTTGGTACGCCACTAATTGTTACAGTCATGTTTAGTTCTCTGTCTTCCCAGATAGCAAACTGACATTGAATCAACGTGGAAATATGACATCGAAACAACGTTGATCTGACATTGTTTTGCTCATCGAATTAACGTTGAACCAACGTCAGACGCGTCATTCTTTCAAAACTAACGGAAAATCAACTTGAAATCAACGCGTTGTTTCAACGTTATGAAAGCAAACCAATTTTCGATTTTCATTTAGCTTTGAAGAATGCCGCGTCTGACGTTGGTTCAACGTTAATTCGATGAGCAAAATCAACGTTGTTTCAATGTCATGAGAGAAGTCGTTTCCACGTTGATTCAATGTCAGTTTGCTGTCTGGGTTGTTAGTTTTAGTCTTTAGTTTTCATTGTTTTTGTCATTGCCCAAGTTATATTCATTTATTAGTTGCATTAATTCTTAAGCCTAGTCTTATAAGTTAGTCATAACTTTTTCAAGTTACATAAAAATGTAGACTGGTCTAATTTGAAACCAAAAAGAAAGACTGAATGCCACTTGACTAGCAGCTAGTTGGTCATACTGCATACAGTACACAGTCTTATGGCTAACTGACCCCTGGTTTCTAATGAGCCCGATCTCATGAAAGTTCGTATCAATAGCACGAATGTCATTTCTCGTGCCATTTATATGCCAAAAATAGTTTTTGCGTGTATGATATGCGTTTTTCGCGTGCATATGACCCAGACTGCAAACTGACATTGAATCAACGTGGAAACGACGTCTCTCATGACATCGAAACAACGTTGATCTGACATTGTTTTGCTCATCGAATTAACGTTGAACCAACGTCAGACGCGGCATTCTTCAAAGCTAAATGAAAATCGAAAATTGGTTTGCTTTCATAACGTTGAAACAACGCGTTGATTTCAAGTTGATTTTCCGTTAGTTTTGAAAGAATGACGCGTCTGACGTTGGTTCAACGTTAATTCGATGAGCAAAACAATGTCAGATCAACGTTGTTTCGATGTCATATTTCCACGTTGATTCAATGTCAGTTTGCTATCTGGGTATACACACTTTTTGGCGTATAAGTATGAACTCCCCACCCCCCTTCCCCCTAAACCTACCCAGGGGGTTTTCAGTGCGTAGCATATGCACGCAAAAAACATTTTGCCGTATAAATGCCACGAGAAATGACAATCGTGGTATAGATACGCACTTTCATGAGACTGTGTTGTTTCTAATTAGCTACACACCTGTTCCCCGTTTCTTTGATTATCATCCTCTGTGTATATAAGCCCTCTGCTTCTTCAGGTCTGTCTTCCACGTTGACATCTCTGGTTTGTTAATAAGTGTGCCTTGTGATTATTAAGGTCATTCTGCATCACCCATCTCTCATCTTTTTTTGTAGCAAAGCCAAATGAAAATGCTGTCAAACGATTATGTTGTAGCAAATATGTTAAATATTTGCACCCAGGCATTAAATGCATTAACAGCTAATTAAGTTCACTGAGGCATCTCCTCCATTGACCGTCATTTACACATGTCTTCCTGCTGACTGTTCCAAGAACAGCATAAAATACATTGAATACATGGCTACTTATAAATGGCGGTTACTGGGAAATAATAGGTGTGTTCGACTTGAGCAAACTGACATTGAATCAACGTGGAAATATGACATCGAAACAACGTTGATCTGACATTGTTTTGCTCATCGAATTAACGTTGAACCAACGTCAGATGCGTCATTCTTTCAAAACTAACGGAAAATCAACTTGAAATCAACGCGTTGTTTCAACGTTATGAAAGCAAACCAATTTTCGATTTCATTTAGCTTTGAAGAATGCCGCGTCTGACGTTGGTTCAACGTTAATTCGATGAGCAAATCAACGTTGTTTCAATGTCATGAGAGACGTCGTTTCCACGTTGATTCAATGTCAGTTTGCTGTCTGGGCAGACCGATGGGTCTATGTCATCAAAGTAACCGAGACCTATTCAAAAGCATACAGAGCGTCTGCTCTCTAATCACTCTCACGGTACTTTGATGTCATACACCGATCGGGCTGCACAGCGCTGCTTTAATTTGAACACACCGATTGGTTAAGCTTCAGCATCAACTAGGCAACACTCTTAGAAGAAAATGTATTTAGAACTTGGTTTCCATCATGTGTGTATTTTATGGGTTTAGTTTTCATTAATACATTTTTTTATTTATTTTAATTACATTTTATGAATTAAGCAGCTCATAAACATCTTTTATCACTAAAAAAGTGATGGAAGTCTTAACCACAAACATATTATAAAATCATTTAAGACATTTCTCCTTATAAAGAACATTTTTGGCATTAAAGGTTCTTTAAAATTGAGTCAAGCACCATAGGGTTCTATATAGAGTGTAAGTAGCCAAACCTTGAGCCCTTTGCATGAACTATAAAGACCTATGTTTCTGCAGTGATGTCATCCTGAGCATTAGATCAGATAGTATATTTACACCTGTTTAGTCCGTGAGTTTGTCTGTGTGTATCACAGAACTCGGGTGTTGTTGAAGCAGATGCCGATTGTGATGGATGGTGTTTACGAGTCGGCTACATCTTCATCCACAGATAAATCCAAATTCAATCGGTGCCGCTGAGTTACTCTGCCAGATCTTTAAACATCACTTCAGGACGGCTATAATGCTTAGACCCCCGTGGTGGTCTGGGGAGGAATCAGACCCAGCAGAGGTCAGCCGGCTGGGGGAGGGGAGCCGCTGGTCATCCAGGGGTCTCAGGGTGGGCCCAGATAATGTGAACCTCCTAATTACTTCAATAGAAGCACTATTCTGAGGGGACGGCTTGCACAACAAAAGGAAGAGTAAAACATGGATCAGCTCTTATGTAAGAAACATCCTTCCAGAGTAAACATGTTTTTCTGTACTGATATTTTTGACACCCGATGACTTTTATGACTTTTATCAGCAGATTTGCTCTTTTCGCTCCATAAACAGCAGGGCTGGTCTGCCGTGCTGAGAGTAGCTATGGTGAAGACTTTTATTAGCATCAAGTACCATGACAGTACATAAATAGGGCTGAACCCTGGGGCCCTTTTCACCCCCATCCTGTTGGTACTGCTGTCCAACTACAGGCTGCAAATTTATATGAAGCACTCAAAGCTCCAAAAAGACACCCATGCAATCAATTCTCTGCAGTTTAAAGCTATAAGTTTTACTCCTTTATGTTCAAAGATCGGCGGCAGCCCTAGATTATTGTTGCTCAACGTTCACTGCACTTTAAAACATCACACTTTTACTTGTTCAGGGCAAACTGAGTCTCATTAGAAAGACTCCAGCTTTGATATTTGACCACTGTTTATGAGGTTGCAGTGACATTCATTTCCTAATTTATGTTTGCAAAATAATCAATCTGTATTGAATAGAATATCAGTACGATAATGAATTCTCTCACATCTGCTATGGTTTATTTGTGTTTACATAGCTTCAGCAGTGTCCGTTAAGGCTCTTTGTCCAAAAGTCTGCATATTTTGAATCGTATGTTTTCAAAATATTTCATCATACTGTAATACCATTTTTAATCAAACCATCAACCAGCATCCCATGTTGAGGACCTGCAAACCAGCAATCAAAATTTCATGTTGGGGACCTGCAAACCATCAACCAGCATCCCTTCTTGAGGTCCTGCAAACCAGCAACCAGAATCCCATGTAGGGGATCTGCAAACCAGCAACCAGAATCCCATGTAGGGGATCTGCAAACCAGCAACCAGAATCCCATGTTGGGGACCTGCAAACCAGCAACCAGAATCCCATGTTGGGGACCTGCAAACCAGCAACCAGAATCCCATGTTGGGGATCTGCAAACCAGCAACCAGAATCCCATGTAGGGGATCTGCAAACCAGCAACCAGAATCCCATGTTGGGGACCTGCAAACCAGCAACCAGAATCCCATGTTGGGGACCTGCAAACCAGCAACCAGAATCCCATGTTGGGGACCTGCAAACCAGCAATCAGCATCCCATGTTGGGGACCTGCAAACCAGCAACCAGAATCCCATGTAGGGGACCTGCAAACCATCAACCAAAATCCCATGTTGGTGACCTGCAAACCATCAATCAGCATCCCATGTTGTGGACCTGCAAACCAGCAACCAAAATCCCATGTTGGCGACCTGCAAACCATTAACCAGCATCCCATGTAGGGGACCTGAAAACCAGCATCCCATGTAGGGGACCTGAAAACCAGAATCCCATGTTGGGGACCTGCAAACCAGCAACCATAATCCCTTGTTGGGGACCTGCAAACCATTAACCAGCATCCCATGTAGAGGACCTGAAAACCAGCATCACATGTTGGGGACCTGCAAACCATCAACCAGCATCCCATGTTGGGGACCTGGAGACCTGCAAACCATCAACCAGAATCCCATGTTGGCGACCTGCAAACCATTAACCAGCATCCCATGTAGGGGACCTGAAAACCAGCATCCCATGTTGGGGACCTGCAAACCAGCAACCATAATCCCTTGTTGGGGACCTGCAAACCATTAACCAGCATCCCATGTAGGGGACCTGAAAACCAGCATCCCATGTTGGGGACCTGCAAACCATCAACCAGCATCCCATGTTGGGGACCTGCAAACCAGCAACCAGCATCCCATGTTGGTGACCTGCAAACCATCAACCAGCATCCCATGTTGGGGACCTGCAAACCAGCAACCAGAATCCCATGTTGGGGACCTGCAAACCAGCAACCAGAATCCCATGTTGGTGACCTGCAAACTAGAAACCAGCATCCCATGTTGGGGACCTGCAAACCAGCAATCAGAATCCCATGTTGGGGACCAGTAAACCAGCAACCCATGGTCCCAGCATCCAAAACATACAAGATATTATGCTGGTGACCAGCTACACTGGATTTTTCTGCTGGGTAGATGTTTAGTTTGTTGTTCTTAGTGATAATCAGGGTATTGCTACTGTAGTTCTATGTTTTATCACATTACTATGCAGTTGCTAGGGTGTTCTCAGTGCTGTTTAACACATTATTATGGTTGGTACTGTAGGATGTTCTGGCTACTGCAAACGGAAATTGGCACCTGGCCAAAAAACTCAAGTCTGTTCCTTTAGGAAAGTAATAGCATGCTTTCCACAACAAACCACATGTCTCTAGCTCAGCACAAAATATGTAGATTAGGACTTAAGGTTAAGGTTTGGACAAGATTAATGCTGATGCGTGCCTTAGTTAACACTGTTAATGACCAAAGGTTATGCTGACATTTGGTATCTTGACCACACACATGCATGTTGTGTGTTTGCCAGCTGAGATTGTTAAAAATCAATTACTGATGAAAAAAAAGGTAAAAACTTATCAATAACAATGAGTCCTGCACAAAGAAAGTAAGCACATTGAGAACTGCATCACAGCACACACTCGTTGCTTGTATATGAATGGCATCAGTAGGGGGCTTTTGATGGCAAGTTCCTTTTAAATCAGTTAACATTTTTGCAGATGGCCTGAAACACAGCCTATAAAGTTTCCTTGAAGTTTGAAATGGTTATATAACATAGCGTAATTCTAAGCATCACTTTCTGCGGCAGTAACATGCTTGATTATTGAGAAAATGGGCTTGAATCAGGGTGTGTCAGCAGCATTGTTTACCAAACCACCATTTACAGACAATTCCTCACTTCAGAGACATGTTATTTTTGTTCCCTGAGCACAAACTCTGTTGAATTGAATTTAAAAGAGAGAAACAGCTTGCAGTTTTGGAGCTGTAATTGTGGTTCTTTAAAATCCACGAGTGCATTAGAATCAAATCTTGAATCCCAAGAGCTCTTCTGTGTCTTCAGCACCTCTCTGAGAGGAGAGAAGAAAATAAATCTCCTTTTGTGTTCCACAGAATAAAATAACAGTAAATGGGTTTGGACATGAGTAAATATTTCAGTTTTCATGTTTATTTTTGGGTGACATATTTCGATAAGATGAAAGATGATAAATAGTTACACATGATACATCTAAACTCGCAAATCATTTCCCTTCAAACACAGTTGTTCATAGAATAGAATGGAGAGAAAAAAATCTCTTCCAGTTTAACCACATTTATTAATATAATTGTTGTTATTATTTACATGCAATCTAATTACACAAATTATTAGATGTTGTGACAAACACTCCTGGGAAAGTAAGTACAAAAACAACAACAACTGGCAGCCATGTCTAGGAAGTATTGGTATTATTTTTGTAAAGAGATACAATAAAGCATGCTGGGTACAGTTTGTTTCAGTGTCTTGTGACCCATTTTAATTGCAAACAAACAGCAAAGAATGAACATTGAATGAACAAAGAACAACAGCAAAGAATGAACAAAGAACATCGTTTTCATGTAAACACACCCTTAGTGTCCTGTATTTTCTTTGTGTTACTTAGCAAGTAAGCTGCTTTTGAGTTTTTAGTCCATTTTTTTTGTTAAAGTCCCCCTGTAGGCAATAATTGTATGCCTTAAAACTCATCTGTGATGTTTTTTCCTTGAAAAAAAATGTCTTCATGCCTTACAATAGCTTGAATGTAACTCTACACACCCTTGCCTCATTTAGTGTACATGTATCCATGAATATGCAAATGATCCCCGCCTCCACTCACTCACAGCAGCTCAGAGATCCACTCGTTGATGATCACACGTTGAGCTGATTGGTTACAAGGTAGCTTGGTGACATCAGAAACACCAGCGATTTCAAACCGTTTCTTTGTTTCACTGCAGTTTTAAAGAGAAAATACTTCGACTTATGAATCTGCACTTGGTTTATCTTAAAGCATGTTAAAAACACCACATAGGCATATAAACAACATTAAATACTTGATTTTCACCACTGGGGGACTTTATTAAACTCCTTGAAGGAAATGGCTTCCTTCAAGTCATGTCAGAATTAGCATGTTTACGTGATGGATGCATGATTTTCTTGATTGGAATAAATAATGTCAATGGCTAATTGGTCTTGGAAAATTGGTACTGGTTTTGATTTTGTATGTTGACTGACTGTTTTGATTTTAACCAACTATGTATTAGCAAATTAACTGAGATTAATATAGTTTTTTTGTTTTTTTCATTAATTCATGTTACCTAACATAGTTGGCACAAATGAAACCTTATTGTTCCCAATATTTCAAATGTTACTCTGTAGCTAAAATTATACCAAAAACCTGTAAAAATCAGCAATGTTTCAAAATGGCAACTGACTTTTTAGAAGTTACAACAGCTGCCATCTTGAGCATTATGGCTTTACATTCATTCATCTCTGAGTGGTCCATCTTTTCTTATTACTGTCTGTAAGAGACTTAGGTCTTACATCAAACCACAGCCTGATGACAAATTTGGAATTTACAGTGTTGCATTGCCTTTTCATGCACTATTTTTCCAAGAAAATTACGCAAGCATACACACGTACACATTTCAAATGTAATGTCAGGTCTATTAAAGTAAAGGAAAAGTGCTAAAGTGTAAGTGGTCATGCATGGCATTGGCAGTGAATTACTTATTACATCACTTAACCTATTCCAATGAAGGAAGAAGGAAGATGTTTCCCGGATAAATTTAGGAGAAAAAAAAACTGCCATTGCTCAAAAAGTTATAGGAATTGTGTGGTTTCTGGAGAATAGCTGAATAATAATAACCAGAATTAATTAATTTCTGAAGAATAATGGAGTGATCAGGAAATTTTTTTTTCAACAGATGTTTTTATCTTTGTGTTATTAAATGTTTATATATGTATATATATATACTTTAAATTAACTTTTATTTTATTTTTTATTATTTTTCATGTTAATTTAATTTGTTAAGTGCTTTTGTAATTTTATTATTATTGCTATTTAGGTCTAATTCATTTTTATTTCCACTATATATATAAGTATTTTTTTGTTCCTATTGTTCCTGTGACCAGTTACCTTAGTCTTGCTTGCCCAGTTAGATCCCATATTTATCCCAGTGATTATTATAGGGAGATGAGAGTATCTGTGGCTGCATCCAAAAAGTTAAGCGAACGACTTGTTTCCTAACAGCCCTGTCAGGAAATAACTTATCAGTCAGCATTTCTGCATGAAAATCCTTCCACCATCGGCACTGGCTCCGTCCTGGAATTTTGACATTTGATATTCATTTCAACATACTATAATTTGAGACGCACTTATTCTATTCTCACATACTATTTAGGATAGAAAATATGGATGGACATTGGAATGCAGACATCTTTGACATGACCATGGAGGGCATCCATGAACTTCCTGTCAACCATGACACGACCATGAAGGTCGTCAAGGAACTTCCTGTCTGCCCTGACTTAACCATGAAGGTGGTCCCTGAACTTCCTGCCTGTTTCGTCTCTACCAGAGAGGCTGTTCTAATTTCTTCAGTCTTGTCAGCTCCCCTGAAGTGGTCTTCAGGCCGGCGTGCTCCGCCATGGTGGTCCTCTGGGGGTCTTCAGTCTCCTCTGGGGATCTTCAGTCTCCTCTGCTCCACCGTGGTGGTCCCCAGCCAAGCCTTTGGGGTCTTCCGTTTCATCTACTCTGCCGTTGTGCAGTCCCTCCAGGATTTCACAATTTTTTGTGTGATTTTTGCGATCAAAATGACTGATTTTGTGGTGGTAATTTCCAAAAATTTGTGAAAAAATTTGCGATTTATATATAACATTTACCATAATAGTATTCAGTCCTTCCAGAAAAACGCGGAGTTTTTTTGTGATTGTTGCGGGCAAAAATGGATTGATTAGCCTACTCGGCCCGTTTTCTTTAAAAATGTGATGGAATATGCGGGATATTTATGCAATTTTATGCGATGAAATTGCAGGAATTTGCAAAAATTGAGAGAACTTGCAAAAATTGCGGTTTGATGAAAAAGATTTCTCTTTTTCAGTGATTCCCCCAAGATTCTGTTCTCACTAGGCTAATGAGTCATTTCTTATTACTTCCTTTGATAAGCAAGCATACTACATCATAGAAAGTGCTGGGAATATTTAATTTCTCATCTTGTTTTATTTCAGACTATAACGAGTGTAAATAAGGTGTGGCCCCTTTAAGAGCTGCGCGCTCCTGTTGAACTCTCTGCAGTGTTAACTTATATGTGCGCCTCAAACACCCCATGTGTGCGGGTAATTTCTGTTTGATGCTACTTCTTTTATCTTATGTTGTTTAATAAGTAACGATGTGATGGTAGAACGTGTGACAGACAGTTATACGAGTTCGATTTGTGAGATGTCAATCGCCTCCGTGAGTCTGTCTGGCGTCGCGTAATTGCGTCACTTCATAACGTTCCCATGGAAACAGAGGGAAATGGCTGCTCTTGTGTGAAGCAAACGGAACATTTTTTAACTTTCTACTAAAATACACGTGACTTTTTTTTGCAACGAAAATGCGAGGATTATGAAATTATGCAAACCCCGCATATTTTGCAAGGAAATCGGCAATTTATGCGGCGAAAGTGCGGCGTATTTGAAAAAATGCGGCCCCCGCATAAATATGCGGACTTTGGCTGATTTTGCATTGAATTCAGCGATCGCATAATCGCGTTTTTCTGGAGGGACTGGTTGTGGTCTTCTGCTCCACCATGGGGGTTTTCAGTCTCATCTGCTTTGCCATGGTGGTCTCCAGCTCTACTGAGATGGTCTTCAATCCTGCCTGCTCCCTGCTGGTTCCACCCAGATCCCCTGCTCTGCTGCCTCCACACTGGCTCGGTGCCCCTCTTCACCATACAGTCGCTGCTCTCGGTTATTGAAGCTCTGAGACTGGATTTTTTGTGGCGTTTGACACAGTTTACCACCAGATCCTCCTGTCAACCCTCATGACAAAGGGCTTCTCAGTTCAGTGGTTCAAGTCTCACCTCTAAGATAGATCCTTCAGGTCTTTGAGACTGGTTGTCTAAGTCGCAACATCTTTCAACTGGGGTACCTCAGGGCTCAGTGCTTGGACCCCGTCTCTTCTCATCTACAAGTCATCACTAGGATCTGTCATTCAGAAGCATGGCTTTTCCTATCACTGATGACAGACAACTCTACTTTTCATTCCAGCCAGATGATCCAATGGTAGCTGCTCAAATCTCAGACTGCCTGACCTTGCAAAGACAGAAATGCTTGTTGTCTTGGCCAACTAAACACTTCACAACTCCTCCATTCAGCTAGGTACATCATCCACAAATCCTTCCAGGACAGCCAGGAACCTAAGAGTTGGGATTGATTATCACCACACCATATTGCTAGAACAGCCCAGTCCTGCAGATTTGCCTTATACAACATTAGGAAGATTTGGCACTTCCGATCTGAGCATACTACACAACGTCTTGTCTTTCGTCACACCTTTCTTCATCCGTTTGCACAGGCTACCAATAGCCACTCGCATTACGTATAATCTATAGCATCTCAACATCTATACCTAAACTTTCTACTTCAAACTTATGTCCCCTCCAGAAGCTTCCCAAAAGATGTGCAAAATCACTTTCACCAACCTTTACCTTGACTGTTCTCTGCAGGAATAACCGGACAAACCCAACGTGAGAGTCTACAGTTATTTTCAAGAAATGCTAAAGATGCATCTTTTTTGTCAACAGTTGACTCATTAATACTAGCACTCACTCTTCTATTCTATTCTATTTTAGAAAAAGAAAATGCATATTTATATTTTCTATATAATAATTTTATAATATAATTTTCTAAATATAATATATGATTTATATAAGTACGGTTTATAAGCTGTTTTCCTCATGGAGACAAAAAATCTCTCTCTCTCTCTCTCACTCTCTCTCACACAAACACACACACACACATAGATACTTACATAAACATGTGCATGATATTCAACTGACTTTACAATGTTTCCAATCTTTAGTACAGGCAACGAAGAATAACTTTAATTATTTTTATCAGTACTTTCCTCACGCACATCCTAATTTAGTTACAACAACATTCTAACTCTTCGCCTATCTCTATACCCATAACTTATCTGTAAAATCAGAGGGAGATTAGGTGAATAACAATGATGTAGAAGCACCAAACCCTGGTTGGCCTTAACTTGACATAAACTGTAAACTTGTCCCTCAGATCTGATTTGTTGATTGGACTGTTGTCAGAGGATCAACAAAGATGTTGATCTAGGAACATGTTGTAGTTGGTGAAATTAGTTTTTGCCTTTCCCCAAGCTACTATTTTTACTGAGTTCAGGCCATGGGCGAAGGAGCCATTATACGTGGGACACGCCCCCCCCCACATTTCAAAATCTAAGTTTTGTCCCCCCCCACTATTTCCCAGTGTAGGATTTGTTTTGCATTGCCTGCCTATCTCTGCCAGTTTTGGAGTCTCCCAATTAATCCATTCTGCAACTTTTAAATACATAATTCAATTTTTAAAAACGACCGGTATTCTTCAGCTGCTTATGTCGTCAGTCGACCATGATCGCGGCATTGCGCACCACTCGCGCATGCGCATCTAGGTGACACAGAAAACTGCAGTGTTGTAGTCGAGACCACCTCACTCGAGTCCGAGTCGAGACCGAGACCAGAGAGAGTCGAGCCCAAGTCAAGACCGAGTCCAAAGACGGTCGAGTCCGAGTCGAGACCGAGACCAGTGAGGGTTGATTACCTAATTTACTTTTATTTACTTAGAGAAATCCTTTTTTTTTTTTTTTTTACTGAATTTACTTAGAGTTTAAAAAATATGATCAGTTTAGGGTAAAAAGGCCACATAGTAGGTGGTGTTAAAAGCAATTTTATTGCAATTTGTCATGCGCAGTTGCGCACTAGAAAATCACCAATCACTGGGCGTGTCAATCAATTTAAAGAAATATTTTATTAACATACATTAATAATCATGAAAAATATTTTGAATTGAACTCGAGTGGACTCGGGAATAATTCCGAGTCCTAAAAAAAAAAATGTTCGAGTACGAGTCAATTCCGAGTCCAAATGGACACGAGTCCATGACAAGACCAAGACCATTAAAATATGGTCTCGAGACCGAGTCCGAGACGAGTCCGAGTCTCGAGTACTACAACACTGGATAACTGTACGCATCAATATGTTCCTGGGAGTTGCACGGGATGTGGAAGCGCGCAAAAGTTCCAGAAATGTACAAAAGTGCCCTGGCCTTGAATGACAAGGTAAGGAAAATAAGACTAAACCAAAATTAAATAACCAAGACTTGGTTGGTATTTTTCTCAGGAGATGTTTTGAGCATTTTACTTCAGACACTGGATTATCAGCAAACTACCAGGAGAACTGCTAGCTGGCTACTCAAAATAAACTAGCAGGGGGAATGCCCCCGGACCCCCCTAGCATTTAATGTCCCCCCCAGGTTCAGAATTGCTCCTACGCCCCTGGTTCAGGCATCATTAATTGTTCTTAACTGCAGGTCAGCTTGGAGATCACAAGGAGAATGAACTGACTCTGCTTTACAGAAATATCTTTCTACAACTGCCTGACTGTACATTATAATATGCAGAATGCCACAGATGTCTCTTCTCAAAGCAACGCAGTATGAGTGTGTTGTTCTTTTACTTCAGTTGTCCTCTAAGCAAGTTGAATGACTGAATTAATGGAGAAACATTTTTTTAATTTAAAAAAAAAAAATAAACACTGCTGTTATTTTTTTAAGAAAATAGTCAAATCGTGCAGATTTCCATTGTTTATTTTGATAACTTTCATTTTGATCCTTCACCTGTTGGATATAATTTTGATGTGCATACTTTTCCCCTCTTTTGAGATACAATTCTTTAAAGGGATACTCCACCCAAAAATGAAAATTCTGTCATCATTCACTCACTCTCAAGTCGTTGCAAACCTGTATGAGTTTCTTTCTTCTGCTGAACGCAAAGGAAGATATTTCGAAGAGCGATTGAAACTTTGGCACCATTGACTTCCATAGTATTTTTTTTTTTCTCTCTACTTTGGAAGTCAATGGTGCCAAACAACCGTTTGGTTCCAGTTGTTCTCCAAAATATCTTCCTTTGTGTTCAGCAGAAGAAAGAAACTCCTACAGGTTTGCAACAACTTGAGTAAATGATGACCGAATTTTCATTTTTGGGTAAAGATCCCTTAAAATAAAAATATGAATGTGAAATAAATGAATTCCTCCAATTTTAACAATGTTTTGGTTGTTGTAATTAACATGCAAAAACAGTTTTTAATTAGCATCTTAATCGTGTAAATTTTTTTTGTACGTGCTTATCTTATCTAAGCTTGAAATCTAGAATGTGTCCTTTTGTTTTAGTTCCTTTTTCCTTCTCTTTAAAAGGATGAGAGCGGTAGCACGTGGTGACAGGCGGCAGAGAAATGGGATGAGAGAGGTCAGAGGTCGTGTAAGGCAGGGGTGGAGCAATGAACCATGTCACAGTGCGTTAAACAATTGGGAACCTGCTCTTTCTCTCGCTGTTTGTTTGTTGATGCTATCATGGCTTGTCTGAGGACAAGGGCAGTTCAAAAGATTAATTTGTGGAACATTGCAGGAGAGAATGTATGCAAACTTTATATATTAAACAGCTCAGTCTCATTAACTTAGTCTTAAGTTTTTGTTCAAAGACATCTTACACAAACAAATTTAAAAGGCACATTGAAGTCATCCTCTTAGAAATAATATCAATTTGTGAACCAAATTTTGTTTAAAACTTGAAATAATTCAAGAATGAGAATGATGTTGGAATTGACTAGTATTGCTTTGAAATGTACTTTTTCAAACATATTTTAACACAAGTTACTTTCTTTTCCCAGTCATTGACTGACATCTCTTCTTTCCCCATGTTGAGATGAATCATGGGTAATTGCAGAGGCGACGTATGCGCTGTGTAAACATGATGCCTATTGTACTTAAAGATTAACGTGAGCATTTACCCATCTCACTTATACACATACTTATGCGTATTCTTTTAAAGTGTGTTATTTCTCTTTTTAAAAGTATGTTCAAGTTAAAGGGAGTTTCTCCTCATTTTATCGAATCTTTTCATTTTATCGTCCAACAGAAGAAAAAGCTGTGAGTACATGTGATAAAACATTTATTAGTGGCCTGTACTCAACAATCTCTGAATGATTTTTTCCTGAGAGTTTAACAGATTTAGAGGAATGAAACGCGAACACCGTCTGATGGAGTGGTTGGTAAGAACTTCCTTATCTCCCTTTTTTTCCCCTTATTCCCTAAATCCTATCCTAACATCCCCTTCCTGCTGTTAAGTTAAATGCAAGCTGACAAGTGATGCGCTAACGTCACGCAAAACCTGCAAAGACATTTATTTATTCAAGAAAATCTCAGCTTATCTTCCTTAAAGAAAGCAGAAAATCCAGGTGACAAGTGACTGGCATTCTTGTTTGCATTATCTGCTTTGAATGGATGGGACAATGCTACATTTCGTGGCTTTGTTGCCCCACCTGTGTTTTCCTAAATGATGTCACGTGCTAAGCTAAAGTCATCATGCTAAGTGTGGCGTGCAAACATTAACCTTCCTTTCAAGTCAATGCGCTTCTGGGTCAGGGAGGGAGGAATGCGTCGAGTCTGTCAGCAGGTTTTGTCATTTGCGGCATTATGATTCGCTGTGGCGTTCGACTGCGTGACCGGCTCTGCCAACTCTTGCGAGATGAGTGGATGGGATTGTCATCAGTAGACCAGGTTCATCAGGATCAAGGGCGAAGGCTTTCTGAGGGACTGAGAAAATCTTGGAAGATCTTGGGATCAAAGATACAGTGTGACGAACATGCTATACTCAAGGCTGGTGAAGAGACACAATCTAACTGAGATAAAGCAATTTATCAGTGGGTTGAGGGTGTTGGGTTGAGTGAATGCAACCATCCACCCAGGAAAAGAACGGTGTGGTCTGGATTCTGGAAGACGGACCACCCAAACATCCCAATGGATTGTGCATCCTTTCCTTCTCCACTCGCCTTAGGATGTGATGAAAGGATTCAAGGAAAGAGAATGAGGATGGAGAAATCGAAGGAAAGTCACTCAAGCGTCACTTCAAAGCTTCATCATGAAGTTTTGTTATTTTAGAAATTCATAATTAATTTGTTGAAATTTGTCAATTTGAAATATACGGTTTATTTAAATGGTTTGGATTCAGAGTGGATCGGGATAAGATACTCCAACCCGATCTCACGACCAAGTCGTACGAATTCGACGAATGATTAAAAAGTGGCTAATTCGTAACAATTCATACGACCTCACTCGTACGAATTAATACGATTTTGCTAAATCATAAATTTTTTACGAATTGGCCAATTCGTATGAATTCGTACGAATGACCTACCCCTTACCCCGCCCCTAAACTTAACCATCACGTGGGTTTAGACAAATCGTACGAATTAGTACGAGTGAGGTCGTACGAATTAGACACTTTTTAATCATGCGTCGAATTCGTACGAATTGGTCGTGAGATAGTGTTGGATACTCAGAAACTAATAACTTAAATTCTACTCTGTTCATTTTTGCAATAAATACATTATTGTGATTTCAAATGTCTGTTATGATTTTCTTTATAAATCTACATATTTTTAAGAAATGATTATGGGTTTAAAGGTAGGAGTAGGATTAGCAGCTCAAAATATCTTTTTAATGCTATATTGTTACTAAAAGCATAATTTTCCTACACATATACTGTACATGTCCTTTATATTTTATATATATTTTCAAAAATGATCTTCCTCTAATGATTTGGCTTTGGGGGTAGAGTAAAGGAATCTAAAATGTATCAATAAAATGGAAAAAGGGTAATAGGCTCTATCCACGATCGCTTCCGGGTTTGTCTCAGCATGCCCAGTTGCATCCGGTGCTGCGTCAGAAGCCGGTTTTGCGTTGTCAAATTACACTGTAAACACTTATTTACAAAAACTTTCTGCGGTTAACGTGAATGATGTTAACAACACTGTGAGGCAGTTAGCTGTCACACATTAGAGTAAAAAAGAGAAGGGCTTTAAATTATATATTACAAGCTACATCAACAACTTCGAGGGTGAGTATTCTCTCATATCATGCGAAATCCGACAAGCGAATCAGTTTCTAAAATCGTTGTCTCCATTTCTGAGAAAATTAAATTTATTAAAGTTTTTCCGCTATACACTTTGCCTGCAGAACGCGCTTGCGGAAAGTAAACATACCTCAGCAGGGTTCGTGCATAGAGCGTATTATGCAAAAATCGATAGAAGAGAATCGTAAATATTTTACGTTTCATTCGCTGTAAATGCGTAAGTGCGTCCATATTGTTCATTTCAGCATCTATACAAAATTTTTTTCTATGTTTTGCACCTGAAAATGTTATGTATTGATACCTACCAGTGATGCGCGGGTCAATGTATAAACAACCCGCACCCGACCGACGTTTTCAACTAACCCACCCGCAACTCGGAACGCAAAAAAGTAAGAAAATATTGTACCCGACCCGCTTCCTGACTGCATTTTTTAAAAGTAGTAAATGCTCATCGTAGCGTCATTGGGCCATAGACGTTTAACAACACGGCATCGCAAGAAGATGTTCACATAACAAAGCCAGCACTTTGGTCATCATCTTTCATTATTTCAGCAAATGTCTCCCACACTTTTACTCTTTCTATTTGTGTATTTGCGGAGCTTCCAGTCCCCAGTCTTCATCTTTTCTCATCCCGCCTCCATCTCTCTGCAGACTGTAGTGATCATAGACATGGCCGGTTCGTGAACGAATCGTTCTTTTGAACCGGTTCTTTTTAGTGAACCGGTCGAACCAACCTGATCTCAGGAGAATTCGTACGAATTTTACGAGGTGGCTAATTCGTAAAAATTTAAACGACCTCACTCGTACGAATTAGTACGATTTTTGCTAACTCGTACATATTTTACAAATTGGCCAATTCGTATGAATTTCGTACGAATGACCTACCCCTGAAGCCCCCCGCCCCCGTTTCTTCTGAAAGTGCACCGTATATAAAGTTATTGTCTTTCAAAAGTGAGAGTCGACTCTGAGTCTATGAAATGAATTGTTTTTGAAACAAGTCATTAGCTGATTCGTAGTGACGTAGATTCAAAACATTAGCTCACTGGCCGCTCCCAACAACTGCGCACGCAGACGGATGTGTAAACTTGAAGTCTAGAACACATTCAAATCTATGATTCAAAAATTCAGCTTAATAACATCATGTCGAGAAGACGCTGTGTTCTACATTGCAAAGACAGTTCAGCCACTTGTTTTCATTGCTCAGGGATCAGCATGTGAAGAATCAGTGGTTAGAGTTCATATTTGCAATGATACCACAACAGTATAGCCCGAACCTTGTGTTCTCATCATTTTAATGACGAATCATTCAAAAACATAAATGAATTCAAATGTGGATTCGCAAGCCGGTTGTTCCCGAAGGAGGACTCAGTATCCAGTGTATATGGATCAGGTTCGTCCTCCTCCGAATCACAATCTGTAAGTATTATTAATAATGTTTGCTGTTATGTTTTCTGTAGCATGCACAATATAGTTATATTGTGTGTGTTGTGTACACTACGCGCAGCTTCTAAGCGGGGTAAAGTTAGTTTTGTTTTTAATATTCACCAGACATTCTTTGAAAAATGGCAATTACCTCCTAAACGACTTAGCCAAATATGACTTCGCTCTATTTAATAAGCACTGCCCCTCAAAAGCCGCCGCAATGTGAGTTTCGCTGGGAAAGCTCGCTCTTGACGGAGACGCGAGTAAGGGACCGTGTGGAAAGTGCACTTTTTCTGACACGTTTGTCCATAAACTGTATACAATTTTCAACACTTGGCAAGCTATAATCCATTAATGGTGATTCCATTTCCGACAATCACTGCCTACGGTTTACCAATAACAACTGACTGGGTCATTTGACCAATCACCGCAGATTCGCGTCACTCAAAGGATGTGTTTGGGAAAATGAATAGTCAAACTAATCATTTGGGAGTCGTTGAGCAAATCGGGTAAAAATAAATGCATATTATAAGACAAAAAAGTGTTTTCTATCCTTGCATGCATGTTAAACTGTTTTTGGGAACTCCCAAAACAAAAATAGGAACATTTCAAATGCTATGATAGGGGCTCTTTAAACTAACCCTTTAGGAATTAAGAACCCTTTAGTATCAGTGTGGAATTTTACCAGCATGACAACCACACTCCAACCTGTACTGACTCAAACTCAAACCCTTTCCTGCATAATTTCCTTCTAAGCAATAGTATCAGACTGTGGTCAAGTCAAGTGATTGCTTACTTCATATAAACAGTTCCATGTGCAAAAGATGAGCAACTATGGCTGACTCTAACCGGTCATTACCAGATGAGCTGCTTTAACAGGGTCAAGGCCGTCACAACCATAGACATACTGTAGACAGAGGTAAACGAATCCCCCCAATAATGAGATACTGTATGATTAATATTTGATATTCTTGAAGCTGCTTTGCTGCACTCCTGCACTGGTTGTTAGGATGACAAAAAGTTTAAAAATAATTTTGTTCAGGCTGGTCTGCCTCAGTAGTCTAACAGCACTTGTCAATGTCAAAATGAACGAGATAGCCAATCAAATCAAAGAAGGCTTTATGGTTCACAGTAACCGAGCAGAAATTCCGATGCAGAGCTTCAGTTTTAACAATTAAAATCTGATGTAGCTAAACACTTAGGGCCAGATTTACTAAGCAGGGCAAATTCATTTCCATTAAAAAGGCCGATGGGAGTGTGTTGTGCATGTGATCTTCTGACGACGTGCAAATTAAAGAAGCGGATTACTTTTACTAATTACTTTTTGATGCGTGAAAGTTGGTTGCATAGGCTTTTAATGGATGGACAAAAATGATGAGAAAATAATAAAAATATCTTCACTTGTGGTTCAAACAAGAACACAAGATTTAATGGTTCGGAATGACATAAATGTGTGTAAAGGATGACAGTTTTTTAGTTTTTGGGTGAATTATCCCTTTAAAGCGCCTGAGACTCTCATCCTGGGAACTGCCAAGCCATAATTTATAGCACTAGAGACAGTAAATTACTGATTGTATTTCTGTACCATTTATTTACAGTAGTGGTTCTCAGCGGTAAGATCCAACCCAAATTTGGATTGCAGGCCTGTTTGGACAGCAGGAAATATGGTACAATGATGCAAATAATAAAACACAGCAAACCCTAATCAAAATATGTGAAATAAATAAGGCAAAAAAGAAAACACTTCTGATTCACAGAATCTACCCAAATTACACCAAAGCCAGAATGGACAGGTTGTATAACTTCCCCTAATTCTCAAAAACCATTAACAGAATATATGCAACCCAGACTAGCATTGTGCTTACTTTAGCACGATAAACATTTCACCACTTTCATTTAAACACTGTATCAGTATCAATATCACGTCCTGAAGTATGAGATTCAGACTATGCTGTTCAGTGAGGAATAGTGTTATCCAGTTGTGTCTATACTGCTCTTTCTGATGTGCTGTTGTTTTGTCTTCTGTTTGCTGTATTGTAGTTAAATAACTCATATTTTGAGATAGTATCCATGGCCTGAATTGACTGACGAACTCACATTGAAACAGTATGTGCTATGTGTTCCACAATTGTGTGGTCTATTCTTATCAGGGAGAAGTTCTATGACGGTATATCATCAGGACCTTGCTAAACTCGTGCTAATGAAAGTTTCCACGTCTCATGGATTTACATGAACATCAAATAGCCTACTACAAGTCAGTTTTGATGTATACTGCACTCTATTGCTGCATCTAATTCACATACCATACTGTATGTCCTAAATAGTATTCAAAATTT
This sequence comes from Pimephales promelas, assembly GCF_016745375.1. Next base: position 2,420,834 of record NW_024121643.1, read on the forward strand.
AGGTGTTGAAATGAGTATTCCAGAGATACCTGGGTGGTCATTCGATGCGCAGATCCATGAGAGATGGTCTTATTATTGGGAGATACGAGAGCATAGCTGTCAACATTGAACATTGAAAATAAGGGAGTTTTCCCGGAATCCATCCCCAAAATAAGGGATTTTTTTTTTTTTGCACGATTCTCACCCACAAACTTTAAAAATAAAGCACAATCCTTAAAAGTCTAAGGTGTTCATAACTAGCCTATGTGTGAGAGAGAAAGAGACAGTGTCATTTAAAGGGAAAAAAATCTACATTTGGATTAGCGTGTGTTGCTCTAGCATTTGGACAACAATTTCAACATTTAGCCTATCACACATCTTCCAAAATCCGCAAAATAGGGAAGTGGGCTGTCTGTTTATTTTAATTACATTTACACATTTTGTGTAGCTTTAAAGAGCCTATTTAGCCTGATGGTGGACCATCACTCAGAAGACACACTATCTTTATATCCTCCTATAGGCCCAGAACGTTTTTTTTTTCACGTTTTTTTTTCTTCTTCATGTAATCACATTGTTAAGAGCTTAAGAAACAAATGGAAAAAAAATATATATTTTATTCATATATTTGAAAATCTATTTATAATAATTATTATTTGTTTAAATTACATTGATATCTGAATTTATGTAAAAACCTAGACTTTCAAACATCAAAATGTAATGTATTAATATGTATTCGAGTACAAAATTACATTCAGCTAGCCTAAACATCGTTTCCTATTTTTTATTTATTTTTTTGCCTGGAAACGCAAAGAAATTCCAGGCAAAGAAACACGCTTGCCTGTCGCGTGAAAAATAGGCGTCAGTTCTATTTCTAGCATGCACGCGTTTTCTGGAGACGCGCGTGTCACGCAGGCAGCGTGCAATAAAAACGGACACGCCACGCAGCCAGTGTGTCTCCGGCCAGCGCGCGCGGCACCGCATCCGAGGATAAACGACTTCAAGCCGAATCTGTCCGAGCCCGTACGTCTCACACAATCAGAGAGTAAAAATACGGTATATTTTACGGGAAAATACTCAAACGGGAAGACAGCGGGAAAAGAGCTAAAATACGTGAGAAAAACGGGAGGGTTGACAGCTATGTACGAGAGTCCATGTCTAAACCATTGGAAAAAGCGTGACGGATAATTTTGATCAAGTGTGCCTTGATAACCAATCACATTACAGCTTTGACGACATTGAATTTCTTTCAGAGTTGTTCGACAGCCAATCTCTGTTTGCAGATGCCACATAAATGAATGCGAAGTGCCATAAACTGAATCAAACCTGTCGCGCAATTGTCCATGATAGCTTTTTTTCAGTGCAAATACTAAAAATTGATCAAACCAAAATAAATGTTTAAGAGCAAACATGAAGAAGATTAGCCAATGGGCTGTTGATTGATTAAAGCTACACTGTGTGATTTTTCACCCCATCTAGCGGTGAAAAGGTATATGACCATCCAGTAAATATTAGTTTCTGTTCCTCTCAATTCCGATTTCGTTTTAACTTCTACGGTGGCCAATGTAGTCCAAGATTAACATAGCTTCCAGTTCGACCTCATCCATGAGTGTTAACTCAAACGTAAACGCAAAAGGCGAAGCTTGAATCAACGGGTCGGTCCTTCTTTGGCTAATGTACTTTCAAGATGGAGGGGCAACATGGCGACCGACATTAGAACCCCTTACCCGTATGTATTTTCAGTGGCATATTATTCACTCACGAGAATACTTTATTACTTGAACGAAGTAAATTTACATTAATGAGCACATATATTTTTGAAAGAACTAAGTGTTTTTAGCTAAGATAAACTAAAAGAGTTACACAGTGTAGCTTTAAAGCTTTAAGCCGTTCCCCCAAAAGCGGTTTATTCAGCATATCCAGTTTATCCATTCATGGCCTTTGCACAGTGACACTTTTTTGACTTGTGTCACTTTTTTGAAAAGTTTTGTTAACTTTGCAGGCTTGCCTTCAAGTGGCTTTGGATCCATGTACACTAATGGCCAATATTGCCCACATGCATTGTGCATTGACAAAGATTTGATTCTTACTACAAACACTAATAAATAGTGTTTATAAAACAATTAGCTACAAACATGGCAGATGTGCTAGACTGATGGTTAAGTAGATGGTTAATTAAGTTTACCTAGTTCTAGATAAAAGGGTATGAGAATATCTAACTTGACGAAAAAATAGGAGTGTGGTCCTGGTCGAGTCAATCTCCTGAACTCTGAACTGAATGTCAGAATGGGAAAGAAAGGTGATATATGCAATTTTGAGTTTGGCATGGCTGTTGGTGCCAAATGGGCCGGTCTGAGTATTTCACAATCCAACCATTTCTAGGGTTTACAAAGAATGGTGTGAAAAGGGAAAAACATCCAGTATGCGGCAGTCCTGTGGACGAAAATGCCTTGTTGATGCTAGAGGTCAGAGGTGAATGGGCCGACTGATTCAAGCTGATAGAAGAGCAACTTTGACTGAAATAACCACTCGTTACAACCGAGGTATGCAGCAAAGCATTTGTGAAGCCACAACACGCACAACCTTGAGGCGGATGGGCTACAACAGCAGAAGACCCCACCGGGTACCACTCATCCCAAACTCCTCTGCTACACACTCAAAAGTAAGTACTTTTACAGTTTTAGGGCATAGTATAAGTAGGCGAATTGGTACACAGCATATGTGCAAAAATAATATTAACCATTAGTTTTCAATAAAAAAAGCCAAACACACTAAAAATGAAAGATTAGCACTTGATATGAGGATACTAGGTCAGATTCCCTTCATTCACAAAAATGTACTGCCTTCTAGACTCATTTTTTTGCGAAGAAATAAATCAAAAGTGCATGTCTGAGTACCATTGTGCACTTGGTACTGTGAAACCATCTGTGGTCTTGGCTCAGAGTGCTGGGAACTTGGCCTGATCTGGCTTACAATATTGAATTTATGATGGTTATTAGACCTTACAGTGGGGGTCAACAGGACTTTTTAGTTTTATGAAACAAATTCCTGTGGATTCTATGCCATATGTTTGCTATGAACCTGAGACTAATCTGACACAACGTTAGCTCTTTCTAAGCTTAACCGGCATTCATCAAACATCTATAGTCTGAGAGCAATCTTGAAATATCTTTTATTTTCATAATTGTCTTTAATCTGCAGTCACCGTTAAACGTTTCAGGCCAAATGAAGAGTGAACATTTGCTCTCAATTATTCTGTGATGTTTTATGTGGCCATTAAGGAAACATATTGCCGAACTGTACACCAGGGAACATGTGATATGTGAATGTAACACTAATAAGTAACACACATAAGTAATGGTGCAGCTGTTAGGTGTCTTCATTACATTTGGTGTGTTTAGATCTCCACTTTATAGTATAAACAGACACAGTGTTTGTATAGATTTAACTTGGTGTTAGTTTAAAGTCTTAGAGGGCGCATGGTGAACTCAGTTGAGGGTAAATTCAACATTTTAAGTCCAAAACGACAGTTTGGGAGGTGCATGATTATAATTCCCCAAATTACTATGGAAAGATATATTACCTCACTCTTTTGAAAATGCTCTTTTCCTGCCTAAATGCGGATGGGCTGTGAAACTTTTGCCGAACTGCTGCTGGGGAGTAACACCAAGACATGGCTTCATTCACCACCAATTTAGCATTTATTTTATGTCAATATAATTCCAACATCGCCTCTTTATCGTCCACTAGTAAGTCGAATTCAGTAATAAACTCAGTGTGTCTCCTCAACAACTGCCAAACGACTGCTTCATTATTTCACTCCAGAAATAAAATATGCACTTTTAATTGAATGATTCCTCTTCTTGATGTACATCAAACTTCATTATTTATGGACCAAATCTACATGTTTCTCCAAGACAAAGTAGTTTTATTTATTTATCCATTGGCACCAGCCCTAACTAAATCTCCACTTGGAACTGAAACAAGTAAGTTATCTTACTTAAGTAAGTTGTCTATTGGATTTTGATGACATCAATCAATCAATTGTTAGACAAATCACACTTTCAAAGATGTTTACTGTACACTCTAAAATTGGTAATCTGCAATTGTCCCCTTCAAGAGCAATTTCTACCAGATTCAATTTCTTCACAATTTCTACCAGATTGTTTTTTTTTGTTATAAATGAGTGTATTTGGACTGATTACAGTTAATAAGCAAATAATATTTTTAACATAACCAGTCAAAGATAAAAGCAGATCATTTAAATCTTGCCATTTTAGGCTACCATTTTGTGTGTGTGTGTGTGTGTATACGTGCAGCAGAATCTGAAATAATAACAATCCCATCATTTCACTAATCCAGACCTGATTTTATTACTGTCCATTACTTGCCTCACTTCAAACTCAGCCATTTTCCAAAGCTGCTCAACTTGAGCTGAAGTGCTCTTTAAAGCATGAACTTGCGTCAAATCCTAGCCACTCTACAAATCTCTCGGCTGGCAACTGTACCCAAGAATCTAATATTTGTTTTATAGCATTTTTAAGCAGTTTTCTCAAATCCTACACCTAAACAATTCACACACAAATAATATCTGACTTTATATGACTGAATACCTGCTCAATGCAGCTTTAGTTATCTCACAAAAACAAATGCTCTACAACTCGCACTCCCTCAGTACACCGGCATTGTTTGTTTCCACAACAATTATTTTCGCATTTGCAATTCATTGTCTGATTGAGCCAGGCAAAATTTCAAAAGCAAATTACAAATGATTTTTTTTTTTTAAATGAATAACTGTGACAGTGGTGTGAGTGTCCTAACCAGACCGACGTGAAGGTAGCACCCCAGAAAACGAAATCATTCCCAAAACTATGCCAGATGCTAGTTTGGTGTTTGAGATATTGAACATTATTGTTTTGGTTGTGTGAAGTCACTCTCCACTCCATGTCGCTCAAATCACTCCAAACTGGTGCCATTCATTTGTTCTTAGTCCATAACATTCAAGAATAACAATGATAACCTCAGGTATACTAATGTGCTTTAATTACTGTTAGAAGAATTTAATGTTTTTTTTTTAAGGGATACTCCACTTTTTTTGGAAATAGGCTCATTTTACAACTCCCTCAGAACTAAACAGTTGAGTTTTACCGTTTTCGAATTTCGAATTTCTGGTGTCATTGACTTCCATAGTAGGAAAAAATATTTACTATGGTAGTCAATGAGACCAGAAACGGTCTGGTAACAGATATTCTTCTAAATATCAGAAAATTGGCTGAATGGATTCGAAAACGGTAAAACTCAACTGTTTAAGTCTGAGGGAGTTGTAAAATGAGCCTATTTCCAAAAAAAAAAAAGTGGAGTATCCCTTTAAGTTTGAATTTAAAGTTTGAATATCATTTCATGTGACCTTTTTTTAGCCATACTGAACCCGACAATGGATTCGTCACCCCAGATTTTGAAAATAAATGAAAGATAACAAGAATGTTTAAGCTGTGAACTCTGACAACAAAGATCATTTCAGTCACTCGCAGATGAATTATTCACTCTAAAAAATGCTGGGTTGTTTCAACCCAAATTTGGGTCAAATATGGACAAACCCAAATGTTGGGTTAAATATGTAATTTAAAGCTTTAACCCAACTTCAACTTTCACTTTCAACTGTTAATTTTATTTTATTAGATTTTTAGCCCAACATTTGAATTTGGGTTTGTCCATAAACCCAAATTTGAGTTGAAACAACCCAGAATTTTTTAGAGTGTAAAGTGTCCAAATGCACACTTCAGAATCTCACTGGAAGAAGTAATCAAGGTACCTTTTGTCACATACTGTTCTTCGCCAACTATTTATATACACTCTTTGAACCCAAATTTGGGTCAAATATGGACAAATCCAAATATTGGGTCAAAAATGTTTAGCCCAATTTCAACTTTCACTTTCAACTGTAATTTTTTTTAACCCAAGATTTGGGTTTGTCCATATTTGACCCAAATTTGAGTCGAAACAACCCAGAGTGTACATTTGGTTATGTCTCCATTTTGTTCAAAAAAGCTGAACAAGCTTTTCTGACTGGTTGTGATTTTGATTGATTTTGTTGTGTCTGGTTTGGACAGACAAATCTGCTTGTTACTGAAATGTTATCACATTACATCTGGTTAGGACACATTGGATTTAACTTTTGACGCAAGCAGCCCGGGTTGGTTCTTCTCTCTTCTCATACCCGCACATCAGCTTTGAAATAAAAAATGACCAAAATATTTGTAAACTGTAAATGAGATGCCCAAGAGTACACTGATGTGCATATAATATCTGCCCCAATTTACATACAAAGCACTTGGAGGAAATAGCCTTAAATAAAGATATTTTAAGAGTCTGAATTTAGCAACTCTTTCTCTCAAATCTTTCAGTCCACAGAGTGTTGTTTTGGACCCACTGGCTTCCATTATATGGACATTCTTCCAGATACCTTGAACGGAAACAGGATGAGTATTATGACATATTTTGTGTATATTTTGTATAATTTTTAAGTGAACTATCCCTTTTACTATATTAGGGGGAATGTTATCTACTTTAGCTACAAAAACCACGGTTCTTTGTTGTATGCTATATTTTTAGAGCTTGAATCAAGTATCTTTCTGAAAACATCCCAAAACTAGTTAAACTGTCTTACTGATTATACAAAACATGTGAATGCATTAATCTTTTTTTATTATTATTTTGAACCATGAGCCCAGTAAAAGTCTGTGTGACATGATTATCATCGGTGAAAGAGTCAAGCTTGTGTATTTATGCAGCAGCTGCAGTTCAACAAACTACTCCAGCAGGCCTGTGTGTGTTTAGTGTGGGTGTTGATGCTGACAGGGCTCATTAAGTTTCTCTGCCATATACGTTAACACGCTCCTGACATCAGCAAAACCTAGGGAGGCTTTTACGCAGCAGATGAACCTGCATGTTGTTCTTCAATTAAATCCCGCTAAGGAATGCCGTACCAGGAGTTGCACCACGTCTCCCCGCTCTCACGTCATTTCAACGCTGAATTAAGGAACTTCCCCGATCCAGCATCTCTTTCTTTCGCTCTCTTCAGGTCCTCGCTGACCCTGTCTTCCTTGGTGTAACGCTCTCTCCATTATTATGCAATGCGTTTACAAGCTCTGTCTTGATCTGCAGCAGCTCATGTTATCATTGTGACTCCCTTGGAAATGGGGCCCAGACAAAATATTTTCACAGAAAGCATGTGAGACATCTTAAAGAACTCAAACTGGCTTTTAGGATTAAGGAGGAGAGTTTGTGAGGGTGGGTCAGTAGTTAAAACATTGGGTAGGGTCAGTCCTGCAAGATCAAGAGTCAGCTAAGTAGATGTATCCAGTCCCGAGCGAACAGGTTCGGGATATCTGGGATAATTTCACTTAGCAATCTTTTCTGGCTTTGCTTTTTATTTGGACTGCAGCTGTGAGCAGTACGCTTGCAGATACTCATGGTGTGAATTATCTAAGTGTGTCCTCCAATCTGTGTCAGAAACTATCAGACCCAATGCAGAGACATAATACTCTCAGACTTAGACTATTGGACAAGGTGACAGATAAACCTGGGGAACAGACCTTGGCTGGAGTGAGGCTCTCAAAGATCACTTTTTGAAAAAAAAAATAGAGCAGGAGACTCTGACACAGATACAAAATGTATTATAAAAATCAAATCTATTCCACAGTGTGTATCCGTATATTAGAAAAATACAAATTAATTTCTATCATTTTCTGGGGGCAGTGTTGGCTGATTTCAGAGGATCAACAAAATCATCTCCACAAAACGGTACAGATATACTAAAAAATGAAATTATGTAACAAAAGCATATATGTATGTATGTAACAGCCCAGCAAGCATATATTTATGAAGTTATTGGCATAGCGCGCAATCCGAGGGTAGCGGGGAGTTATGAGATGGGACCAACCTGAAGATGGCGGGGAGGATGGAGGTAATTGTTTGTGTCAGCATCTGCAAACTCAGACGTGCAAGTAACAATAAATAAGACAATTAATAATCTACTTTTTGGAGAAACCATGCTTTCAAAACTACTTGTGGAAAGGCACAAATCAAGAGTGTTAAACGGCATAAAATGAGATTGAACACATACGTTTACAGAACAGATTCACCTTTCCCCAAATACAAGAATGAAAAATGATCAGAGAGATGTTAAATGGATAGTTCGCCAACAAATGCAAATTCTGTCATCATTCACTCTCCCTCACGTCGTTCCAAACCGAAGACTTTCGTTCATCTTCAGAACACAAATGAAGTTCTTTTTGAGGAAATCTGACAGATTTCTGTCCATCTATTGACAGTCTACACAACTACCACTTTGTCCAAATTATCTGAAAAGACTTGATCGCTTTACATGATTAGGCTTTTATTTCAAAATTGATCAGAAAGCATAAACACAAGCTCAACCAAACCAGCTTGATGCACAAGAACAAACCTCATTGGTTCTTACTGAAGCTCAAACGCGCTGCGTAACACAAGAACAAATCTCATTGTTTCCTTCACATCAAGTGAACATGTTTGAGCTTCCATTTACCACAACTAATATGTGAATGTTTATATGTGAATAAAAGCCTAAATTGAATCTGTTCTTCACATGAAGCGAACGTGTCTCTTCAGGGACTAAAATTGGGACTAAATTCATACGGATTAGTTTTACGACCTCTCTATAAAGCATCAAAGTGGTAGTTGCGTATACTGTAAATGGAGGGACAGATATCTCTTCATTTCATCAAAAATATATTTATTTGTGTTACGAATATTAACGAAAGTCTTATGGGTTTAGAACAACATGAGGGTTAGTAATTAATGACAGAATTGATTTTTGGGTGAATGAGCAACAGTACTTTTAGGGCAAAAATCTTGTCATATGTGACATCAATATGAAACGCATTGTAAAGATCCAGACTGTGAAATTTCTGTAAAAAACAAAACAAAACAAAAAAGAACATTCAAAGCAACTCAAATGTGAAGTCAAAAGGTTTTCAGATGGAACAGAAAGGAAAGGGTTCTCCAAATTTTGGTTTCAAGATGGCAAGGTTCAAAATCACACCACCAAAGTCAACTGTGGTTTAAGGACAGGGAGATTATTGTCCTTGAATTACCCAGTCAAAGACGCAACCTTAATCCTAACTTATCTGGTGTAACTTTAAAAGGACTTTCGTTCACGTTCAGACTGAGTTTAAATAACCACGAACATATGTCTAGCCCTTACTGAGCAAATCAAATAAAGATGCAACTAAATGACTTTAATTAAATCAAGAGATGCTATCTGCTTTGACTCTGCATGTTCTCCTATTCAAGCATTACAAATAAAATAAATATCCAAAACAGTGTCTCTTTTGGGTTATATTTTTTCCATAGTGTGTTTTATATCATTTATCTGAATGCATAATGATGTGCTGTATGCTCTTGAATACATATTGATATTTGTGTTGATTGGGGCGTGTGATTTGCTGAATTACATGGGCATGGATTTTATGGATGTTTCTTACAGTAACATTAAACATACTGTTACACTTTATTTTAAGGTGTCTGTGTTAGTGTAATTACACATTTGTGCTGAGTAATAATAATTAACTTACTGGAGTTAGGGTTTGGTTTGCATGTAATTATGCATAATTTATAGTAATTACAACAGTAACTACGTGTAACGTCTGTAAATAAAAACATACTGTTAGCAAAATCAATATTTAGACAGAACAAGCTTATAATATGCTAACACTTTATTTCTTTAGATTATCAGCATGTTAAGCAGTGTCTACACAGTGCCCTCTATGGGTAAAATCAGAACAAGTACCTGTTCTGCTCAAATAAATGAATTAATTTAATTCCTTTATATAAACACACACTCTTTTTTCTTCTCTACTAGAAAAATATACATTTTCACTGGAGTTGAAATGAGAAAGATGATTTTGCCTCACAGGCTGTGGCTGTATTCTGTTGGGTCTCTTTTTAGATACTCAGTCCAAGTCCCCAAACATGCTTATTAAAGTTTTACTAAAAGCTAATTCATTAAATGAAATCTGTTTTACTCCAGGATGACATTTATCAATGAATACCTACTGTTATTGTGCCAAAGCACGAGTGCATGGTTTACCATTTTAACAGATTTTGCAGCATAAAAACAAGATTTTTGAAGAACATCGGTAACCAAACAGTGTATGAGCCCGTTGGGAATACTTCGGAAGTCAATGGGGTCCAACTGGTTACCGACATTCTTCAAAATATCTTATTTTGTGTTCACCAGAAGAAATTCATACAGGTTTGGAACAACTTGCAGATTTTGCAGCCCCAAAAAGTTCCACAGCGAGAAACATTTTATCACTTGAGGATCAAGTTAGCGAGTATAAGGGCAGAACATAAAGAGAAGGAGACTTTTAAGTGGCAGGCAACCATAGTAACAGAGTAAAGTGCCTGACTTGGAGCGCCGTGGGAGAGAAGGCCATGACCCATCTCTGTGTAGGGGAACATGGGGAATGAGTTTTGTGTGTGTGTGTGTGAGAAAGAGGTCAGGGTGATTTCGAAGGGAAATTAAACTACGTCTAAATCTCCCATCTTTCTACTGGGGCGCCATCCTTGAGTCTTTCAGTTGGCTGAATTAGATTTTCTCAGCAGCTTGTACTCATGGGAACTTGGAAGCCCTAGTATTACCCCCTGCCACTTCCTACTGCCCGCCACAAGGGAGTAAACATCAGCTCAAATTTTCATTCATCCATGATCCATGTACTCCAGGATAGGTTTTTTTTTCTTCCGGCAGGTTTCGAAATATGACAGGACTGCCAAGGACAGGTATCTGTGACCGCTGAAGACGTGAGTGACTGGCAAACCTGTGAAAGCAAAACATATTTTCATGTTTACACATGTTTATAAGATTTGACATAAAGTAGGCATCATTCACAATGCATGTGAACCTGTAATATTAGAAGACTGTAAATATTATCGTGGTATAGTTTAAATGTTTATCACTGGGATTCCAGTGTAATGCCTTAATGGTTTGTGTTACCTCTGCATTACATTCATTAACCAGTACCAGAATTTTCCTTTAAAACGTTTTGAAACTAGTGTTCTTGAAACATTTTTCATTGTTAGTTAAGGCATAAACTAAAGTTAAAGGGACAGTTCAACCAAAAAATTAAAAAAAAACTAGATATGTTGAAGAACGTTCGATGGGCCCCATTGATATTATGGGGATTCCATGGAAGTCAATGGGGTCCAAATGTTTGGTTACCGACATTCTTCAAAATATCTTATTTTTGTGTTCACCAGAAGTAAGAAATTCATACAGGTTTGGAATAACTTGACAGAAGTTTTATTTTTGGGGGGGTGAACTATCCCTTTAACTAATGGGACCTTATTATTTCCATAATGCCAAAAGTTGCTATACCTCTAGATAGACTAGCTATGGTTAACATGCATCACCAATCATGAAGAGTCATGATTCCTTTTAGTGATTCAAACCTGTACAAACCGAAATGGAAGATGTATGAGGAAATATAAGACATTCTGAGAATGTAGGCTAATACAACTGAAATGCTTTTGTATAACTCAAAACCTATTTTACGCTATATGAAGATGAATAGCCCACACAAGGGCATTATGCGTTTATTTCCCATTCCCACCTTCATAAAAAGTGAGTCAAGCCCTTCGCATCATAATGTACGTAGCCTGAGCCGTGGCCAATCAGCGCCCTCCCCATGTGAGTGATTCTCTCAAGATCTGCAGCATTGAGCAGCAGAAGCGCTGAAAGACAGAGCGAGCGCAAAGTGACAAGACCTCCCCGTACTGCGCGATAACATCCACACCGATGTGAAACAAGAAAAGCCAACACAATTTCGGAAATAAGACAAGGAAAGACGGAAACGTGTGCTGCTCTTGAACCAGGGATTGCCATTATTGGATCACTTTATACCGGCACGTGTAATGTCTTGCTCTTGATGATAATCATACGCGCAGAAGCCGTTCTCTGGTCCTAGTCGCGCGTGCAGAGTGGAGGTTGCGCTTGGAAGTATACAAAACTTTTGTTGTTGTTTTGTTTTGCATCTGACGTTTTGGATTTCGATTCATTAAAAGTCGACTTCCCGTGATACTGTGGATTTTAAAAGCGAAATACGCGGAGGACCAATATAGTGTGGATTTCCCCCCAATTTCTTTTGTTATTCTCTTATTTTACTCTTATTATTTATATTGTTGAATTTTCTGGAGGAGCGGGGCCGTTCAATAAGTTAATTTTAGCGGATTCGACGCAGGTGCTTCGGTCCTGAAGGGCAGAATGGAATTGTTATTTTGACCCACGATATCATACGGTTCATTCATATTCCACAGCTTCGCTTTTAATATTTTTGAGAGCCAAAGACTGTTCGGTGACGCTCATCGCAACACACCACTGGAATTACAATCATGAACTTTGTTGTTTATTCGATACAATTATTTTTTGCAGCTCTCCTTCATCTGTCTGCTGTAAAGGTAAGGGCTATGCAATTTGGGGAGTTTGAAAAGAGATAATATAGACATTTTTATTTATTTATTTATTTATTAATGTGTGGTCAGATTACACGCACGAGGACTGAATGCATCTGCCCGGTGCCATTACACCCTTTATACGCTAACTTAGGTTACCCGAAGTTTCACGTGGAATGTCCTGCTTAAAAGTTAGTTTCTCTTAACGAATATCTGCCAAGTCAGGAATAGCCTAAACAATGTGGCAGCCCGTCTTGTTCCTGTCCTCAGAGGATTTAATCTCAGTTAAGGCAAATACTTTGCTCAATAGATGCAAATTTCCATTTAAAGCAGTTATGTGAGACATTATAGGTCTATATTACGTGCTTCACACGGGAGGTTCTTGTTTAATCTATCTGAATTTCTTATTTCGAATTCAGTCAAAACATTTGCTTTATGCATTGTATTAGTGCTCGTGATTCTTTAATACTTTTAAAAATATATAAGCAACTGCTTTATTGTCGATAATAATTACAAGATATTACCTGAGTGCCTTCGTTTCTTTGTCTCCCGCCTTATTAATTCATTTACTTGAATAATGATGGCAGTGCACGTAGTATTTGATGTCGTGGAACGTTTTGAGGTAAATTATCGTTGTTAGTTTGTTTATTTGTTGGTTGAGTATGAAAAATGTATGGTTAGATATGAAGCAGATGGTCTGTGAGGCAAACCGGAGAGATTCTCACGCAACACCGATAGCTGTTGCGCCAGTCCACCACCTGCAGTCACGCGACCAACCAGCAACCGATCGCGAGCGAGCGAGACGAATCTGTAGGCGGGAAAATAGGACAGTCTGACTCTGAATTGTAGGAGGAGAATCATTGGCTCTCTGAAGCCTCTGAATGACAAGTTGACTCACTTACTAAGATGAGAGAAGAAAGTCTAATACATTCTAAAGTAGATCGCATTCAAACTTTCTTATTCTGAAGTGGTTCTCAAGAGTCCAGCACCCACCCCTCCCATTTCCAATGGGACCTCAATGACTTATAATTATTTGAAATGAGTCTAACTTAATTACAATTCTGAAAATAGTCTATGTGGGTAGCCCACGTTTGTTCATTACATTAAGTTGTACACCAAGGTACTAATATGTGTTTTTTAAGGATTGATAATGCATAAAATACCAATACCAATGTTGTATTAGGGTATTGGTGGGTGTACATTTGAAGGCACTGACCCACTGACAAGCCTACCCCCAAAAGTTTGATTTTTACAGATTTTTTTCTGACATTGTACCTAAACTGTCATCATATTTCTTGCTTTTAATTAGTCCCCTCAGCAGAGGTTAATGTTATTATTAATAGACTATACAAAATAATGGAATCGGAAATTAACTATTGTTTATTATCTATTGAGACTGCAAGTTTGTGTTAATTAAAAGCTGGAAAACAAGCAGCTTTTTCATCATTGCAGCAGCAGTTCCACAGGAAATATCTTAGTCTAAATGGCAGTGCCTTTGATTATTTTCTTGGCCAATGGGAGGCCAAAAGGTTGAGAGCCACTGCAAACCCCTTACTGATATAATAAGCAACTAATTTTTCTAGATTCTGATCATGCTTGGTTATGCAAAACTCAAGGAAATGTTCACTTTTGAGAGTTTCCCAAGCATTATTATTGGTTTCTTTCAGTGGTGTACAAAAAAAAAGTCAGATTATAACTTCTGTGCGATCTGTCACTCATAACTGTCACTTCTCTGTCCCGATAGGCTGCCCACATACCCAAAGAAGGGGGAAAGAGCAAAAATGATGGTAAGTCCCTTTATATGTGTAGTGTATTTGATACATTGAAAAATGTATTTGAAATCAGGCTAAGGGTGTAGCACCACCTGGAGGACGTATTTGTAATGACAACAATGCAAAATTTAAACCACAAATGGTTTTATCCCAGGCTTGAGAGGCAGATAATAGGCCTTCAAAAACTGTATGTGTGTGGTTCTTCTCTGTTACGCAACACTCTTTCTCCTAACAATTCATATCACACTGAGACTGAACTTACATAAATATTTGCTCGGACATAGGATTTGGGACATATTTCCCACCCTCAGGTTGTGCTGAGGATTGTCAAAGTGAATAATTATTCTACCCACGAGCAACCTTGTGTGGAGTCATTGACCATGGCTTTGTTTGTTTATTAACAAAAACGCTGCATGATTTACCCTTGATTTGTCCTCAAGGTCACAATTATTTGTTAGCAGTGGCACTGGTTGTTTGTATAGTGTCCCTATTACGTTTCTGAGGGAACGTGTGTTGTTATTTTTACATCATCTGCTTTTATTCATAATCACTTTCCCACAACTTAGATCTCCTTAGTCAGCATTAATTGAACATATTAAATCAGTTTGTAGAGACATTTCTTCAGTCTAACTGGATACTGTGCGACTTTGCACTTTGCTAAATAGAGATATGTGATACAAACAGCATAGCCATAAATGAATAAGTGTCATAGGGGTATTAGGTGAAATGTGGCTGGTACAGTACCACCATAGCAATTATTAACTTAATCAGCATCATAAATACAGTTGTGTTTGGTTTCTTGCATTCATGGGTGGCATGGAGCGCTCACACGGGGTGGGCTTCTATTAGAGGTCAGGTGTCTGCAGTAAAGCCTGGCGCCACACTGCCTGAGGTCATGCTTTTCCCTAGCAGTCTGCAGGTCATGAGGCACTGGGGTCAGAATGAATGATGGGAAGCCAGCTCCGAGAGGTGCGCGGATTGGGCTGGAGTACACTCTTAGAAAAAAGGGGTTCTATATATGAAGCATAGGGTTCTTTACTCAACTCCAAAGGAACTTTTATGCTTAAATAGGTTCTATAATGACAAGAAAGAATCCAAAGGTTCTTTATAGGCTATTATTCATTCATATATTACATTATTCTACAACATGTTGATGTGTGCCTCAACATGTGTGACGTGTCTTTTTTTTGCCCACTTGGGAAAGTAAAGTCTCCAATTAGCAGAACAGGCCTGTGTGAAGGTGTGGGGCAATGCATCTGACTTTAATGGTTGTAATGGCTTCATATGTCATTCCAAACCTGCATTCTGTTATTTTGAAGTTGGAACACAAAAGGGGAACAATCTTCAGGCTACTCTTTTCATATTTACCATGACTGTTTGCTATAAAAAGGACAGAAAAACACAAATACAAATAAAATGACTTATGTGCTATATTTCCCCTTGTGAAAAAGAAGTGCACTTTAGGATGCTTTTAAAAAGGGGACTTATTATGGATAAAATATACTTAAAACAATATACTTAACTGCAAACTAAGTGTAATGTTGCTATTAAATACATTTATTATAGTTTAAATGTATATTAAATGCAATTAGCTGAACTTTAGAGTGCTTTCTTAGCCCATAATTTCATAACTATTCATAACTACACTGTAAAAAAAAAAATATTTTCATGGTTAGTAATCGCAACATTTTTTCCTTTTGTCAAATCAACTTAAATAATTTATTTAGTTCAGATAACATATCATTTTGAGTTTCTGATGATTAAATCATTCTCCTTCATTTTATTAACTCACTTTTTCCAGTTCAATTAACTTTTTTAAGTTAAACCAACAATATTTTTTTACAGTGTATTGTCTTTGAAATATGGTAAAAGTGTACTGGTAAGCGAAAATAAACGTAATGCCATTTTTACTTGTATTTCTTGTATTTAAATATATTTGCAATTACACATTTGTACTGATGGAGTAACAAATAACACGCTAAAATTAAAACTATTTTCCAGAAACTTTACTTGTGCTTTAGTATGTTAGTCAACACATCAAATTAAGTGTCAAAACAGTCATAAAGTACACTTAAGTATCCTTTTATTTCAATAATATTATTACACTTTTAAGATTTGAAGAACACCACATCCAGTACGATTAAGGGCACTTCTTTTCCACAAGGGTCAAGTCTTCTGAAGTTGACCAATAGGTTTGTGTGAGGAACAGACTCGGTCATGGAAATAACGTCATTAAATGGAAAAGAGCCTGAAGTAGATTCTCTTTTTGTGTTTCACAGACCAAATAACAGCATGCAGGTTTCATATATAGTGTAAGTAAATGAAGAGAAAACTTTCCTTTTAGTGTGAACTATCCCTTTAGTTTGACCAAAAAAAAACAAAAAAAAAAACGAATAGTGTGAGAATGGTATGATAGTGACTGAACATTTTCGCCTTGCTTGCTCTATAGTGATTCCTTTCTTGGATGTGTATAAGAAGAGTGCGTGCAAGACACGAGAGCTGCTGGTAGACATCATTCAGGAGTATCCCGACGAGATCGAGCACACATACATCCCGTCCTGTGTGGTTCTCATGCGCTGCGCCGGCTGCTGCAACGACGAAGCGCTCGAGTGTGTGCCTACAGAGACCCGCAACGTCACCATGGAGGTGAGACTGGTTCAATCCAGCGTGTGCAATCCTTCACCCTGCTTCCTATGAAATCACGCTTGCCCAACATGGGACAGTGAGGCGGTGTTAACTGGCATGTCAGCTATGTTGTTTACCACTGCACACTGTGTTTACGCCCCGTTTATGTGGTTGATGTCGCTCTTGGCCACGGTCGAGGCCTGGCATTGCCATTTATTCAACAGTGTGTAAAAAAAAAAAATCCTTTTAGCTGTGATTTTACATCATGAACCCTCAGTTTTCACATTGAAACACAATACAGTATAGTCACATTGTATGTAATGCACACACTAAGTGCTTTGTTTGTTCGTCTAGGTACTGCGAGTCAAACAACGTGTATCGCAGCATAATTTTCAAATGAGTTTTACAGAACACACCAAGTGTGAATGCAGGTATGTAAAGGAGCCGTTCTTTCTAAAATGGAAAGTATTATCGAAGTTTTCTGACTTATTGTTCGCTGTGCTGTTATTTTTTTCTTGTGGGAACATGAAATCAAGACCAAAAAAGCTCTATAGGTGCATCTTTGGGCATCAATTACATCGAAGTTCTCAAGTGTCTTGTGTCCAAATGTCATTGGCATCAAACCTGTTGCGACTTTTTTTTTGTATTTATTTGGAAATAGATTGTAATCAAAGATTCTTCTAAAATTTGTGTTCCACAGAAAACATAACAGCACAGATCAAGGATGAGTAAATGGTGACTCAAGATTCATTTTTAGCAAACTATTCCTTTAAACCATAAAATGTGAATTAAACCTCTAATCTGTGTCTGTGTCTGTCTGTCTTTTTTAGGCCAAAGGCAGAAGTCAAAGCAAAGAAAGAAAAGTAAGTTTGTTTATTATCATTATTATTATTTTTATTTTTCTATGTCAGTTATGGGTGATTTCAAGCCGTGAGGATGGTTTTACATGTAGATGGTGCAGGGCATTTCTAAATACACAGATATAACTGTGTTGATTGACTGGCGATGAGAAGCAGCCAGCTGGACACTGTGCTAGCGGCTAACACTTAGCAGCCAGGCTATTAGCAGTAGTGCTCAAGTGTTCAGTACATCTCTAGCTGTTCGTTTGAAAAATTTTGATCATAAGGTACTTTTAGCAATGTATTCCAGTAGGAACTAGTCGTTCAGATAAATGTGACTAGTCAGTGGATTCAGAGTTTATATTATGCGAATGACTCAGAGTAAGTGCAGCTTTAGCTGTCTTTGCTGTCTGTATGTGAGTGGAGAGACTGTCCTGGACAGAGATGATGTGGGTGTGCATATATCCATCATTGCCAGATTCATGCTGCTTGCATTGTCATAAATGCTGCCTCCCATTTGCTTATTGTTCTATCAGTAATTTTAGGGTGGTTCACAGGAACTTTGCCTTGTATGCTAACACTCTAAATGAACTCAGATGTCCACAGCGCCAGTGCAGTTCACTTTGTAAACACACAGCGCTCCGAGTTTACTTTATTTTCACTTATATGTAATTCCTAATATAAAGTTCCAGGAATTCCAGCTCACAATGTTTCAAAGTCATCTTGCCACTGTTTTTTAAACAAAAAGTGTTCATACGTGGCCACTTCTGCAGAATATCACACCCAGAATATCCTTAAAACTTTACATGCAGACCAGAGGTTTTCATTGTTAACTAAAACTAAAAACCATATAAAAAATATGTATAAAAACAAATATATATATACTGTTTAAAGTAGATATTAAAAACCAAGCTTTTTTATTTCAGCTAATTAAGTCAATATTTCTTTTTCTTTAAGTTTAAATTGAAGTACTAAAATAGCTCAAAATAAATAAACCAAAACTTAAAAGTATAAATAAATAAAAAAAATATATATATATGATATAAAATCCTACATTGCAAATTCCAAAATATTAGCAAAAACTATAATGGTATATCAATGATACTAAAATAACATTGTCTAGTCTAAACCATTAGCACGCCTTCTGTCTGGCATTATAAAGACATGAATGAATACATATTAAAAATTACAACTATGTAATTTACAGACATAATTGTGAGCGTGCAATAATTGCCAAATTAACAGTGAATCAAAGACATTAGACTATGCACTACTTATGTTTAAGAGAAAGTGCAATGTCCCGCTTTTTAAATAAAAAAAGTTCGTTTTGTGACGCGCGCTCGTCCAGTCAAGGCATAAGAAACAACATTTATGGCACAGTTCATGACAGATTTTGTTGCTGATTTTAAATATGTTATTTAAATTTGAGTATTAAACTCATTCATTTAGATGCCCGAAACTGCTGCCCGAAGCCGTTCCAAATATGGCCGCCGAGTGAGCAGACTTTACCTGCAAGGGACTTTGTTTTTTTATCATAACAATGCTAAATTGCTTGCTACTTTCGTATATTGTGAACATTAAATATATTGACTTATATTCAGTGCGTAAAAATCCCTACAAGCACAGCTCGTCATGACTCCCACAGCACGCCTCGACACACCCTCAACCCTGTTTCCCCACAACATAACGAATAAAGTGAAACTCTTGACTGTTCTCACACCCAAACAGTGAAATCAACTTCCACTGAAACAGCCGAATCCCTCCTAATCCTCAGGACAAACTCGAGACTCGCTGCTTTCAGCAGGACTTCATCATGACACAGCAACCTAAACCAAACCAGTTTTTCCTTTTATTTGTGTTAGACATCTTTTTATAGCAAATACATCTCTCTTTCTGGCAGAGATAACTATTCATAATTTAATGATTGACATCTGGTGAACATGGCAGCCTGTCTCACAAAGAAAAACGGAAGAAAAAAAAGCAATTGCATCAGCATAGCCACGCTGAATCTGTGTCATCAGAAAGCTTTGCAGATCCTCATGCAATAGCACTGCCAACCATTCACAAATTTCTACAAAATCGGCCACTCTTTGCATGTTTCTTTCTGAAAACAAATAAGAGTGCGGCAAAATTCAAATTGGATTTAAATAGGCTAATACTTAAGTCGTAAGAGTCTATGATTGGATCATTGGATCTATGATTGGAAGAATTGCAGAATTCGCAAAAGTTGGGATTATTTCATCATAAAATGAGCGCGTCGCTTTCTATTGTAAACGTAAAATAGCGAACTTAAAAGACGCGATATGTGAAGCAGTGTTGTAGTACTCGAGACTCGGACTCGGTCTCGAGACCATATTTTAATGGTCTTGGTCTTGTCATGGACTCGTGTCCATTTGGACTCGAAATTGACTCGTACTCGAACATTTTTTTTTTTAGGACTCGGAATTATTCCCGAGTCCACTCGAGTTCAATTAAAAATATTTTTCATGATTATTAATGTATGTGAGTAAAATATTTCTTTAAATTGATTGACACGCCCAGTGATTGGTGATTTTCTAGTGCGCATGACAAATTGTAATGAAATTACTTTTAACACCACCTACTATGTGGCCGTTTTACCCTAAACTGATCATATTTTTTAAACTCCAAGTAAATTCAGTAAAAAAAAAAAAAAAGGATTTCTCTAAGTAAATAAAAGTAAATTAGGTAATCAACCCTCACTGGTCTCGGTCTCGACTCGGACTCGACCGTCTTTGGTCTCGGACTCGACTCTCTATGGACTCGGTCTTGACTCGGACTCGAGTGAGGTGGTCTCGACTACAACACTGATGTGAAGTACGTGTTGTAGAATAAAACCACGATAGGTTGATTGATTTTGGGAGCATGAACGTGACCACAATAGACAGTTCATTCCCCTAGTAATATGCCTTAAAATGTGGCTGGTGCGGTCTAATTTTAGAGCAAGAACAATCCGTTTCATAAGAGTTGAGTGTGCAGCTTGTCATGTCTCCTCCTGGCCGCTCTGAGGGTTTTACAGCCCATAGTAAAAGCCTAATTTGCTCCGCATATATCTCAAAGGACCTCTGACCTGAGACCTGATAACAGACTCTTTTATTGGATGGTTTCAGTTTTTCTTTTGGGGTGAGGTTTTGCTCTTTATGGCAGCTGTACGATGGTGGCTGTGAAGACCACCCGCTTACTCTCACACCACAGTTGCTCAGGGCTGACCCTTGCCTGCTTCCACATACTAATCATAGTAGCAAGTGTCTGTCGTTAACCCACTTTTATTTTTAGCCTTTTAAATAGTATGTGATCCTGAGACAGAGGCTATTGTTGGTTACTGTGAGCTGTTTCACAAACCTCATTCAGTGCTATTGTGTTTTAACCTGTGTGTTTAAGTATACATAGACCCCTAAAGTATCTGAAGCCACATAAGCCAGTCCATTGTGTTACATAACAGAAATATTAAATAAAATGGCAGTCATTTTAGGGGAAAATAGCGAAAGAAGGCTTTTTTACCCAAGCAACACATTTACATGTAAAGATGAACAAAAGCAATTTGGCAATGAGCCAACAATATTCACAATATACAATGTCAGATGGATTAAGTCATCACCTTTAATATAGAAATTGTTTATAAAAAGGCTTCATAATAATAAACCGGAAAGTAGCAGAATTAATGATGCAAAACTATAAAAAGTGATCAGTTGACTTAACTTAACTTAAAAATTAAGTAATATGGAATTGTCAAGTTGACATAACTTATTTTTGTTCAATTCAGCATTATTTTATTTACTTTAAAAAATTGAGCGAACCCGTTGCCTTAAAATTATTAAGTAGATAAACTTCATGGTAAATCCCCCACCAAAAAAAAAAAAGTAATATGGAATTGTCAAGTTGACATAACTTAAGAAAATGAGTAAACCATTGCCTTAAATTTATTAAGTAAATAAACTAAAAATAATAAATAGAAATAAATAAATAAGTAATATGGAATTGTCAAGTTGACATAACTTAAAAAAACAGAGTAAACTGTTGCCTTAAATTTATCAAGTAAATGAACTAAAAATAATAAATATAAATAAATATAAATAAATAAATAATATGGAATTGTCACGTCAACATAACTTAAAAAACCCAGAGTAAACTGTTGCCTTAAATTTATTAAGTAAATAAACACTGTAAAAAAAAATATATATATATATATATATATATATATATATATTCATGATTTGTAATCACAACATTTTTTCTTTTGTCAAATCAACTTAGATAATTTATGTACAGTAGTTCAGATAACATAATAGTTTGAGTTTATGGTGATTAAATTAATCTCCTTCATTGTATTAACTCTTAAAATTTTAAGGCAACCAGGTTACTTATTTTTTTTCTGTAATCTCCAAAACTCTTAAGTTAAACCAACAATCATTTTTTTTTACAGTGAACTTCATGGTTTATCAAAAGAAAAAAAGAAATAAAAAAATAAGTAATATGGTTTTGTCAAGTTGACAACTTATTTTTGTTCAATTAAGCATTAAATTTAGTTACTTAAAAAATTGAGTAAACCCGTTGCCTTCAAATGATTAAGTGAACTGAACACTTTTTTTTAAGGATGAAACACATTCAAATCATCTGTAGAAGGACACTCGTGTGGTTATTCAGTTTAGTAACCATTTAGTTCAGTTCAAAAGTTCACTCATTATGAAACAGTATAGCTTTATAGCTTCAGTTCAGCTATAAAACAGAAGATTATGTCATTATTCAGCTCATTTTTTGTTTAAAATGTCAAGTGTCATTTAAATTTGGCTCAGAAAGTAAAGGTAGAGTTTGATACTCTTTCAGCATTTGATTTTGCTCTAATATTTCGTGTCTAAAGGAATGGCATTCACGCTTCAAGTGTCCAACGGTACGTTCAGATCAAGGAACGCACCCCGTTTAATTGGATGTGCGGCGGCTTTGTGTATTTCTGCAACTGGCTAAGTTAATGTGAGCGTACAGAGATGGATTGGGTTAGCTGAGAAGGCTAAATGAAATCCGTTGAATGGGGCTAAATGCTGACGCTGTCTCTCAGCACGTAGGCAAGCGGGGGGCGGGGAATCCAGCGACTCTGGGTTCTGATTCACAAGCTCAAGTTCAGCTCCTTGTACTTCGATCCTTACCTCCTAAGCTCCTCACACACACACACACACACACATGCTACGGCTCAAACTATTCAGCTGCTTATATGGACTAGCGTCTGTCCTTGACACGCTGCTTCTCGCTTTAATTGGTAGTGATTAGGGTTGTCACAATTGCAAAATGTCAGTAGTCAGTGCTTACACCGGTCCAGTTTCACGATTGATAGTATTCAGCAAAAATGAATAATGAATATGTGTACTACTTTATTTAAAATGTTAATATAAATATATTTACTCTACCGTTCAAAAGTTTGGGGACTGTAAGATTTCACCAAGGCTGTGTTTATCTGATTACAAATACAGAAAAAAATGATCTTATAATATATTTTAAAATGTAATTTACAATCAAAAGCTGTATTTTTTTAGCATCATTACTCCAGTATTCAGTGTCACATGATCCTTCAGAAATCATTACAATATCGGGATTTGCTGCATGTCGGATTATTATTGAAAACAGTTGTGACAGTTTGTAACATTGTCTCTTTACTGTCAGCCTCCGTGCTGACTGAAAAACCTAAAACTAAAAAAATAGTTTTGAACATTAGCGAGGGTAAACATAAAAAAAAATCTATTAAACAGAAATCAAAGACTTTTTTATGTCTGTACTTTTGACATCCCTTGTGCTGAGAGATCTTTCTCAGCATGACTGTTGGAAACTTCATTTAGATGTCCTATTCTTGCGTTATTTTCCTTTTTTTTTTGCAGAAAACCCAGAGTGGGAAGGGTTAAAAGCCGAAAGAGAGCGAGAGAGGGAGATACGGGCGATCTCAACGCCTCGGCTCACCTGCGCTCGAGCAGTATTTTGCTCTCAGTCATTGGCTTTATTTCAGGGCAGTTTGTTTGCACTTTGTAATCTCACCCAGTCTGCATTTATTTGTTCTCAAATTCACACTGTTGGCCCAAGGCCCGCAAAGACGAAAGCAACCAAAGGTAAATAAACAGTGGTTGCATGGCTGTCTCTGTCATTATCATACTAATCTGCTGCCACAGCTGGGATGACGCCACGCTCATGTGATCCTCACCTGTATTCCAGCCCCTTTGACTTTGGTGGTTTCTGACAGCAGAAGCTTGAATCTCTTGGAGATGAGCGTTTGTCTGCACTACACTGAAACAAGTTAAAGGGATAGTTCACTGTCAATAATTACTCTCCCTCGTGTTCTTCCAAATCCGCGAGACTTTCGTTGATGACGAATGAAGATTTTTTAATGAGCTTTCTGTCCCTCAATTGACAGTCTACGCAACTACCACAAATAGAGAGTGTAAAACGAATTCATATAAATTGAGCGGTTTCGTCTGAATTTTCGTGAGACACGATCTCTTTATATGATGAACAGATTTAATTTAGGAGTTTATTCACAAATAAACATTGATCAGCAAACATTAACGGAAGTTCAACCGAACCTGCTTGAAGCACGAGAACGAACCTCATTGGTTCTTGCTGAAGCTCAAACGTGATGCGTAACACGAGAATGAACCTCATTGGTTCTCGCACATCAAGCAAGTATGTTTCAGCTTTCATTCACATAATCGTATGTGTGCATTGATGATGTATATAATTGAATAAAAGCCTAAACCAAATCTGTTCGTCATATAAAGTGATTAAGGGCCCTATTTTAACGATCTGAAATGCAAAATGCAAGTAACTTTGTGGGTGGGTCTTGGGTGCTGTTGCTATATTCCTGGCGGGATAAATGCCTCTTGGCCTGGCGCAAATCTAAAAGGGGTTGGTTTGGAGCAGCTTCATTATTCATAGGTGTGATTTGGGCGTAACGGAAATAAACCAATAAGAGCGTCATATCACATTCCCTTTAAGAGCGCGATGAACGAGGTGCGCTTGTTCCATGGCGCAATACTATTATAACGGCGGATTTACCAGACGCGCTTCTGCATCGGTTCACAGCCGAGGAGATCAATGTTCTCGCTTTTTGCCTATTTTTCCCATCGTCATGGACACAACAATGATTTCCCTCATGTTTATATATTTTTTCCTTATAATAATGTATCATTTGCAAAAAGTAAAATGCATCTGTGTAGATGAGAGAATCATCAACAGTGTATGCGCGATGTTCACACTTTGCATTATGGCCAAGCATGCGCGCTTAAAATAGCATTTGAATGTACTCGCAACTAGGGTTGGGTATCGTTTGAATTTGAACGATTCTGATTCCGATTGCGATTCCTTGTTTCGATTCCGGTTCCTAACGATTCTCGATTCCGATTCTTTTAAGAGGCAGGGTCAAAAAAGTTTAGCTAACCTTGCTAACCAATGGCCTTTCTGAAGGAAATACTCCTTCTGTAAAAATACTCCTTTTGTCACAAATTTTGCATTTTGCCGAGATTTCGTTAGAAACGTGAAGCCACACTTTGGATCGTCGACGTAAGCTACTCATGTTCGCCAACACTTCCGGTAGACGCTTCTTCGTTGGTTTTGTTCAGCGGTTTCTTCTTGTTCGGCGGACTGTGAATATCGAAACTAGGAATCGAAATTTTTACTTTTGAACGATTCCGGGAAAAAACGAAAAGTTAGTCTCGGTTCCAATCGATACTCGATTCTCGATACCCAACCCTACACGCAACGCGCCACTGACTTTAGACTAGTTTTTTTCTGGTCAGTGGCGCAATTGTTTTCTGGAACTGCAAAATAGCACCAGGGATTGTTTGCGCCGAAACACGCCTCCTTTTTGCGCCGAGTCCGACCCGCCCAGGGAGCGCAAGTTCATTTCCTAGTTTACCGACGTGCGTCTGTGGCGGAAAAAAGCTTGCTTAATAAAAAGGCCAAAAACATAACTTTAAGAGAAAATTTTGAGTAAACCACTCGATTAATTTTGATTAGTTTTACGATCTTTTTAATGCAAGTTGTAGTTGCGTTGACTGTCAGTGGAGGAACAGAAATCTCTCGGATTTCATCAAAAATATTTTCATTTGTGTTTCTGAAGATGAACGAAAGTCTTAAGGGTTTGGAACGACATGAGAGAGTAATTACTGAAAGAAATTTCATTTTTGGGGTGAACTGAAACCTGTTTTGTTCAGTTTAAGCAAGTAACTCTCCTCATAAAAAATAAAATAAATAAAAATAGTTTTGTTCACATAGTATTTTCACTTGACATGTGTTGATGTGCTTTACTACCTGCGGAAATTATTGTGGATTTTTTTTTAATAACAGAAAATATAATGCACAGTTTGAAGAGACATCACAAAAATATAAAAGATTTTACAGTTGTTTTTATTTATAACAAGCAAGCTAAATAAAACACTGACAAACAGTTTAGTTTTATCTTAAGAAAAAAATATGCTGTCATATAGCTAATTTGACTTTCGTTTATGGTGACATTAAGTTGCGGAAAGCCTGAAAATGATTATATTTAGTGCCATTTTAGCTTATGTTTAAAGAAAATATAGTAAGTACTGTATGATATTGTCTTATCGTGAAGTTTACTTTATATGGATGTTTTTGGAAAATAAATATTTGGATAAATGTTACAACAAAATATATGATTTGAACCAAAGCAAAATATCATTTAGTATTTTTTTTTTTAGTGTAAGTGTAGATGCACTTTTATGAAATTCAACTTTAAATAATGTGTTTGTGCATGAAACCACTTTAGAAATGATTCGACATCGTACTGCTATACTGTGCCAAGCCATTTTTGCAAACATTGCTTTTGCGTCATACTGCTTTCAGATGTGTATATGTGAAAGAGTGTATGTGTATCTGTGTCAGTCCAATAACTGTTCCTAGCTGAATTCAATGTTGCCACTAATCACCATGTCTCGTGTGTGATGGATGGATGAATGAATGGATGAATTCACACACAATCTCAGCTTTCCTTCTGCCACTAATGCTAACCAGCTGAAATCAAACAAACAAAAAAACACATTTTTTAAAAGTTGACGCAGTCTGGTTCGGTGGAGGTTGTGTGTGTGACGAGTGTGTGCGTCACTCCAGCGCTGTGTCCAGATCACTAGTGCTTAGATGTCTCTCTGTCTCTCCTTTCTGCTTCCCTTGCAGCCACTGTGAGCCTTGCTCAGAGAGAAGAAAGCGCTTGTATGTGCAGGACCCCCTCACCTGTAAATGCTCCTGCAAATTCACACAATTGCAATGCAAGTCCAGACAACTTGAGTTAAACGAAAGAACTTGCAGGTTTGTTTATGAACTGTCACGACGTGCAACACGCATCTTCTCATCCAGTCCCATCTGAAGCTCTTTCTCTTTGCATGCTTATAGCACTTGTGGCATTTTCCCTCTTATATATGTGCATGTTTAGGGTGACGTAGTGTGTGTGTGTGTGTCTGGTTTATTGCTGTGAGATTCAACCTTTGATGTCAGAATCTGCCTCGCACTAATAACGACATGTTTTCTGGAGTCAACACTTGGCGTTGAGCATAGAAATGATTAATGGACTGAATTCGCTGACATTAACAATATATTCTGTCAACAAGCAATATGACTTTGTGTTCTTGAGTAAACAACAGGCAGGGATGGTGCATATGTGTGTGTGTGTTTGTAAAGTGCAATTCACACATCCTGATTCATTCTATCATGTCAGGTATTGCCATTTTATGTTCATAATGAGTCAGAAGTTAATTTGGCTGGAGCACGTGCCAAGTTTCAGATGCGTATACAGTATATGTGAATATAAACGTGTCCATGCTGTTTGCTTCTCATCAACTGCCACACTAATTTGAACTGTGTGATCTTCTGAGGCCGTTCCTGGCACATTTCTCTACATGTTGTCCACATTTTATTGGTATGTTTAGTGGCGATCACAGCATACTTTGATCCTGTGGTCGTTCCACCCAAACCAAATTTTAACCCCGTCCAAAAGTCTAACCTCTGAACATTTTTACATAACGACATAATCACGGTATGCAACAGAGCACACTGCACGAAATACAGTGTCACGCGATACAATGATCACACTCCCAGCGATGCAAAATAACTGTAGGAGTACTTTAAAAAAAAAACTTTTGCTGATAATTTACTCACCCCATGTCATCCAAGATGTCCATTTCTTTCTTTCTTCAGTCGAAAAAAAATTAAGGTTTTTGATGAAAACATTCCAGGATTTTTCTCCATATAATGGACTTCAATGGGAACCAAACGGTTCAAGGTCCAAAAGACAGTTTCAGTGCAAACTGTTCAAAGGGCTTTAAATGATTTCAGACGATAAATAAGTGTCTTATGACGTGAAACGATCGCTCATTTAAACAAAACAAAACAAAGTTGAAGTTTTATAAGCTCAACTCATTCATTTCATTCGTTGAATGAACCAAATGACACGAAAAAAGATTCGTTCATTTTGATGAACGAGTTCAAACAGGAGAGTCATGAACGCGCATCACAGAACAGAGCAAGGCGACCATTTGAGCTTATAAAACGTAAACTTTGATATTTATTTATAAGACGAGCGATCGTTTCACTTGATAAGACCCTTATTCATCGTCTGGAATCATTTAAAGCCCTTTAAATAGTTTGCAGTTTGCACTGAAACTCTCTTTTGAACCTTGAACCGTTTGGTTCCCATTGAAGTCCATTATATGGAGAAAATCCTGGAATGTTTTCATCAAAAACCTTAATTTCTTTTCGACTGAAGACATGGAAATCTTGGATGACATAAATTATCAGCAAAAGTTTTTTTTAAAAAGTGAACTACTCCTTTAAATATGATAACATGACACACACTCTGAATAAAACAAGATAGACTACTAATCTTAAAAGTATGTTTACGTGCAGATAATATAATATTAATGAAATAAAGGGCCACTTAAAGTGCAAAATAAAAGTTTTTTATGCTTTAAATAAGTACACTTATTTTGATGCGTTTGATTTTCATTTAAGGTATATTATTTCATAAAGTCATTCGTCATGCTCATGGAGTATTCATTCTGTTGTGAACAAAGTATAGTAGGTGAACAGGCTTAGCTCAGGGGTGCGTTTCCCGTACAATGGCGTAGTTCACTGTTTCACTACCATAGTACGATGCATCGTTGGAAAAATCAACTAGCTAGTCACGACTGTTTCCCGAAACCCATTGTCGCAAATTATCGTTCAACCAAGTTGGTTTCGCACATGGTGGAGTAATACTTTTAACGAATACTACTTTTAACGAAACAGTTTGAGATCCAATTAACGCTATATTTTTATATATATACAACGGACATGTCATCTGAGGACTATTTCTAATTGTTCTCAGTTGTTTTGCTTTATTACCAGACTCAATATTTGGCTCATTCTTACATAGTAGAGCACGTTCGCACATGCGCACTCTTCTGACACGTTACTTCAAATCTTTTGAAAAACGAAAAGACGTAAATTACATTTGTATGTATTCTAAATAAAAGGCACCAGTTTTACTGAATTTCAGCTTGCTTATGTTCGTTGGAACGATGGTTTCGGGAAACACCGACTCATTAAACTATGCAGATAACGACGGAACTTGCGACCATAGTTGGCTAACGATGCTTTCGGGAAACGCACCCCTGGTTGGTTGTGGGGTTTTGGGTTGGCTTTCCTTGACATATATTGGCTTAGCTTCCCCTGTGCAGATCTCTAACCAATCCACTGTTCTCTTTCAGATGTGAAAAACCAAGATGATGAGCGGCACGCTGGGCAGAACACTGAATGAAGGAATTTTTTTTTTACAGCACAGCACTTTTTAAACCCGAGGATGCATTCCCTGGACGAACTTCAAACACTACCCTGAACGAAAGACAAAGAATGAAATGAGGGCAGGAGATATCATCCTAATGTATATTAAGATATTAATATATGAATATATATAGAATATATATTATATATATTAAATGACAATGTGTGTCGCTGCTATCACCTGAATTACTACAAACAAGTAAACGAAGACGCTGCTTGGCGTGTGAATGGGATAAATTGTAGTGTCACTGCACCTGGGCCTGTGATTGGACAGAACACGGTGAGGTAACGCTTCACTGGATCATCCGGCTGTGGATTCACGTCTAAAGACTCGGATCGAATGTCCAAGCCTTCACTGAGAGGTGCAAACGATAACCTCCACCCCTTTATATGAACAGTTACAGACTGTCAATCAAAGGAGAGGAAGTGACATAGTAAAGACTCTTTCCAGACTGTTGGGAACTGTGGGTCCAGGCACGGGATACGAATGCGGAACTATCTATTTCTGTGATGTCACTCTTACTAGGGTGAAGTCTTAGTCAAAAAGACACCTGTACTGACTAACATCCTATAGGACTTGGTGTGATAATACTAAAGGGATATTACATGTATGTATATATGGACATAAAAAACAAATTAATAATAAAAAAAAAGGATAAACGTGACAAAACTTTTACCAAGGAATGGAATCATTCAGTTCACGGCATTAGTAAAAGATAACTCAAATATTTAGGGTTCGTAACATTTTCCAAAGAGAATATTGCACACAACTTTAGGAACGATTCATTACCACACAATCTGTATATACATATCTAATGTCCCTTTATGTAGTTCACTTCATCTAATTTATAATGTTAGAATATGTTCAGTATTCTGTGTATTTAATTTGATCTATTTATATGCAGTGTTATTGTTGATATTGTTTTGCTTTGTTTCCTATCGACATTGTCATCAATCTGAAAAACTGTGGACGGCTTTTATAGAACGAAAGACAAATGACAAGAGAGACACTTCAACATTCCTGAAAGCGCCTTTTTTTGTTTATTTCAACCTTTTTGTATCAGCGATCAGTTTGGTGGAGACACGTGATCTGCGGACAAGAACACTAAACATTCTCTTTGTGTGAAAGTGCCAGAATTTCTTCTTCTTTTTTCGTTTGTTTTCCATGTACAGCCACATTTTCATTATATTTTCACAGTAATATATTTATTGGTGCTGTTAAATATTAACATCCTTTTTGTGTTTTTAGTATAACTATTAAACATATTTATTTTCAAATTATATTGTTTTTTATTAAAGCAAAAATGGATCTCTGTTTGGTGAGTGCTTTTGTCAGTCCACAATTTGCAGTTGCACGCACTGACATCGTGTCCAAAGTGTTGATACATTTTTCAAAAGAAGAAGAAAAAAAAACTCCTGAATTATCTACTAACTGAAGGACAAAACATTTGCACAAAAATGCACAAATGACACATTAAGTTGCTGTAAAGCAATAAAGAACATATAGTATGCAAAGTTTCAAAGTTTAAAGCAAAACAGCAAAGTTTAAAGCAGAACTAAGTAACTTTTTTTACCTTAACTGAACAGCTTTGGAGTCATTGTAATGTTTATATTACTGATTTAGAATGGTGATCATCTCGCAACCCCCTGGTGCCTGTGAGCCGCAAAACCACCCTTGCAACTTTGGGCCGGCAGCCCGCCGGCCTCAGTGTTAGGAAGTATCGTGAGATTTCAGGTCTCGCGAGGTAACGAATTGCTTTACGGCACTATGCGCGCACACGCATGCGTACACGCCCCCATCCATCCAGGAGCCGGCTAGCTATAAGAAATAGGTAACGCTATATTGAATTCTTCAAGTTTTCATGATGGCTGATGTAAAAAAAGACGAAGAAAGCTCAGAAGTGTTTATCAGAGGAACAAAGAAAGAGAAAACGGACCGGCTTTCGTCCCCCCCGTAAATGACGCCTATGCTCTGTTTGTTCGCCGGCTTCTCTGAAAACAAATGCACATGGCCTGAACGAGATGGGAGGGGGGAGAGTTGACAACGAGTTTACGACAGTTTTCTCATATATACTCCGAAACTGTAGGGGGAGCTCGAGAGAGAAACCTGCGAGAAAACAGCAAAGAAGTTCCCAGTCTTACTGAGCACTGCTTTAAGTGAGACTCAACAAACAGACTAAGATTGCACTGCTGCTGTGGCCATGCCCAGACAGCAAACTGACATTGAATCAACGTGGAAACGACGTCTCTCATGACATTGAAACAACGTTGATTTTGCTCATTGAATTAACGTTGAACCAACGTCAGATGCGGCATTCTTCAAAGCTAAATCAAAATCAAAAATTGGTTTGCTTTCATAACGTTGAAACAACGCGTTGATTTCAAGTTGATTTTCCGTTAGTTTTGAAAGAATGACGCGTCTGACGTTGGTTCAACGTTAATTCGATGAGCAAAACAATGTCAGATCAACGTTGTTTCGATGTCATGTTTCTACGTTGATTCAATGTCAGTTTGCTATCTGGGTGTCTACAAACATGGATTATTGCCCCCTCAAGATACCATTTTCATAAAAAATGTAAAATAATAATATCTGCAGTGATGATGTATTTTTGTAGGCCTACGAAAAAGTTAGTATCACCCTGGTTACATCGAGAGAGAAAAAATACTTTCCATTGGCTTTTGGACGATTGGAGAAAAACTCCTGTGACCAACAAAAGTTGAGGATTCTTGTATGTTTTGATATGATAATCTTCACAAATAAAC
The DNA here is from genome assembly GCF_016745375.1 of Pimephales promelas. The sequence continues at coordinate 2,453,124 of NW_024121643.1, forward strand.
ACCACTTTTATGAACATTGAAGCCTAAATACAATTGCCAGAAGAAAAAAATCTAAATGTAGGCTAAAAGGCTATAAATATAGCTACTACACAATGACTTCAACGTCAGCACCACTAATCTTCCAAATATTCTTTCTTCTTAATTAAAAAGTCCCTAAGTTAGAGTTAGAACCCAGACAGCAAACTGACATTGAATCAACTTGGAAACGACGTCTCTCATGACATTGAAACAACGTTGATTTTGCTCATCGAATTAACGTTGAACCAACGTCAGACGCGGCATTCTTCAAAGGTAAATGAAAATCGAAAATTGGTTTGCTTTCATAACGTTGAAACAACGCATTGATTTCAAGTTGATTTTCCGTTAGTTTTGAAAGATTGACGCGTCTGACGTTGCTTCAACGTTAATTCGATGAGCAAAACAATGTCAGATCAATGTCATATTTCCATGTTGATTCAATGTCAGTCTGCTATCTGGGAATAGTTTGCAAGAGTGCGATTTTAAATTGTAAGAGCGACTAGATGAGTTTACTTGTTCTGTGTGATGACATTTTCCTTTTTCAAAACAAATGAAAGCTTAAAAAACCCAAAGGTGTAGGCTATTATGTCACATTCACGTTAGTTTGGACTCGTTATGTTTTGTCATTCATTTGTTGTTACGGACACTAATCACACTCAGCTGTGCACTCATCAGTCATCACCATTAGCACATGTAGCCTATATATGTTCAGTTCTGTTTCTCTCCAGGGTCCGGTATTGTCTATGTTCAGTGTGTGTTGCTATCGGTTTGCTTTCCTGTTGAGTCTTTAGAGAAGAAACATTTTGAATTGAATTGTAACATCTTCCTCATCTGTCTGCCAGCAACCACTCGTTTTATTTTACTGATCTATTTTATTTAAATTAATAAAATGTGAAAATATCTTCAGCTTGTGTTCATGACAGAACTTATTTCAGGCAAACCAAAACCCATTGACTTCAGGACCATTGAAACAGAAATGTGCTCATTAGCATGCTCATTAGTGTGACTATTTATGCATCAATTATACTCCTCTTGGACTGGGCTATTAAATATTTATACAATAATAAGAAGACAGTTCAATAATTTAGACAAAAGGAAAATGAAATCTATAGAAACATGTTTTTCTGCATGTCCTGTATTGAGCATCAAATTACAGGTTCAAACATTATTTTCCAACGGCCCTAAAATGAAACTGAGAGTAAACTGACCCCATGGGTTAGTTGCACTTCCTTATTAGATCATATGAGTTACAGGAACAATTTACTCATAAAACACCCTTATTAAGTTTACTGATATAGATTACAGCACTTTTTACAGTTCTTTTTACAGTACAATTACTTTTTAATCTGAAATCCTGACAGGGATTATAAACAGTGATTTATTTCCTCTGCCTTTGGTTGTGTCGAACGAATGTGAGAGCCTTTAGGAGACATAAATAAGCTCTCAGATTTTCTTATGTTTGACTTGTAAATTAACAGTTTACTGTAAAATATTCGTTGTGCTAATTTAATCTCCTCGGAGTTGTTTCAAACATCTCAGGGTTATGTATGTACAGTAACTCCGGTTCCCAGAGAAGGTAACTGGAAGCTGTGTCAATTGCTGACGCAATGGGGACGCAGAACCTGGTGTGTAACTTCATGCCAAAACCTTTGGCCGACGCAGTTGATGACGTCCCACGGAGCGCTCGAGCATATAAATGGGGCGCCTGCAAGACGTCATTCAAATTTTCTGAAGGAAGATGTGCAGGCATGGAAATGTAACACATCATCTGTATAGATACGTAACCCTAAGACGTTCCGTTTTCTAGGGAACTCTATCCTGCATCAGTTGCTGAGGCTCTCAACTAGCTCAGAACTACAGGTGTTAGAACAGAGTCTTAATTTCATGCTCAACCGTTTCTGCAATGGGGACTCCTATTTTAGACCAGTCTGAGCCACAGCTACAGTATAGACATATCCTCATATAACTCCATAGCACCACATCCATCATCCAACCAGATGAAGATGATATACAGTACATAGATGATCCCAGACCTGAACACAAGCCTAGGTGAACAGCATAGTGAAGGGAGCTTGCAAAGGTAGAATTCCCAACTTGATAGTTCACGTAGTGTAACAGTGCAGCACTTCTAGGTTGTACATCACACACTTGACCAGCGCAGGCCAATAGTAGCCTCAGATAAGTCCATAGCACCACATCCATCAGCCAAACAGCTTGCAGCAACCTTACATATCCTCCCAGACCTGAACACAAGCCTAGGTGAACAGCATAGCGAAGGGAGCTTGCAAAGGTAGAATTCCCAACTTTCAGACAACTGATTTCTTCTGGGGAGGCAACAGAGAATGAGTCGTCAATAGCGATACAAACCCTTCCAACTGTCAAGTTCTGCTCCCACCTTCGAGCAGTCTGTTACGATGAGGGCCAATCCATACACACAACCAGCTGAAAGATGCTCTGGGCATATAAAGTGAAGAGGCTGAGAATCTTTGCCTTCAGGTGAGCTGGACTAAAACCAAGTTCATGTATGTCGGTGATGGACCGCATCCAACTTCCCTGCAGCTTGGCAATTACATTCTAGAGCCTGTCAAGAACTTTGTGTATCTGGGATCCTTAGTGACAGACAACGGGGAGCTAAAACCAGAGATTACCCGCTGAAGAGCCCTGGCTGCGTCAGCCCTGCAGTCTTTCTGGAAAACAGTCTGGCGTAAGTTACGGATTTACAACTCACCAGGACTCTCCATATTGCTTTATGGCTTGGAGACTTGGCCCTTAAATAAGAAACTAACTGCAAGATAAGATGGCTTTGATAACAGAGCCCTCAGGACCATCGATAACATCAGGTGGCTCCAGTGGGTTTAGAATGAAGTGCTTAGAGCCTGCACATATCAGCCCAGAGCATCCTGCCTGGCTGCGTAACGTCACACCCACTGGTTCGGCCATGTCCTCCGCCTCCCTCCTGACCATCCGACGAGAGCAATTCTCCAGTTTGATATGAGGGCCGCAGGCTGGTGACAACCAACAGGTAAACCCTGCAGCTGATGGCTCGACGTCCTTGCGGGCGACCTCCAAGAACACGGAGTTGCTGTGGAGGATGTAGAGCAGCTGGCACAAGTTCGTCAGCACTGGAAACAACTAGTTCATCTGGTCAGCTCAACTCACAGGGATGGGATGCATACCACGCAGATCAGGTATTCTGCTGTGGAAACTGGCCATTCTCCAGTTTGATCCGAGGGCCGCGGGCTGGAGACGACCAATAGGTAAACCCTGCAGCTGATGGCTCGACGTCCTTGCGGGCGACCTCTAAGAACACGGGAGGTGCTATGGAGGATGTAGAGCAGCTGGCACAAGACAGTCAGCACTGGAAACAACTAGTTCATCTGGTCAGCTCAACTCACAGGGATGGGATGCATACCACGCAGATCAGGTATTCTGCTGTGGAAACTGGCCATTCTCCAGTTTGATCCAAAGGCCGCAGGCTGGAGACGACCAAGAGGTGACCAAACCCTGCAGATGATGGCTCGACGTCCTTGCGGGCGACCTCTAAGAACACGGGAGTTGCTGTGGAGGATATAGAGCAGCTGGCACAAGACCGTCAGCACTGGAAACAACTAGTTCATCTGGTCAGCTCAACGCACAGGGATGGGACGCATACCCCCCCACCCCCTTTCTTGCCGTCTCTCGTGACGCTTTTGTTTACAATGTGTTTTGAAGGTGGCTTTGTAGAGCACTCTGAAGTGAGGGTTGGATCTTATGCTTTCAAAGCTAGCTCGCTATTGCTAGCCTCTCCTAAATTTACTACCTTTACTTTAACATCTCAGTCTGTGTTCCACTGGGGAAACAAAGGGGTCATCATGACATGATTGTAATTACATTTTCATTTATCATTTATCACAAATTCATCATTCATTTATGATTTAGAAACATTTTCTTTGCTTGTTGACCTGTCATCCAGAGGCTTCGCTGCTCTTATTTCCGTTTTCTTTGAACATCTCTGCCCAGGTAAATTACTGTAAGTGTGGCCACTGACTAAGCAAATATCACACTAAAACCCAGTGGAACAGCAACCGTACTTTGTACAGACAGACAAAGGCTTGCTCTTTAGTAAGCACTGCATAGTTGCAACGTTTAATTGTAACAGTCATGTCTCTGGAGGCAGCGAGCTCCTGACGGGTAAGAGATTAAATGCTCCCTAAACGGCCCTTGTGTAAACCTGTCTGTTGTAACCATGAACCTTACACCCCATGCAATGTCTAAAACAGAAGCCAGCAATGTTAAATCTGTTTTGTAACCAATTATTTTTCAACTAGATGTTGAATGTGTACCGAGTGAGTTAAAAGGTGTCGCTTTAAGAGTCCCTCCGAGCTTTTCCAGTTTGCACATTGTCACCAGAGCAACGTGCCTGCGATCAGGTATTCTGCTGTGGAAACTGGCCTCACAAGGATCCAGTGTACGTCATCCAGTCACCTGCTCTTCAACTGACTGCAAGTGTAGCTCAGCAGGCCTCTTGAGTCACCGTGTGTGTGTGAGAGAGAGAAACTGTTCTCTCATGTTGCTAGACTAGGACTGACCTATATTTAGCTACTCAGGAAATTTAACAAGTCATCTGATCTGATCAGAACACAGATACAGAAAAGGAGAGTATCTTCCTGTATATCTCGCTCATTCACACTCCTTTGTGTCATTAGAGAGGAAAATGTACTTCAGCATAATTCGTCCATAATTAATCACATTAGCCATTTTCCAAACGGCTGCCATATATGTCTCTGTTGCAGCATATTTTACAGTAAAATTAAATATTGCATTGATAAAAAACTTTGATGTTTTCTGTTTTTCTGTAGTGAAACATCAACCCTGTTACCATTAACTAGAAAGTAAAAAATTATACTCTCCAAGGCTGCATTTATTTGATTAAAATACAGTAAAGCTGTAATATTGTTAAATATTATTAAAATTTAAAATAACTGTTTTGTATTGTAATGTATTTTAAAATTAAATTTATTCCAGTGATCAAAATTGAAATTTCAGCATCAATACTCCAGTCTTCAGTGACTACGTTTACATGCAGCCAATTTTCGAGTTATGGTCGGGTTAAGGTCACTATTCGGGTTTCCGAAACATTAGGAATAACCCGTTTACATACGTGAGTTGAGAGAGTTTCTCATGTATACATGGAATTGCAATATCCTGATGTAAACGGCGACGCGCGGTAAGCGTCTATACGTATGGACAACCTTACGACGCAATATGCATCATTTCCGATTCTTCTTCCTGTATCCGAAGACAAAAACATGCAGCATGTGGAAAATGAATAGTTCGGGGCAGATAGCGATCGCCTTTGTTTGCGCTTTGATGCTGGTAACATTACTGACCTCGCTCCAAAAGTATGCTGTGCTGTGTCTCGCCTGGTCTTGCCATGTTTACTTCCGGTATAGTGCACTTGGATTTTTGTATGCGCCGAGAAGTTTCTCTACTCAAAAGACCAAGATTCCTTGCGAATAGAACATGCGCAGAATACAAATCACTATGGGGATATGCCGATACGTGTTTACATGACCAAAAATTCGGGTTAGAAAAGGGGTACCCCAGGTATATTATCCCGGTTTTTAAAATCCGGGATATGAGAATATTCGGTGTTTACATGGCCGTTCGCGACCGGGTTATTGCTAATATCCCGGTTATGAAAGGGTTATTGGCTGCATGTAAACGTAGTCAGTGATAAATGATCCTTCAGAAATCATGATTTGCTACTCAAGAACTGTTTTTATTATTATTATTTTTATCATCAATGTTAAAAGCCATTGTGCTGCTTCATATTTATTTATTTTTTATAATTATTAATAGATATAGATATATTTATAGATATTAAAATGCATTAGCGGTAGTATTTGTATTATTTAGATTCAGATGCATTTATTTACATGTAAACACATTTGTGTAATCATATGTTTAGAATCTTACAACATTAACTTTAAAAATTCTTTTATCAGCCTGTTCAGGCAACAGTGTTAAAGTGAAAATTCCTTGACAAAGATATATCAGGTAAAAAAAAATACAAGTAAAGGATACTGCAAAAGAAAAAAGGCATTAATAATTATAATAATAATAATTCACCGGCTGATTCAATGAATGAAGAACTAACACAGAGTGCTAATAATAAAACAAAGCATTTTTCCTTCACCTTTTACAGACTTTGGAGTGGATTGAGTAACTGTAGATTGTGATACTGTAAATGCTTGAGTAATTGTTGGAGCGTAAAGTCAGTGGTTAAGCAAACAATGCTGGTGTCACATTTTCCTGTCTGGAGGGCAGTTCAAACCAGCACTGACTGGAGATGATGGACTGAATCCAGATCATATACCAGCGGCTGACAATACACTGAATCTTAACAGTGACTTCACTCCTCCCTACATATCTGACAAACCTCATGAGAACTTCTATGATCTCCACATCTTTATAATAATAATAATACTGCTTAATTTATAACTTCATGTATTAAATCATTTATTTTAATAATCATGACATTTTTAAATATGGTTCAAATGCAAATTAAACACCCTGTTCTCACGTAAATGAGTCTCTAACACGCATCGTGTATAGTCGTGTTATTTATATGTGAAAATGAGTTTTTAGGTGCATATGAGACGCAGTTTTTCGCGTGCATTTGACACGCAGCGTGTAATACACATGCACCCCACACCACTAATTTTACCCAAATACACACGCACCCCACCCCACACCTAAACCTACCCTAACCAACCAATCCGTATCATACGCACATAAAAACTCACTTTAGCATACAAATTACACGACAATAGACATGCGTGCTACAAAGACGCATTTAGTGTGATCAGGTTGATTTAGACCAGGGGCGTTTGGCATGGCAAGCAGTGCCCTCTCAAAAAATAATCCATATTACAAAAATAAAACAACCCGATTTACGCAAATATAGTTTAAATGAACACTGTTCACAGCAACACTCACAAGTAAACACCTTACAAAATAAAAGTTTAACCTCCTGTGAATGATCAATATTTTCTTAAAGTAAAGCCCATTTCTGTCCACTATCGTCAAATACGATTGACAATTAGCATACAGTTTGGATTGGCGGTATGGTTCCGTTCTCGGCGAGAACTCCCTGCGCATCCATGAGGCCTAGCATTGATAAGAGCAGCGATAACCCCGCTTAGGGTAAACAGACTAGAACCAAAATGAATGTATTGCGGATATCATTGATTCAAGATTTTAAATTATAACATAATTCGAGAATTTATTCTAATTAAGGGGGAATCAGAATGCCATACTGACTGATGAGAGGAGGAGCTGGGGATGGAGGAGGGTAATTAGATCTGAGACACGCGATAGCTGCTGATAATACTGAAGGAGATTATGAATACAGTGATAGGCATCGTATTCCTATACGTAGATATGGATCAGCTGAGTGTCAGCTGATGTGAGCTTGACTAGTGACCTGCCAGAACTGATACTACGCTTGATTTATTCACTGACCCTTTAATGAAACAAAATGGTGGTTTCTTTGTATTTTTTCTGTGCATGATTTTTTTTTATTTTGATTGGTTGGGCAGCACATGAGAGGAGATTGATCTGGCTGGCGTGCACACACACACACACACACACACACACACACACACACACACACAAACACACATTCACACACACACACAAAGAGAGTAACGCCAAAGAGTGTGTTTTGTGGATAAGGGAATCAACATGAATGAACTAATGTGGGGGTTGTGCAGGGCAGTTAATAGGATCCTCTTGTAGACCCGTCTGTTTCTCTGCTGATAAGACAGATGTATGGAACGCTTTAAGACAACTCCCCCCTTTCCACTATAATTTGTTCTTTTCTAATCTGACAATCATAAATTCATGAGAATAGACAGAATTTTACCCTAATGGTTGTAAAATGAGGACTATTAAAGGGTTAGTTCACCCAAAAATGAAAATGATGTCATTAACGTCTCACCCTCATGTCGTTCCCAGCCCGTAAGACCTCGTTCATCTTCGGAACACAGTTTAAGATATTTTAGATTTAGTCTGAGAGTTTTCTTCTCCGTTGAAAATGTATGTACGGTATACTGTCCTTGACCGAGTCTTTGAAGGGTCGAGTCCGAGTCGAGACTGTGTCCGTTGGTTTTCAAATACAATCGAGTCCTAGTCAAGACCGAGTTTTTTGAAGGGTTGAGTCCGAGTCGAGACTGAGTACCTTGGTTTTCAAATACAGTCGAGTCCAAGTCAAGACCGAGTCCATTGGTTTTTAAATACAGTCAAGTCTGAGTCAAGACCGAGTCTTTGAAGGGTTGAATCCGAGTCGAGACCGACTACATTGTTTTTCAAATATGGACGAGACCGAGTCAAGACTGCGTCTTTGAAGTGTCGAGTCCTAGTCGAGACCAAGTCCATTGGTTTTCAAATACAGTCGAGTACGAGTCGAGATCGAGTCTTTGAAGGGTCGATTCCGAGTCGAGACTGAGTCTATTGGTTTTCAAATACACTCGAGTCCGAGTCAAGACCGAGTCTTTAAAGGGTTGAGTCCGGGTCAAGACCGATTCCATTGGTTTTCAAATACAATTGAGTCTGAGTCAAGACCGAGTCCTTGAAGGGTTGAGTCCGAGTCCATTGGTTTTCAAATACAATCGAGTCCGAGTCAAGACCGAGTCTTTGAAGGGTTGAGTCCGAGTCGAGACCGAGTCCGTTGGTTTTCAAACACAGTCGAGTCCGAGTCGAGACAGAGTCCATTGGTTTTCAAATACAGTCGAGTCCGAGTCGAGACAGAGTCTTTGAAGGGTCGAGTCCGGGTCAAGAGCGAGTCCATTGGTTTTCAAATACAGTCGAGTCCGAGTCGAGACAGAGTCTTTGAAGGGTCGAGTCCGGGTCAAGACCGAGTCCATTGGTTTTCAAATACAGACGAGTCCGAGTCAAGACCGAGTCTTTGAAGGGTTGAGTCCGAGTCGAGACTGAGTACCTTGGTTTTCAAATACAGTCGAGTCCAAGTCAAGACCGAGTCCATTGGTTTTTAAGTACAGTCAAGTCCGAGTCAAGACCGAGTCTTTGAAGGCTTGAGTCCGAGTCGAGACAGAGTCCATTGGTTTTCAAATACAGTCGAGTCCGAGTCGAGACCGAGTCTTTGAAGGGTCGAGTCCGAGTCGAGACTGAGTCTGTTGGTTTTCAAATACAGTCGAGTCCGAGTCAAGACCGAGTCTTTGAAGGGTCGAGTCCGAGTCAAGACCGAGTCTTTGAAGGGTCGAGTACGAGTAGAGATCGAGTCCATTGGTTTTCAAATACACTCGAGTCCGAGTCAAGACCGAGTCTTTGAAGGGTCGAGTCTGGGTCGAGACCGAGTACGTTGGTTTGACTCAGACAGTCAAGTCCGTACAGTCAAGACTCGGACAGTCAAGTCAGAGTCAAGGCCGAGTCTTTGAAGGGTCGAGTCCGAGTCGAGACTGAGTCCGTTGGTTTTCAAATACAATCGAGTCCGAGTCAAGACCGAGTCTTTGAAGGGTTGAGTCCAAGTCAAGACTGAGTCCATTGGTTTTTAAGTACAGTCAAGTCCGAGTCAAGACCGAGTCTTTGAAGGGTTGAATCCGAGTCGAGACCGAGTACATTGTTTTTCAAATACAGACGAGACCGACTCAAGACTGAGTCTTTGAAGGGTCGAGTCCGAGTCGAGACCGAACCATTGGTTTTCAAATACAGTCGAGTCCGAGTCGAGACCGAGCCTTTGAAGGGTCGAGTCCAAGTCAAGACCGAGTCCATTGGTTTTCAAATACAGTCAAGTCCGAGTCGAGATCGAGCCTTTGAAGGGTCGAGTCCTAGTCGAGACCGAACCATTGGTTTTCAAATACAGTCGAGTCCGAGTCGAGACCGAGTCTTTGAAAGGTCAAGTCCGAGTCGAGACCAAGTCCATTGGTTTTTTTTAAATACAGTCGAGTCCGAGTCGAGATCGAGTCTTTGAAGGGTTGAGTCCAAGTCGAGACCGAGTCCATTGGTTTTCAAATACAGCCGAGCCCGAGTCAAGACCGAGTCTTTAAAGGGTGTGTACATCGGTGGATTTGTTTGAAGTACAAATGTGTATGTCGGTGGATTTGTTCATACGTAAATAATTTACGTTTTTGTGCTGTCAATACATAAATATTTTACGTTTTAGTACTGTAAATACGTCAGTATTATACGTTTCTCCGCATATAAAATGTAATTATATATACGTATCATAGAACGACACGTTACGTACAAATACATACGTATTCTCATGAGATCACGTGGCGAAAATACATTTTGGTAAAAAATAACAAAAACTACGACTTTATTCAGCATTGTATTGTCTTCCGGTTCTGTTGTGGATCCGCGTTCAGTTACGCTGCTGATGTAAGAGGCGGCTGACGTGTGTCTGGTGCGGCTGAGCTTCGGTTACGCTGTACAAAACAATCTTCTCAAACATGTCTAAGGATTTCCACACAGAGGAAGACTTGCATATTTTTGCCCAGCCATATTTATTTGAACCCGAATACACGGACGCACCAGACACACGTCAGCAGCGTCTTACGTCAGCAGCTTCACTGAACGCGGCAGATCCACAACAGAACCGGAAGACAATACAATGCTGAATAAACTCATAGTTTTTGTTATTTTTGGACCTATATATACTCTTATCTCTCATCATTGATTGTTGAGTGCTCTCCACCTGTGTAAATTATCTGAACGTGCTCCTCACGAATTTTGTACAGTAAATAAAACATATAATCCATTGCATAATTTCATAAATTGTTTCATGATTTATACAGGTTATATTTATTCTACCATTCAAAAGTTTGCTTTTGGTAAGGTTATTAATGTTTATTGTAATATTTAATGCATTTTGTTAAAAATACAATATAGAAATATGATTACAATTTGAAATAATTCTTTCCTATTTGAATATTTAAAAAAATGTAATTTATTTCAGTGATCAAATCTGAATTTTCAGCATCATTACTCCAGTCTTCAGTGTCACTTGATCCTTCAGAAATCACTCTAATATGATGATTTGCTGCTCAAGAAACATTTCTGATCAGTGTTGAAAACATTAGTTGCAGATTAATTGTTTTGTGGAAACTGTGATAATTTTAAATACAAACCTTTTGTAACATAATATGTAATTTTTGATCAATTTAATGTGATGTTGCTAAATAAAACTTTTAATTTCCATATACAAATTATATTAAATACAAATTTCTTAATAAAAAAAATGCAAAGGAAATTAAATGTTATTTGGTAACACTTTACCATACGGGTGCACTAATCAGCATTAATTTATACTTAACTAATGCACAGATAATCATGAGTTAATGAAGTATGACTCATAAAGAACTAAACCATTAATTAATTATTACTACATAAGCAACTAATAAAGAGTCTATTTGATTAATAGATTAAGTAATACATGAAATGCTATTATAGTCCTCAACACGCGTTTGATTGCAGTCTGTATGTTTTCGTCACGGTTGACTGTTTGTTGACTTTTGCGACAGTGCTGAGGAGCTTGTGGCCTCTAGGGACGCTAGACGTGAAAGTTACAGGTCAAGCGCCACTAGTGGCCAAAAGTTCCGCGGTGTGCCTTTAAAACATCATATTAACTAAAACATCACATTAAATTGATCAAAAATGACATATTATTATTTATGTCATTTTAAACATAATTTATATTATGACATCATCTAATGTTGGTAGAAATAACACATTTTCTACAATGCAATATTTTTTATTAACATATTTGCACATAAGTATCATAGAAAATGTTCCTTTTTAATACTTTCAGGTATTTTCTAATGAACTGTCTCATTCTCAGTTCTCTCCATGGAGCCGAACCCTGGAGCCTCATTCATTCAACGTGTGTAAGCACAGACTTGATCTTAGAGTGTGCATATGCTAAAATCCACGCCAACTTTGGCACATCGGGATCTGAGCAGACGTTTGCACTTTTCCTTGTAGCAGAGAGCCGGAGTTGATGTGAAATTTATACATTTCATCTGGGCGTAAGTTCATTCTCCAAAATACACATATGTGCGTTTTAGAGATGATCTTAAGATCAATGTAAGAAGGTTTCTACAATCTTTAACTTCTCTTGATGTCTACCCCATCTCCATCTTTCTCTCTGTGAAGTTGAAAGTGGTTTCCATGCTGAGTTGGAGACCGTAGAGTTATGAACCTCTCAGCCACTTCATCTCTTACCCAGCATGCCTCTAAGACTCTGAGAAAAACGTCTAGTAGCTCAAGCAATAAAAGTGGTGTGCCACAGTGGAGTGACTTCATCTCGCAGTAAAGCTCTCAGTGATATACAACACAGAGGATCCCAGCATGAGTGTGGAGCACCATGGACTTCGTCACCCCCATGTGCCCCTCTGTAATTTAACGGAGAGCAGCTGTTACTCTGTACAGAATCTCTATGTAAACTGCTGCAGTGTTAAGCCCCATAAATTTGCTAAAATCCACCGGGATCCTAATTTTACTACAGGAAGGTATTTTTTAGTGCACTTCGCATGAGGGCTCTAGACTCATCCAGCTCTTCAGAGGGCTCTCGAAATGATTGACCTTTGCCCCTAGAGGTTAGGAGCCCATTCCCATGCCCATAAGTTTAAGAGTGTGAATCCTTAATTATCAGGTTGCTAAGATAACCAAGTGCCAACATCACGCCCATCTGTCAGGGATACTGTACAATCCTTATTAGACCTCATGGCATGTCAGTCGGCTTCTCTCACTGGGAGGTTACAGACAAATGTATCAGTGTTATGTACTCGAGACTCGGACTTGGTCTCGGACTCGATCTCGAGACCATATTTTAAAGGCACTCTATGCAAGATCTTTACTTTAATAAAACAGCTTCAAAGTCGTTTTGGTGATAAACAAAGTCATAGTAGGGCGAATCATCCTGGTGGTAAATCTTGTTGGGGACACTGCAGGAAAAACCAGCCATGCAAGTATGAGAGTATGAACCCTGACAAAATCTCGCGAGAATCACGAAATGGTTTACGGCAACAACGTCACACACATCAACAACAAAATGGTGTATGAAGCCACTTGCGCGCATCGAAGAAAACTCAGTCAGAAATGTCTAGAAATAGGGAAAGAGAATCGGACCGTGCAGTAACCGTGCACGGTCGGGCTTTCACTCGTTGGCGCGAGCTTAAAAACAGCACTGGATGCAACAGTGATGCTGACCTGGCCATCTTGTTGATGGACTTGTAAGTAAATCTCTTATTTGTAAACTTGTTTGCGTTCTATGTTGTATGTTGTTGTGCTGGCTTGTAGTACAGTATAGGGGTTTCACAACTACTGATTTTTGCTAGTCGACTAGTTTTGCATAACAGTCGACAACTAGTCGACTAGTCGTTAAATGGTTTATTCTATGGGTGTGCGATATCACGAATAGTAAATATCTCCACGATCTGCTTTTGAAGAAATATTGTAGTATCGTGTTTGCATTCTGGCGCCTCTGTCTCAACTGTACAACGCTACGTAGCCTACACATCACACGTTAAGGAATAGGTATGGTACACTGCAATTCACAAAAGTTCATTATTTGCATAAGTCTTGCCGGTTAAACATTAATTCATGCGCTGTTCTAACGTGCGCTTTCCTGAGCGCGCGGCATACCCCCGACGCTCACAGGCGCCTGTCAAACAGCGCCTGAATACTGGACTAAGTTATCTTTCGAGTCTTATTATGCTAATACTGTTAAATACACACAATATTTACATAAACAGAAATGGCTATGTCTAAAGTGAAAGCAAACATTTGAGAGAAAATCTGGTGTAATATGCGTCTATAGGCTATTAAACACGTCGCATGGTCTAAAAGCGAAAGTAGTAATACTCGTATTTTCTGCACAATAAGGCGCAATTAAAAGCCTTTAATTTTCTCAATCCGGCCTTTTCTCAAGCCTTATAATCCGAGCGCATTATATATGGATCAATTGCTCGCGCTCATGTCCATCTTATGCCCGCTTTGTCATATGGCCAGTTCAACCTCGTGTAAATCAGGTAGGTTATGTGTGTCTCCCGCTCACGAGCGCTCACTCTTACACACACGAACAGACACACTGTCCCCGGCGTCACAGAATGTGCATAAAGCGCTCCCCGTTCACAGTAACCGGGTCGTCTCATTCAGCCAGCTGTTGCTGTCTGCGAGTCAGGTTGCGAATGTAAGTTACGTGCCCGCCCCAGCGCGCTCACGCGCCTCATCTCTGACGCCGCGCACTCGCTGCATTCCCTTTAGCACATCTAGTGGATGCATAACGCAAACCCAGTCAAACGTTTGAAAAATGCTCTAAAATAGGTCATTGAAGGTGCGCCTTATAGTGCTTATAGTATATAGTAGCTACTGCCGCTTGTACTTAAAGGGATAGTTCACAAAAAAATATATCTATAGCCTATATATGTCATCATTTTGTTTCCGACTAGTCGACTAAGGCCAACAGCGCCAACTAGTGGTTGTGACAGTCGACTAGTCGACTAGTTGATGAAACCCCTAGTACAGTATGTCATTTTTTACGGTGCTGTTCATTCATCCGCTGTTGATAATTAGACCAGTTCAATAATTCCCACATTATGTCTAGCTAGCTTTCGATTACCAGAGCTGTAAGCAGACTTCTTAACAAACAGTCATTTTTCTTAGTTTTTTTTTTTTCGTTATGTTTTATTGCCGAGCTTGCCACAAGAGCTAGTTTGCCAACTGAACTCAGGTGTTGTGGTGTGTATTAATCACGTAACGATAGCGTGCGTACTGTGCTTTAGCTGACTAACAGTGCACTTCCCGACTTTAATTTTTCTTCAAATTGTGTTGATTATGAGTCAATTAAATCTTGACGCTGTTGATGTTGATTCCTGCAATTATCATGAGGACATAGTCAATATCTCACATAATTATTAGGACATATATAAGCCTAGAGGTTGTAAATAGTGTAATTGAACACAATTTGCTAACCATTATGATAAATTGTAATAATCATGTCTAATGAAATCATAGCGGCCAATGTTATGAAATAATGTGATGTACATTTAACTTTATTGATGTCATCTGACATTTTGTAATGTTGACATTACAATCAAAAAACACAAATTAAATTATTCAGTAGTCCTACTATAGGCTATTTACATGTGATTTAGCATAAATCATGTAAAATCGTTATAGGCCAGCAAACGCGATAGGCGACTTTATTATTATAAAGTAGTCTAACACTTGACAGTAGTTCAGTAGATATGCAGTAACGGGAAAAACAGTTATTTACGACAGTGCAAGTACACCACAGCGGCTCTAGAGGTCACTGTTTTACAAAAACATCAGAGATGCATAGTGTGGCTTTAATGGTCTTGGTCTTGTCATGGACTCGTGTAGCCTGGATGCCAGCCCGAACTCCGCCTACAACATTTTTTGGTCGGGTTCGGTCTGGACTCGATCCATTGAGGAGTAATTATGATAAAAAATTGGGACTACAGCTGGGTTTTAGACGTCACTAACCCATACATTTGCATCAACCCCTCCCTCCGGAAAATGCAAAAAAGGGCATGTGCATATTTCTGCGGCTCGTCGAGTGTTGTTGTGTTCACCCAGCTGTCAGGTCTTCTGTGTTCAGGCCTCCCACGGATGCTGTACTTCGTCTACAATGGATACAATTTAGGTTTGATTATGTTCCTGAGAATGGCGACCGTAATTTAGCTCTTTACGGAAGACAGCTTCCAGAATCTCCACTAATTCAACACCGGATTCAACAAGAAACTGTTACTAAAACATGAAGCAGTTCCAACTTTAAAAGCAGAGGCAGCAGTTGTTGGGCCACAACCTGTAAGTAGGCTAAGACTTCATCATTTTAAAAGTATTTGCATGTATAATTCCAGACGTAGCCTTGTGTTTTATTGTTTTCAAATGCCAGCGCTGGCTTTATAGCCACTAGGCTACAAGTTATGCTATTTTGTGTCTACGACAAACGCGTACAAACATTATGGACATGAATTTTGTATAAGTACTAATGTTTTAAACATATTTTTCATGTATATATGCTTAATAACGTTATTTTCGATTTAATTCAGAACGTAAACTAATGCCACTGCAGTCAGTGGCTATTGTTGCCAGTCAGATGCTATTGTGTTAAACAAACGTGTATAAAGTTAAAAAACGTAGCAAATTATCATTCAGAAACATTTAGTAAGAGCGTGTGTGGTGAGGTTCTGTGCCTCTCTTCATCGCCGCTTTCTCGGTCTGATTCTGCCTCAAACTGACACTGCAGTTCGACACCATTATTTACATCTGGACCGGAGCACCGAAGACACTTTTCGGCCAAAAAGGTAATGGGCGTTAACCTTCCGGACAACGTGAGCGACAGTTTAGCCAATCACCACACACCAGCCCAAACTACCCAATCTGAGCCCACTGCCTGTTTCTGAGGGAGTGGTTTTCATAGATTCAGGAAATCAACCGCTCGTTCAGTGGACAGAGGAGAGTGCGGCTTACAATACAGGTGAAGTTTATGAAAAAGAAGACTTTTTAAAAAAGAAAAACCATGAATACATGTTATATTGCACCCCATAAACAGAATCATGCAAAGAAAAAAAGCAGTAACCCCCCCCCCCCCTTTAAATATAAGAGCCACACAGAATTCGTGCAGTAATGTTGTGTGAAAGACCACTTACTGATTGTAATAATTGTAAGTCATTATTGTAATAAAATTACCTTTACACCACTATGAGGCCTTTTCACCATTACAAAGTACATGATTGCATGGTATATTTGGTTTACTGTTTGAGTATGGTACCAATTTTATTGTTACCACCAAATATTCGACATATTCTTGAAGATATCTTTTAGTCTCTTTATCTGTAAGTGGTTTCAGACCCAACCATAGGTTATCCAACCTCTCTGGTCTCGACTCGGACTCGACTCTCTTTGGTCTCGGTCTTGACTCAGACTTGACTTTTTTTTGTTTCAGTCTTGATTGAGACTCGACCCTATATGGTCTCGGTCTCGACTCGGATTCGACTCTCTTTCGTCTCGGTCTCTACTCTGACTCGACTCTCTTTGGTCTCGGTTTCGACTCGGACTCGACTCTCTTTGGTCTCGGTCTCGACTCGGACTCGACTCTCTTTCGTCTCGGTCTCTACTCGGACTCGACTCTCTTTGGTCTCGGTTTCGACTCGGACTCGACTCTCTTTGGTCTCGGTCTCGACTCGGACTCGACTATCTTTGGTCTCGATCTTGACTCGGACTCGACCTTCTATGGTCTCAGTCTCGACTCGGACTTGACTCTCTTTGGTCTCGATCTCGACTCAGTCTCTTTGGTCTTGACTCGGTCTCTTTGGTCTCGGTCTCGACTCTGACTCGACTCTCTGTGGTCTCAGTCTCGACTCGGACTCGACTCTCTGTGGTCTCGGTCTCGACTCGGACTCGACTCTGGTCTCGATCGTGACCTCGACTCGGACTCGAATCTCTTTGGTCTCGATGTCGTCTCGGACTCGACTCTCTTTGGTCTCGGACTCGACTCGGACTTGACTCTCTTTGGTCTCAATCTCGACTCGGACTCAACCCTCTTTGGTCTCGGACTCGACTCAGACTCGACTTTCTTTGGTCTCGGTCTCGGTCTCGACTCAGACTCGACTCTCTTTGGTCTCGGTCTCGACTCGGACTCGACTCTCTTTGGTCTCGGTCTCGACTCGGACTCGACTCTCTTTGGTCTCTGAATGCATAATTCATGCATTAACTTATACATGAATTCATGATAATTCATGTACCCTTACCGTAAAGTGTGTTACCAAATAATTTATATGAAAGGCATTTAGTTTAACTTACAGAGTTTTTTATCTGTTGTCTTTGAAATATGTGTACTGTCAAATGAACTGATAAGCATTTATGGTAAACTAAAATATTCTTAATGTAATTTCTATTGAAACTTGCATGCCATGTATTTAGATATATTTGTCATTGCACATTTATGATGATGATGAAGCTGCAATTTAGTACATTTAAAACATTTTAAATCTAAATGTAATATTGAATAAATTTAGCGCACAGAAATATTAAAGAGGGCATAATGATCATCCTTAAAACTTGTCGTTTGACATTAGTAGTAAGTAGTAAATCTTTTATTATCACTTAGTAACAAGTACCAGAAAATGGCCAATATTATAAGTGCACATTTTAAAAATGTACTCGTGTGTTGGAAACATGAAAGTGTACTCTAAGTGCAATTAAATAGCCTTTTATTTAATTAATAATGCATTATCTGCATTATTAATATACTAAATATACTTTTATGATTTGAAGCGCATATTCAATGCAATTCTTTTGAAAAAAAGGGTCCCATTTTAGTGTGGCCCTAATACCTGTGAACTTACATGGTAACTACTTGTGTGTATAACTACAGTGTAAGTACATATTAGTACATACATAACAGGAATTATGTCATTTTGTAACAACAATATGTATTTACACAAGTTGTTCCACTTCCACAAGTCTTAAATACTGCAGTTACCAGTTTGGATATAAATGTATTTAATTTCCAACCATGTCAGTGTGTTAAAAGCATTTCCTTTCACGGTGGCAGAGTTTTTCTATTTTTATTTTGAGCAGTCTAAAGGACCCTGTACAGTTCTAGTTCTAGTGTCAACCCAGCTGATACACACAAGTTTTACTTCAAAATATGTTACACTGTTGAGTGTATTGTGTATTAATAAATATTGTTTAGCTTTGCTGTTTTCTTTTTCTTTTTCTTTTTGCAGTCCTCTATACATTGTTCACTGAGAAGTGATTAAGGTTTAACTTGGGCATTTCACCACTGCAACTGTTAACTTACTTTTGAGTGGACAGTTATTGTGGAATTATCATGTAACGACACTTATGGTACACAACAATTATCTTTACAATTACACTTCATATTAAGTGGATAGTTATCATGTAAGTACACTGTTATAATAGTGTTATACAGATTTTGCACATTACAGTTGTGATCGTTTTACACTTACTATTCCACAATTAGAGAACGTAACTGTTTGACAGCTTAGATGCATATTTTAATTTTAATTGAATTAGATAAACAGATAAATATGAAATTTGGCTGAATTTTTATCTCCCATCTCACATTGCTTGCAACTTTGTGAGAAGAGAAAAAAATACTTATTTGGTATGTGTTTCTGGGAAAGTGACATAGCGTTAGTAACATAACGGTTAAGTTGGATTTAACAAGGGGTTATTTTGAGGGTTACTGTTATGGTGACGAGTGGAGACTGTGGTTGGGACAGAAACAAGCAGTTATTAGACAAAATCGTTCTGTGAGTTGTTTCAATGAGCAAGCATATTCCTTATACACTGTGTTTGCTATTGTGTCATTAAAAAATGGCCTGCATTTGTAATTAAAAGAACACAATTTGTACAAACATTTGCAACTGCATTAGAAAATTAATTTGAAATGATCTAGATCACAACATGTACACGTATTAAATGTTGACGGCAGAACTGGTCAGATTGCTCTTAGCTCTGAAACACAGGTACACTGTAAACAAATTTTGTAAAAATGTTGTTAAAAAAGAAGTTGTAAAAAAGTTGTAAAAAAAAGATTATTGTAGTAAATATTATATGAAAAATAATTCTACTTAAAAATGTCATGCTTAATTCATTATTATTTCTTTGAAATTATCTGCAATTAATTTACTGAAAAATCCTCCAAGTTTTCTTCAGTGTAGTCTAAAACTAATCTTTGAATTCACATAATATCAATACTTGTGATCTGTTTGTGTGTGTGTGTGTGTGTGTGTGTGTGTGTGTGTGTGTGTGTGTGTGTGTTCAGTGCAGCCATTCCGCTAATAATAATAATAAAAATTCCAGTAGGTAAAATAAAATAAAGAACCAAAAGAATCCCAAGAATCTGATCATTGCATGACTAAGGCATATATGGTTTAGGTATGATAATCATTTTAAAGAATGTGAGTTTTGGATGTGTGCGTGCTTGTGTGTGTTTAGCTGTGGACAGACCTAATGCCAGAAATATTGAAAAAAAGATGACAGTTGGGCAAGTCTATACCTGCCAAATGCATTCCAGAGCAAAGCATCAGGAAACACAGGGGATTTCCACCGCAACAACTCAATTGCTTGGAAATAATAGAAATGAGCTCAGGTGAATATATCAAACACACAGCAATCAAAAAAAAAAAAGTCATTCAGTTGACCTTTCTTCTTTCTTATGTGGAGATTGAAGTCTACTTTTATTGCATATTCTAAGAATGGCCCTGTTGAGGCTTCCTGGAAGATATTGTGGAGTAACTGACAGCAAATGCTCCACCTTTACTAGAACACACATTCCAGAGCCCATTCATGCAATAAAACAGTGCCAAAGATAACACCTACACACCAGACCAATCACCTTCCCAAGACAACGCTGATCACATGGACTATGTAAGCAATGCTCGGAGGCTGGCGGTGGGCCTGTCCGAACACACCTCTCTTACACATACGCTGATAGAATGTAAACAAACTAGAGGTACTGATTTTACTGGCTGTGTTTTTGTGAAGTGCCGCCTCTACCTGCTCAGGTGATTTCTGACTTCCTTTACCACAAGCCAAATGGTTGAGAATGAGTTACACCCTTAACAAATATCTTAAGATGTCAATGACCTGAGAGACACTTCATTACGAACCCTGGTGCCACTGTCACTTCACAGTTCGTGTCATGCGAAAGTTCAACGGTTCAACAACATGGCCACATATGCCAAATAACAGACGATGATCTAATAGTTATGAGTAGTTATGACATCAACATTGGCAGTTTACAGCAGTCTGTTCCTATCCTGCATCTTAAATATATTATTAATTAAGAAATATATGAATAAAAATATTATATACATTAATATATTCAATTCCTCACTCTTTTTCCCGTACATTTTAATCTCTCTCTTCTCAGAGAATAGATGAGCAAGGTTCAGACTGACAGAAGAAGAAGGCAGGAAGACGAGGATAAAGTTTGAGAGCTGATAGACTTGAGTGACACCGCTGGCACTGGAGACCTAGGCGTAGTCACGGTGGAGCCGGTGTGACAGAGGACAGAGGCAGAGCCGGAGGGACGGCGGAACATGCAGCACAAGGCTGTGGTGTAGGTAGAGAGACGACTGACCAAGGTGGAGCCAGTGGGACGAGGGTTTCTGGTGGAGCTGAAGGAGGGAGGAGCCAAGGGGGAGTCGAAAGGTTAACGGGCCGAGGTGGACCGAAGGGATTGGAGGCGGAGGGGGTTGCACCTGCTGTGTTCCACCCCGGCAGTGGCGAACCCTGGGGGGTATGGATCGACGAGCCGAGGGAAATGGAGACGGAAGCATGAGGAGCAATGGACACGAGAGATGGGAGAGAGGAAAAAAAAATTGGTCCGGAACCCACAACGCGACATCCAGACACTTCAGGTTGGTGGAGAAATCCTTCCTCAAGTGGAGGAGTTTAAGTATCTTGGGGTTTTGTTCACAAGTGAGGGAAGGATGGAACGGGAGATTGACAGACGGATCGGTGCAGCTTCTAAAGCAATGCGGTCGCTGTACCGGTCTGTTGTGGTAAAGAAGGAGCTGAGCCATAAGGCAAAGCTCTCGATTTACCGGTCAATCTACGTTCCTACTCTCACCTATGGTCATGAGCGAAAGGACAAGATCCCGGATACAGGCGGCCGAAATGAGCTTTCTCCGCAGGGTGGCCGGGCGATCCCTTAGAGATAGGGTGAGAAGCTCAGCGACTCGGGAGGAGCTCAGAGTAGAGCCGCTGCTCCTCCAAATCGAGAGGGGTCAGCTGAGGTGGCTCGGGCATCTGTTCCGGATGCCTCCTGGACGCCTCCCCGGGGAGGAGTCTTCAAACAGCGATGATTTAGAACTGACAGATCTTTCACAGTCCATACAAGATTCAGTTCTGTCTTGAAACAGGGATGATTCAGAGCAGACAAATGAAACTGGGTGGGATAGGGTGGGAGACAGTGTTCAAATCGATCAGCCAGTCCCCTGTGTCTAAATCCACCAGTACTCTGGCTTGGGTACAGACTCCTGGGCGATGATCGGCGCTGTCTCTTCCTCTTTGGGCTCTGGCTCATGCATTGCGGCGGTTGCTCTACGTCTGCGTGGGGCTCACATAAAGTCTCCGAAGTCGAGGGTGGTGGTCCTGATCTGTCTGGGAGGTCTACAGGGTGGTGTAGCTGGCCTCGAACCAGAACAGCGTGTTGAGGGTCTTGTCGTCGTTGGGACAGGTGACAGCAAGACAACAGAATTGTTCCGGGTAAACATAAAAATCCATGCCCTTTTGGGCAATCACCGCAAACTTTGCTGCATAATCCATTTTAGAGGTTTGGTATTCTGTTAGAAAGGTTCAGACTAGTAATGTTACATGACACTATAGCTTTAAAGCTTGTATCGAGTACGTAATTTCTCATGAAGCTCCGTGCCAGAGCACCTATTGAGAACATGCAATCAATGAAAATCTAAGCCAAGACATTTCTACAATCATCCACTGTTTTATTGTCAATTCCTTACAAATCATAGTAACAGGGTTGACCTTTTAAGACTGACCTACTGATAAACAGAACAACACAAACGATAAAGTGAAGTTGTCCTTGAAGAGAAATAATGCCATTGCTTTTTATTGGTTGGTGCAGTCTGACCAACTTGAGCCCATTGCAAAATCTATGTAGGGGAAATATTTCGCCCTCTCGTGAAATTCCCAATTGTATGTAATCCCCATTGAATGAATAGATTTTGACCGCCTGTTTTGTTAAACGTCTTCTATGATTAATTAAAAGATGCATGATGTCCTTTCTTCTTCATAGCAGCATGTTTTAGGGTGTAGCTGCTGACTCATGGAGCAAAGGAGGGGGTAAACTCTTGTGTCGTCTCTACCCGCCTGCACTTGTACTTTCAGATTTTCAGACAACTATGTCCAACTTCGGCGCCAGTCTTTTTGGAGCTACTCATTTTCTCTCTGTGCACCATTTCAGCTGGATCAGCACATCCTCTGCATCTCTGTCATAAAGTTTTTTGTGTCCCATGGAGAAATCCCCCAAAAAATCCAAAAGTTGCTCACATTAACAACTGTGTGAAATATATTTAAAAACCTTCTGCACAGCTGTATTGTCTAAGTTTAGGGTCAGTTCTGGAAGGATTGTGAAGGACATCTACAACACGCATTGATTTCTGTAAAAATGTGAGGAATATTTACAAATATAGTATTCATAAGGATATTTATATAATCTATCATTTTGGTAGTAGGGCACTTAGGCCTCGTTCAGACTGTCAGCCCAAATCCGATTATTTGTAAATCCGAGTGAAAACTGATCTAAAATTATTGACGTCCACATTGTTTATCAAAAATGTTCAAATCCTTTATACATATATATATATATATATATATATATATATTCTTATATGTGGAGAGTTTTCATCTGTTTGTATATAGTTCAGTGAGCCTTGATTTGTATCTGATATGTTAACGTAAAATAAAAAATATTGATCACAAAAAAAAATGTTCAAATCTGATTTTTATTTTGATGCAGCTTTTTCGTTTTCGAATATCTCCATTGGTTTCTATGGCAATGACATTGCGTTGGTAGGCATACACCAAAAACAACAACCGCAACATGGAGGCGTTTGCAATAAAGATGCTGTCTCATTTACAACATCACAATGTGAACTACTGTGTCTTGAGGCATCGGAAGAAACGTAGGAGACTGGCATGAATGGCTTTATTCTGTGCTGTCGTTTCCGCCAGTTTTCAAAATATTTCTCAGATATATTGTCATTTTCTGCTCGTCCGGCACTTTACAACAACACAGCATTGTTTCTACAGCGACTTTCATGTTACCTATAACATGGATGTAGCTTGAAATGGATTTGTAAAAAGTCAACTTTCTGAAGTCTTAGTCTTACGCCTCGCTTCCAGATGTGAAATCTATAAATTGCAAATAATCTTGAAATTGTACGCAGCTGAATGGTTTCAGATTGCCGCCTTGTAAACACTGCCTAATAAATATCATATAAAACACCACCAGTCTTGGAACTCACGAGCCATTAACAAATTCAGCAATATTGTTCAGTTTGAAATTCTTTCAGACAACTGTGTTTGACTAATTGGGAAAACATTTGACTGATTCTGTTGGTGTAACATGGTATTTGTATTTGTGACTTAGACAGTCATGTGATCTTTAAAATATGTAGTTGCTTTTTTACAGTGTGAGTAAGAAAACCTGTTTAATTAAAAATAGACTTAGAATAATGAGGTTAAATTTGGCGGTATGTCACAACAGAAGGAACTCTCTTTATAAGAGAGCATGGCTGATGACATCGCACCCAAAAGTTGCTTGTCAGAATAATACATGCATGCACACACTAAATGAGGTTTCG
The DNA here is from genome assembly GCF_016745375.1 of Pimephales promelas. The sequence continues at coordinate 2,477,534 of NW_024121643.1, forward strand.
GGAACAGTGCCTGGGCTCATTATTTATGACATATTTCACTCCTTTCTTTGCGGGTGCTTGCTTCACTGAAGATTTCCATGGGTGGAAACATTAGTGTGCATATACTAACGTCAAGTAATTCTAATCAGTGATCACCCTTTACAACCCCCCCCCCCCCCCCAATCCAGATGACGGTGATTAGACCTAAGACTTCTCTAAGCTACGATTAAAACATTCCAAATGTTCATAGTTCAAATGTCGATTTGTGGCTGTTCACATCATTCACATCTGATCGCCTTCTGCTTGAATAAACGCTAATCTGGCTCCATCTCAGAGTAAGAGTAAAGGTTATCAGAGGAAACCTTAACATGGAAAGTGAACCAAGTCCCAGAAGCTCTGAGCATGTCCAAAGGAATTTAAAGGGATAATGACATAAGAAATGTTCCTTAATCTTTTGACATATAGAGGTATTTGTACCATTAAAACATCATACAAGTTTCAGAGCTTAAAACATCCCACTCATTGTAAACAAAGCTTCAAAAACGGCTCGTTTTGATATTGTGGGATTTGTGACGTCACATAGGGAAATACAGTACATTGTCAGTGTCTTGCTCTGGAGGCAGTCATATGCTAAACAGTTTTGCATCATCATTACTGTACAGACTTCAGAAGGATACCATCGTCAGGAATGGATGACTGATTTATTTTGAATGGCATTAGCCAATCATAGCAGCGTCCGTTTACTGACAAGCCTTAAAGAAATTGCCCCTTAAACATGGGTTATTTTAGATACAGCGTCAGAATAAAAGTTGAAAAAAATACAGAATATACACAGAGGAGGGAGAGGGCTTGGGTGGAGGATAGGTGGAGCAAGAGAGAGATGTAACCAATCAGGAGCAGGTAGAAAAGTCCATAGGGAAGTGGAGCCAGGAGCAGGAAAAGTCCTGACGCAGGACCCAAATCGGAACTAGGACAATGGCCCACGGCGGACTCAAGGGGGGGAGAAGCCATGGTGGAGATTTGACTGATGACACTAGGGGGACGACTAAAGGAGATGGAGCCGATGGAAAGACCATGTTGCAGGTGGATAGCTGACAAGATAGGGCGACAACGATGGTCCTAGAGGCCAAGGCGTAGCAGCAGTAATGAGTGTCTGAAGTGGAGCCAGGATGCCAGAGGACGGAGGTTGAGCCGGTAGAACTGAGGATCAAGGTAGAGCCAGAGGGAAGGCAGAGGCTGATGGAGCTGAAGGGGTGGAGGGACAAAGCATAGCTGAAGGCCTGAGAGTCCATGGTGCAGGTAGAGCAACGTCTGACCATGGAGGAGCCAGAGGGATGAGGGAGTCTGGTGGAGCTGTAAGGATGATGGTCCCAGGTGGAGCCGAGGGGGGTTTCAACCAAGGCGGAGCTAACAGTTTGACGGGCCGAGGTGCAGTAACAGGATTGACTACAGGAGGTGGAGCCAGTGGATCATCTTGACTGGGCTGAGCTGGAGACTGGAAGACCCACAACAGATCCACAGAACAGAGTGGCATTAGTGGAGAAGTCGAGGGGCTGAAGGGAACCAGTGGAGGTGGGGTGGAGGAACTGGCTGGTTTTGGAAGAGGAGGCAGGAGAGGGATGCTGAGTGGGGACTGTGGGGGCACAAGAGACTTCCTCCTGAAAATATACTCTTCCAAATCAAAATAAGTGGTGGGAGTGCGGGCGGGGTCTTCCTCCATTCCCTTAAACTCCAGTAGTATTTCCACGGATACTATGTGCTGGATCACGCACCTGGTCAGACTCACAGATGGGCTCAGGCTCCAGGGTGATAGTTGGCTCTGTTCTTTTATTGGCGTTGGCATTTTCATCAAGGCAGAATTGAACTTTCAATCTGCGGTGGGCTCTGGCATCATCTCAGTGCAGCGGGGAGATGGCTGGCTGTGCTCTGGGTCTGGACTGGGGCTGGTGATGTTCTCCGCTGGGCCGATGGTGAATGCAGATCTTTTATTCCCCAGCACCCACTCCACAAACCCTCTCGATGACCACTCCCTGGGAGGTGTCCTTTGGATGTGTGTTTTGAGGTGATGTAAAAATCGCAGAGCAAGTGGTCCTCATATTTGGTTGGGGGCAGATAATAAAATGACCTCGTGTAGTCCTCCAGGGAACAGTCCTTCTGCTCAAGGCAGAGTGGTTGGCTAGGACCATTTGTGAGGGGGTGAAGGATAAAAATGAAAGAAAAAGCAACAAAAATCCATTCTTAGGTCTGGTATTTTGTCATGCAGGCTATAATGAATGCACACAATGTAGATAGATAGACAGACAGACAGACAGGCATCTCTACAGTAAGTACATAAGCAGAAACCCTTACCCCTAAAATCCACTGGATCTGTTTACGACGTGTAACGTCAGCGCCACATTTTTGATGCGTCTCTAGCTCAGCGTCAAAGTCCACTGGAAGCATCTCAGATGCGTTTCAGCAGCGGAGCATTGGTGACTTCTTCAGTCTCCACAGGGTGTTTTAGTTTGAAAATCTACCAGATCCTCTATGCCTTTCTGTGTCTGACTTCCTGCCCGGTACGATGTGTTCTGTGTTGCTTGACGTGACAAAAGGCGAAAATAGACCTGCTACCTATTCTCTTTGGAGCGGAGAGACGCTTCTGGGATGCTTCTGAGATGCGCTGCGTCCACAGCTGGTGGACTTAAGAGCATTGACTATATTGGCCGTGATTAACTCCGGCATACGCAACGCTGACTTTCCGCGCCGTAGACGGATCCAGTGGATTTTAGGGGTTATCATGTGAACATTTATTCAACAATTCCTTTAATTTTTTATTTTATTTTTTCACATTTTACCTTTTCCGAAACAATGCAACATTTAAAATATTGTTAATGGTTAGTTCCCGTAAAATTAAGAAAATTTTATATGTATGTTGTACTTCAAAATACGTTTTCAAGGTATTAAATGCATGGAAATCCTTCAGTTCAAAGCTTGTGTTGCAAGTGAACAGATTCTGCTGTAATAGTTCCCAGGCATTATAATCTTTACTTGGTAACTTTTTTTTTTTCAACCATGTGTTTTATAAATTCCAAAGCCTCTGAGGAGCCAGTTGTTGCCATAGAGACGTAACATTTCTTTTGTCATAGTATGTTACTTGATGGAATGTTTTGAAAGATTGTCAAAATGTGTCTTGAAATACATAGTGTAGAGAAAACTCAACAACTGTGAAAACCTGATAAGAGCAAGATGATAAAAAAGTCAAAATGTAACAAAACACAGTTGCATTTTCTACTCCACAATATCTGTCATAAAAGGTTGTTTTTTTCCCCCGACAATATTTATATTTGATTATAAAAAAACTTTTGATTCTTGCACCTATAATTCATTTCTGTAATATGCTGTTGACCCTATCTCCAACCCACCCTTAAACCTATATATATATATATATATATATATATATATATATATTTACTCAAGTACATCGAAGTTACTGCCAACTATTATAAGTTTTATATAAGTACTAAATAAGTTACTATTTAAGTTTTAATGACTCACAAAAAGTTACACAATTTGTACATACAATATTATTATACTATATTTTAATAAAGGCTTACAATGCGATTTTAATTTCAAAAGTTTGTTCTACTAAACAGACAATGAGAAACACAACAACAGTAGTACAAAAGACTTATCTCTCGTCTCTTATTCTTCTTCTGTAATGTCTTCTGTTGCACTCTTTCTCCACATTAAAATCTGTGAATCTGCGAGACTCTGTACTCAGTTGGACAGATAAGAATATCAGAGTTACATCAAGTCTATAGGAGTCTTTCAGATCCGATAGCAGCATCGCTGACTCTGCGCCCACACTTCACCTTATCTCTGAGGACTCCATCCATCCGTCCAAGCAAAGAGCAGACATTTAGTCACAGTCTCCCTGATTCATGCACAGCACACCCCACTAATGTCTCACGGACTATGATAACCAGCAAATGCAGACAGACTCAGGTAATGACACAGATAGAGAGTACAGAAGTTTTCAGGTTACTTTCCTCTCAACACATGTAACATATTGTTCCATACCATGCAGGTTACAGCGGGTTTGTTGTTTTCTCTGGCTATCAGACATGATAAGCCACTGTTGACACAGCATAATTTTTTTTTTTCATTCGCACTGTTCTTTGTCCCGATTTAAAGGGTCTTTATGTAATGGAAGTCTCCATCAGCTCAGCTGTTCAAAGTGACATAAACAAAGTGGACCAGAGCTTTGCATGAACACACTCCAAAATTATACATAACTCCAACCATAAATCTTGGAATGCTTAAACCTGTCTTGTCGTACAAAAAGTGAAATTGAGTGAGTTACAAATTGCCGTGAGATTTTGTTGGAATGTTGAGTGACATTTGTGTGACAGTAAAGACAAAATATAATTCTTTGTAACATGAAGCAGATTAAAAATAAGCTTCTTTACTGGGATTTAAGTTCCATGAATGGATAATTGACTAAATCTCCAAAGTAAACGAAAAATATGTGGCTAATGTGGCTACTGGTCTTTTTTTTTTTTTTTTTTTTGCTTTGAGCGTGAATCAAGTTATGAATACTGAAGAATTTCAGTTTTAGAGATGTTGGTTATTCATCATTTTGAATGTTAATCAATCAAGCATAGTATATTTAATACATTTGAACCCTTTGCTATTTGTGAATTTATGATACATTCATCAAAAACATTTCTTAGTTGCAATATATAATCAACGGATTAGTCCTGTTAACTGAATAAATATCTTCAAAGTCATTAAAGTAATGGTTTATGCTTTCAGATCCTGTTTGATTAGATTTTAAATCCATACTAATATGTGAACCTGCAATACAATTTAATCCACAAACAGATGACTGGTATATCATTTCACCGGCAGCGAACTGCGTCATTCACACACATTGTAAAATGAGTAGGTAGTGTTTTTCAAAGGGTTACATCAGGATAAAAAAGACATGTTGCTTCTTGACTTTCTATTGATATTTTCCCAGGAGAACTGTTGTAAGACACTCAGGAAACTCTTTCTTGAAGGAACTGCCATAATTCATTGGAACAGAGATCAAAAGAATTCAAATCATGTTTTCTTGGGTATGTTGATACTATCAGAAAGAGAGAGAGAGAGAGAGAGACACTGAATGTCTGCTGAACATACAACTGAAGTGTAGTTTAAACACGTCAAAGTGGTCCAAATACAAAGCTAGAACCATTTGTAATGTTTTATATTAAGATAACACCTGAGCAGTGAAATATATCATTATCTCAGGAGTCACCATGTTTTGTAGGGCACAATGTCCCCTGGGCACAATGTCTTGTAGGCCAAATGTATAGTTTGTCCAATTTTAATTTGGCATATAACAGTTATACTGATTTAAACAAAATTTGTTTTGGCAGTAAAGCTCATAAATTATTGTTGTTTCCCATATGATTTTGTAAAAATATGTTGAGACATCTGTCCCTCTATGGGGGTTCGGAGGCATGCTCCCCCGCAAAATTTTTTTTGTACATTTTAAGGTTAAATGCATCAATCTGGTGCACTTTAAGAGCTCAAAATTGAGAGCTCAAAATTAAGAGCTTTAACCGGCTTCAACCCATGAACTGTGACATTGAACAAAGGAAAAGCCTTGACTTGTACCTGGACATTAAAGAGGGATCAACCATCTTTTTAGTTATGATATAATCCTCTGTTTTAGGATGCCAAACGATTATTATAATAATGTAATAATGATTTATATAATTATTCCTATTACGAAAAATCCATATAGGCCTAGCCAATAAATGTACTGTATAAATGAAAATTAATATTTAAAAAGTATATTTTACTTACACTACTGTATAGGAAAATTACAATAGTTTTGTCCTAATTTCTTCACTTGCAAGAAATAAACCCTTGAGCTTTTATTTTGGAGAAAACACATCACCATGCTCACGCAGCACAAACAGAATGGCTACTTAATTACAGTCTTGTGCTGTTTTATAAAGGCACAATGTCATATCACGGTTTCGGTGTTGGGAAAAGGGAGAAGAGAGAGTTCGGCAAAAGGTGGATTCGAACTCGGGTCGAACGCGTCAAAACACTGCTTTTATGCACCTCACGCCCTCGCCCTACGCCACTGTAAATATTTAGAGAAGGGTAGCTTTTTGCTAACAAGACAGGCACTTAGTGTAAAATGTACGCTCTCAATTCACGTTCAACTCAAAGTCATAGGCAGCGCAGCGTCTCTCTGTGCATCGCAAAAGCCTGTGTTGACAGTTTGTTTAATATAAATTGGGAGATTACCAGATACAGTATTTTGCTCGTGTCCTGTGGTTGTTGTAGCCTAGGCAACTGTATCACGTGCCATTTGAACTGACGCGCTACTGCGATCAGTCACATTTAAAAGCGCCAAAATGTTCCATATCAAGAGAACATCATATCAACTCTGGCAGGCGTGATGCAAACAGTCTCTGGATCAGCAGGCATGTCGTGAACAGTCTTTGGATTGGCAGGCGTATCGCGAACAGTCTCTGGATCGGAAGGCGTGACGGCTATAGGGTTACGGGCAGGAACAGACACCAGCTTGGGAACAGACACCTGCCATGGCTCTGGATAGGCAGGTGTGACGCAAACAATCTCTGGATCGGCAGGCGTGACGCAAACAGTCTCTGGATCGGCAGGCGTAATGCGAACAGTCTTTGGATCGGCAGGCATGACGCGAACAGTCTCTGGATTGGCAGGCGTGACGCAAACAGTCTTTGGATTGGCAGGCGTGACGCAAACAGTCTCTGGATTGGCAGGCGTGATGCGAACAGTCTTTGGATCGGCAGGTATGTCGTGAACAGTCTCTGGATCGGCAGGCGTGACGCAAACAGTCTTTGGATCGGCAGGCGTGATGCGAACAGTCTCTGGATTGGCAGGTATGTCGCGAACAGTCTTTGGATCGGCAGGCATGATGCGAACAGTCTCTGGATTGGCAGGTATGTCGTGAACAGTCTCTGGATCGGCAGGCGTGACGCGAACAGTCTCTGGATCGGCAGGCGTTTTGCAAACAGTCTCTGGATCGGCAGGCGTGAGGCAAACAGTCTCTGGATCGGCAGGCGTGACGCGAACCGTCTCTGGATCGGCAGGCGTGACGCGAACCGTCTCTGGATCGGCAGGCGTGACGCGAACAGTCTCTGGATCGGCAGGCGTGAGGCAAACAGTCTCTGGATCGGCAGGCGTGACGCGAACCGTCTCTGGATCGGCAGGCGTGAGGAAAACAGTCTCTGGATCAGCAGGCGTGAGGAAAACAGTCTCTGGATCGGCAGGCGTGTCGCGAACAGTCTCTGGATCGGCAGGTGTGTCGCGAACAGTCTCTGGATCGGCAGGCGTGACGCGAACAGTCTCTGGATCGGCAGGCGTGACGCGAACAGTCTCTGGATCGGCAGGCGTGACGCGAACAGTCTCTGGATCGGCAGGCGTGTCGCGAACAGTCTCTGGATCGGCAGGCTTGACGCGAACAGTCTCTGGATCGGCAGGCGTTTCGTGAACAGTCTCTGGATCGGCAGGCGTGACGCGAACCGTCTCTGGATCGGCAGGCGTGACGCGAACCGTCTCTGGATCGGCAGGCGTGACGCGAACAGTCTCTGGATCGGCAGGCGTGAGGCAAACAGTCTCTGGATCGGCAGGCGTGACGCGAACCGTCTCTGGATCGGCAGGCGTGAGGAAAACAGTCTCTGGATCAGCAGGCGTGAGGAAAACAGTCTCTGGATCGGCAGGCGTGTCGCGAACAGTCTCTGGATCGGCAGGTGTGTCGCGAACAGTCTCTGGATCGGCAGGCGTGACGCGAACAGTCTCTGGATCGGCAGGCGTGACGCGAACAGTCTCTGGATCGGCAGGCGTGACGCGAACAGTCTCTGGATCGGCAGGCGTGTCGCGAACAGTCTCTGGATCGGCAGGCGTGACGCGAACAGTCTCTGGATCGGCAGGCGTTTCGTGAACAGTCTCTGGATCGGCAGGCGTGACGCGAACAGTCTCTGGATCGGCAGGCGTTTCGTGAACAGTCTCTGGATCGGCAGGTGTGTCGCGAACAGTCTCTGGATCGGCAAGTGTGGTATACTAAGATTTATGTTGTAGTTAACAGCATTTCCTCTCCACACCACAAGAGGTGCAGTTGACCTTCGGGATCATGGAGAGTAAGACAAGTTGGTATCTAAGAGAAAGTATGCCTGTCACATGTAGACTCCGCTGCATAAGATAATAAAGTTCTATTACCATTATTCCGCCTGATTCAGTTTCTATATTACTGAAGATACCACAGCAAGCATGATGCGAACAGTCTCTGGATCGGCAGGCGTGACATGAACAGTCTCTGGATCGGCAGGTGTGATGCGAACAGTCTCTGGATTGACAGGCGTGTCGCGAACTGTCACTGGATCGGCAGGCGTGACAAGGGGTAAGGGGGCGGGGCTAATTATAAACACCTGGAGAGACTTATAAACAAGAAAAATTACAAACATGGCACAGAACTGGAAATAAAAAAGTCCACACAAGACAAGGAGAACACAAGACAGGAATCATGACAATGACGGACATTTTGCTTCCTGTACTGACGCCCACGCTGTGTTTGTATCCTTTATCACAGATGCAGTGGATTAAATGCAATATTGCAATAAATCAAACATACAGACATTTCAGATTTATTTTTAGGTACTGCTTAATAAAGTACCTGTAATTCAAGAATAAAGTTCAACATAATCTATTCTAAACCAATAAAGTGGGTCTATATTTTTATTAGTTTAATTTAAAAAAATATGACAATTATGATTACATGAAAAGAGTTTTTACTGTTATATAAACACCGAGTGAACATGAAGCACATGTGATTGCTGTCATCAGTAATCCTGGCTAATCCGGAAACAGCTGTGTCGTCATCAGAGCTCATGGAGCCGCTGTGGAGAAACTACACCATCTGAATTATATGCACACGTCTCAGTGCCATCTTAACATTTCTGGCATACACTGTTTCAATTAGTCTGCAGTGCATGAAGTCAAACACACCTAATATCTGGCGAATGAAAACACCTGAAAAATCTGGTTTCCACCGGCTGAATGACAATCGCCTGGGGTCAGGATATTCAGGTAAAGAGATGACTCAGCTCACACATTATCATCGTTATGCCGAAATCCTTTTTATGGAGGAATGGCCAAAGAGAAGAACAGTTAGCCCCACCCATACATAAACCAGGTCTTAATTTTCAAAGAAATTAAAAGGGCATGCGAGTCAGATCACATTTACTCAACTTTAATAAGCACGTGTGAACCTTCTTAGACAACTGGATGCAGCCTACCTAACTGTGAGTCAGAAGGTCAGAATAAGATTGATCTCATTCTTTGAAATGAATGTTATATTGTCATATTGTTATATTACAAAATACTTGTAATTAGGTGTGTGTGTGTGGATGGCCTAAAGGACTGTTCCAGGTTTCAGCAATCAGATATCAATATAACATGTAAGGTAAATGTCTAAAGGTATTGGGAGTAGAAATATATTTTCTCAATTCTTCTATTTTTTCATTAAAGTGTCTGTGTTATAGTCATCTGCGATGTATTTAAACATGGGATAGGCATAATTAGTGGTATCAAAGAGTGCTGGAACCAAAAGTGAAGAACAGTATGTGCTGATCTCTTGTTAATGGTTAGACAGGATCAGCACGACCTGCATTCTTATTTCAAAGGGATTTATTAATTTCCCGACAGACATAGTTTTACTAATGAGACAATCAATCATGGCAAACAAAGGGTGACGAAATCTGAAATGTCAGGCAATGGAATAGCAAGACTGAATGCTAAATAACTGTTCAATAAGGTCACAACACCGCCACACGATAAGGAATGTCTGTAAATCGAACTGCTATGAAGATTAATGTGGAACAAAATAGAGCAAATGTTACTGGCAAGGAAAAAAATCAATAAGCTTAAGCTCGGATGGGGCTAGAAGTTTGTAGTAAAGGGAAACAGGCGGCTTTTTTCATGTACTATTTTTTTTACAAATTCTACCTTTCTAAATTTCCACAGATCTCTGAACAGAGGTTCATTCCAACCCCACTTGTGAGTCAAATCCAAACAGGAAAAACTGCACAAACCTCAGAATCATCTGAATTATGAAGTGTAATAATTACATCTGAACAATACAAAATATGAATTCATGTTGATTTAAATTCAGCCCCCCAAAAATAAAAATCTGTCATCATTTACTCACCATCATGTCATTCCAAAACCATAAGTTTTTCGTTCAACTGATTCTTTTATCAATTTTGTCCATTCACTGAACGTCCATGCAACTAAGCTTCAAAAAGTTAATAAAGATATGGTAAAAGTTATCTATATGCTTGAGTGGTTTAATCCAATGGCTTTATTTGATGCACTGATCTAATTAAACAGAAAATGAACTAAATGGAGGTTCAATCATAATGAGTTTAAGGGGGGGTTGATTGCGATTTCACTTTTTTCATTTTATATAGTGTGTAATGTTGCTGTTGGTGCATGAACAGTATGTGCAAAAAGTTGCAGCACTGAAAGTTCAGTGTAAGCAGAGATATCGTCTTTTAAAAAATCAGGAAGTATATTGCCTACAAAAACGACTCGATTGGGACTACAGCTGGGTTTTAGGCGTCACTAACCTACACATTTGGATCAACCCCTCCCTCCGGAAATGCAAAAAAGGGCATGCGCATATTTCTGCGGCTCGTTGAGTGTGTTGTTCACCCAGCTGTCAGGTCTTCTGTGTTCAGGCTTCCCACTGCTGTACTTCATCAACAATGAATACAATTTATGTTCGATTATGTTCCTGAAAATGACGATCGTAATTTAGCTCTCTGTGCTGCACATTTACGGAAGACAGCTCCACGAATTCAACACCGGATTCAACAAGAAACTTTTACTAAAACATGAAGCAGTTCCAACTTTAAATCCAGAGGCAGCAGTTGTTGGGCCACAACCTGTAAGTAGGCTAAGACTTCATCATTTTAAATGTATTTGCATGTATAATTCCAGACGTAGCCTTGTGTTTTGTTTTTGTTTTTTCAAATGCCAATGCTGGCTTTATAGCCACTAGGCTACTAGTTATGCTATTTTGTGTCTATGACAAACACGTACAAACATTATGGACCTGAATTTTGTATAAGTACTAATGTTTTAAACTTATTTTTCATGTATATATGCTTTATGACGTTATTTTCGATTTGATCAAGAACGTAAACTAATGCCACTGCTGTTTGCTGTTGTTGCCAGTCAGATGCTATTGTGTTAAACAAATGTGTATAAAGTTAAAAAATGTAGCAAATTATCATTCAGAAACGTTTAGTAAGAGCCGTGTGTGGTGAGGTTCTGCTTGACTCTCTTCATCGCCGCTTTCTCGGTCTGATTCTGCCTCAAACTGACACTGCAGTTCGACACCATTATTTACATGAATGGACTGGAACGCAGGCACGTTTCGCCCATAAAGGTAATGGGCGTTAACCTTCCAGACAACCTGAGCGACAGTTTAGCCAATCACCACACACCAGGCCAAACTAACCAATCTGAGCCCAATGCCTGTTTCTGAAGAAGTGGTTTCATAGACTCAGGAAGTCAACCAGTCGTTCAAGGGAAAGAGGAGAGCGGGCTTACAATAAGGTGAAATTTATGAAAAATAAGACTTTTTAAAAGAAAAACCATGAATACATGTTATATTGCACCCCATAAACAGAATCATGCAAAGAAAAAAGCAGTAACCCAGTAAGATTCTTTACTCTTGGCTACTTATTATTTTCCATATTTGCTAAAAAAAGTTTGTTTAAAAAAAAAATCTGCTGCACTGTTGTCCTAAAAAAAAAATACTATCAAGCCAAATACCAATTATCTAATTTAAATGTAAGTCTGAACTAATGACAGCATAGCTCAGCATGAAATAATGGCATTGCTTTAAGATTCCCACGGGTATTGACGTACCAAGACATCTGTTAGATAGCTTCTCTGTTGTAATAAGTTCCAAGATTTGATGCTTGCCTGACATACATGACAAAAACCTCTTAAATCTTAAAAAACAAAGATTAAATATTTTGACTAGTAGAAGTTTAGAGGGTGAATGTTTGAATCTTAAAGGAGAGCAAAAGATAATAAATACACAAAACAACTGCACTTCACATTTTTCTGTGACGTCTTTGTAAATGACCTTTCACTAGTCAGATCAAGCACAGCTGGAATAGTATGTAGTATGCACACAGCTTTTTTGACTTTTTTGCAGAAAGAGCATTGAATTCGTTCTCCCTCTCACACACATACACCCTTTCTTTACGTCCACTAATTCTGCACCAGCACATCTCACCCTTCTCATGGAAATGTGAGAGGATCCAGGAGGAGAACTGTGCACTCATTGACACTCTATCACGGTTCTCCTCTATTTCATCTAAATTAAGACTAGCACAGTGGAAAACGTCTTATTATAAATATAGTGTGCCTTCACCTGGCAACACTTAAAGAGCACTGGTCATAAGACCTTGTGTCTGTTAACTAGGTCTTTCAGGGGGTTCTCAGGACTGTTTTGCTGATCAAATATTATATAATCAAATGTTATACCATGGTGCACAAAGCGTAACCTGACTAATTCCATGGACTGAATGAATTATATGACACAAAAATCTGTATTTTATGACAAAACATAGTTAGACTTTGTTGCATTTGTTACACAAAGATTAGGGGTTTGCAGTGAAGCAGCATCTTTATCTGTATGATTTATTTATGTAATTTTTGCCTAAAGAGAACTAATAGGCAACAAACCAAGAGAGAGAGAGTAGAATGTGATCAGGAAACCAGGTACCCAAGCTAGGACTCAAACTCCGGTCGCCCGAATCACAGCTGCATGTAATGAGGAGGTTGAAGCCTTGTTATGGCGCTTTTCCACTACACAGTACCAGCTCGACTCAACTCGGCACGGCTTTGTTTGGTTTAAAAGTTGTACCTGTACCTGCTTTCGGGTACTTTTTTTGTATCACCTCTGCCGAGGTTCTGAGTGAGCTAAGGCGGTACTAAAACGTGACGCGAAAACAATCGTCACTATTCACTGCGTCATCATTGCACGCACCAGATGGAGTTTCCAGAATAACCCCACCATTTTTAAATAGTTTGGCCTGAGATAGTTACTAAACTTACTATTATTATTATTGCAACTCGAAAGAATACGCCATGGTCAGACGAAGAAGTGCAGACTTTCCTTTGTTTGGTTGTCAAAGAGAGGATCCAGCGAGAGCTTGATAGGGCAACGAGGAACGAAAGGCGTCACTATGACGACCGGGTACTATTCGTGGCAGTATTGTCTGGAGCAAAACGCGAGTCGAGGCGAGTCGAGTCAAGCTGGTACTGGTAATGGAAAAGCGCCATAAGCATCCATGTGCCAAAGTTTAATAATAACAGTCCAAAAAGGAACGTGAAGCCAGGCAAAGGGTCAAAATCTCATTGAATGGCCTAAAAAGCAAACAGACAAAGGGAAAATGCAAAGGCAGGTGTTGAGTAGGCAGGCAGATCAAAATCAAAAAAGTAATTCAATAGACAGAAATCAAACCAAGCAGGCAAATGATCATTCACAAGGCGCAGACAATAGATAGAGAACGCAGCTTGAGGTCCCTTGTGAAGAGCCAGACTCTCTTTCCAGGTTGGTAGAGATGTCGTCTGTTGGCCTGAAACTCTCTGTAGATGGGCGTTGTCCCACACTTTCTCACTATGCCTGATCCAGTCGTCCACCGCAGGGACTGACGAGGGATCGCCAGACCACGGGAACAAGGAGTGTTGGTATCTCAAGATGCATTACAAGGGAGTCATGCCAGTGGATGAGCGAGTCGGGGAGTTTAGGTGTTCTACTTGTCCATTAGATTCTGGGTGAGGGCTTTCCAGACCTGAGATGTGAATTGGGTTCCTTTGTTAGTGATGTTATCTGGTACACCATAGACCTGAAAGACATGACGGAATAGGGCTTGTGCTGTCTCCATGGCTGTGAGAAGACATTTCAAGGGAACCAGCTAACAGGATTTAGAAAAGCGATCAATGATTACCAGAATAGCTTTGAAACCATTTGAGAGGGGCAGGTCAGTGACGAAGTCTATGGACAAATGTGACCAAGGAAATTGTGGAATTGGCAGTGGTTGGAGGAGGCCCAAGACTCCTTGGGGTCTTGGTTTGTGCACAGACATGGCAGGACTTAACATCTTTAGGCCACCAGAAGGAGTTTTGTGACTGACGGAGGGTACGGGAAATTCTAGGTTGACTGATGGAGAGAGAATAGAGTCAGGTGAGATCATTTCAGCATGATGTCTGGACAGGGCATCAGCCTTACTGTTCTTGCTGCCTGGTCTGTAGGTAATATGAAAGCGAGTGAAGAACAGGGATAAACGAGCTTGACGAGGGTTCAGGGATTTGGTACACTCAATGTGCTCCAGGTTTGTGTGATCTGTGATGACCTAAATGGATGAATAGGCCCCTCAAGCAAATATCTCCACTGTTCAATGGCTGCCTTCATTGACAACAATTTCCAAGTTCTTAATTTTCCAAATTATAGTTATGCTTGGCTGAAGAAAATGCAAAGATGTTTTTTTTAACATGGAACATCGCACTTCTCAGCCTTGACAAAAATCGCAGTGGCATTGGAAACTCCACAAGACATGACCAGCTATTCGTAGTGGTGAGGAAGTTTGTCTTCCATTCATCCCCTTCGTGAATTCGGATCAAGTTATAAGCACTTCTGAGATCAAGTTTTGTGTAGATCTTGGCTTCAAGTAGTTGTTCTAGGGATCCAGGAACCAGTGGAAGGGTGTAACGGAATTTGACTGTGACGTTCTTCAATTTCCTGTCATCGATAAATGGGCATAAGCCTCCATCCTTCTTCTCTACGGAGAAATGCTCTGCAGCAGATGCTGAAGTGGAAGGGTGGGTAAACGCAGAGTTCATGGTCTGTTCTATATACTCCTCCATAGCTAGAGTTTCACTACGTGACACAGGATACACTTTGCTTTTAGGGGGCATGGCATTGCGCAATAGGTCAATGGCAGTTTGCGTAGCCTTTGTTTTACTAAACACTTCGGTGAGGTCATTATAACAGGCTGAAATCTTTGTGGTTTGCTTGGTGTCTGGGATTTCAATGCTTGTAGTGAAACACGGCTGTACTATGGTGGAGTGCATGCAATGGACTAGGCAAAATTGAGACCAATGAGTCAGCTCACCATGATGCCAGGAGATAACTGGGTCGTGGACGGATAACATATGCCTCTGACACCGGCGCAATCAAGCAGCTGAGATTTCCCTTAGCATCAAGCCATTACAGCGTCTTGTTGCCTTCTCAGGAACCCGAGTTACATACGTAACCTGAGATGTTCGATTCCCAGGGTATGAAATGAATATATATATATATATATATATATATATATATATATAAAGTTTGAACACAGTGTATGTTTCTTTGGGTAAATGTGAATATCTCTGTAAATGGGATATGATGCAGGTGTAACCTTCTCTCTTTTTTCCTTTACTTAAAAGGAGGTAATTCCCTCAGCAATCTTTCCCAACTCCCATGCTGTTCCCCCTCCGTCAAAAGAAAATATCACCACCATATTAGATTCTCATGATGTATCTCTCCATGTTATCAATTTACTTGCTCTCCATAAATGGCAGATCTTCTTTTGGCTGACCTCTTAGAACATAGGCATGCCCTTGCAAAGGCCATGCCTATGTTCTGATCCAATGGCAGCCACGTATACTTTGAGTGTGGACGGGGTAAGACCAGCCGAGAAGCGATCTTGGAAGAGCTCCAGCACTGAATCCACCCGGGCAGTTAACTAGGTCCACCTCACACTCTCTACACCAAATGGAAACACCTCAGAGGGATCTGCCAAGGCTGGCCTGACAGGATGATGTCTAAAAACCATACCAGGGCAGGCCAGGACAGGGCTACTAGAAGTAAGCTGATATAAGCTAATATATTGAAAAAAAATGGCCTGGTGACCTTCGTTTTATGTGCTCATCTAATCCTACCTTGTCTTCTATGTGGCATTAGCGGGTGTTGTGGCCCATCAAGGCCTTGTCTCTGTTGTCTATAATGGCTGTGTGGCTCATCAAGGCTTCATCTCCGTGGTCGATTATGACCGTCATACAATGAGGCCTGTCTATATATGGCCCTAGGTGGCCTGCTCCATATGGTCCATTGTCTCTGTGTGTCCTTAGGAGTGGAACTGGTAGTCATTGGATAAAATCCCCTGATAAATGAATGAATGAATACAGGAGAAAAGAAAAAGCTAAAGGCCTATGAGGTATCCACATCCATGGTTTATCATGCTATTTTATGATAAATGCTTTTGTTATTTTTCAAAATCCTCGACCGGTGGGTATACTTTCCGTTACCATTTTTGGGGGGTGGGCGGGCCCCGTCCTGGTGTATCTATAGTCCACTAACTTTTCGGGGTCGGCTGCGCCCCTGCCTTCATCTTCAGGAAATGTAGATCATGTAGATAAATGAATGCTTTGTAAATTATTCTATCTCCCGAGTCTTTCTGGTAGAACTTATCTCACGAGAGTTTATAATGATAGCAACAGATTATTTTGAAAAGGAGTGATGCATACTTTATTAAGAGGACATCCTTGTTAATTCCTATGGTTACATATTCATTCTCTGTCTCAAATGCCTGCGGCGGCAGCGAGTTTTTGTACTGGGGAACGCCTCTCCGTTGTCCAATATGCAACGTGGCTCCTGTCTGTTTATTTGTAGACGTCAGAGATTCTCAGTGTGGTCAAGTGACTGCTGACTTCATGGACCGTGTGAGTTCTCCGTAGCTCTGAGAAGGTGACCTTGCCCTCATTGTCTATAAACATCTCCTGGAGGTCAGCCAGCAGTCAGACCACACCAAGGAACATTTCCCGACTGGACTGCCACCACGGCACCCTGCTCTCTCAACTGTTGACTGAAACCTTGAGGATCTACTTTATCCATCTGTAAAGGGCATACAGATTTGAAAATTTACAGAAGCAAATGTCAAATATCAAGAGCCTTCCATGACATTATCCCTTAATGGGTTTAGGTGTACCAATACGTCATGAGTTGAAGAATGTTTTCCATCATCTTGTGACTGAGCCAACACCAAATATAACCTGGAAAGTAATTAACACCTTGTAAAGCAGTAAATATGGATTCATCAGATGTCACCAGAATGGGTTCATAATTTATTGCTATCCATTCAATCATTCAGTGTTTTATTTACTTCATGCCATACTAATGTTGAAGTGTAAACAATGCCCTTAGAGTGCTATATTTATGTCAGCAGTGAGAGATGGTTACATAATAAGAGTGCATAACAACAGACATTCTCTTCCTTACCCTCACTTTGGGTCTGTTTACATCTGGCCACTTTATGGGTTTTCTGTGACTGGATAGCTATCCGATCGTGAAAAAAACAGGTGTAAACACCCTCTGAAATTACGGATTTGAATCCGATCGCTCGCACCACTTCAGGAGGTGCATTCCAGACTTTAGGTGACGTGCAATACATTAAATCTGCGTATAGCGTGGGAATTGAAGAACGGATTAATATCAGTTTTGCAAAAACACATTTATGTGACCAGGTGTAAATGGAATCGTTTTGAAAAATCAGATAGCTATCCGATCGAAGAAAACACATGAAATGGACAGGTGTAAACAGGCCCTTTGTGAGTTGAGATTCCTGTGTTTGATCCAGCACCATGACATCTGAAAGTATCACGACAACCTGCTACTTTTAGCATAACCAGCCTCATGACTGAACTCACTTGTCCTGGAATTCATCCAGAATATCCCTGCAGACTGTTTCACAAGGCCCCCTTGTAAACACCATCCACTGGAACTTTCTCAAATTCTTTAAAAAAAGTGTACAAGATTAAATCAGTCAAAATCTTGGGAGTAATTAGACTACACGAGATGTGTTGTAGCTCAAATATCAAATGGACCTTCCGACTTAGGTTGGACTTGTTCTTTGGCATCCATGACTGCAGAAGCCCTGAAGACTTCAGAAAGCGGCTCATCTATTTTTCTATTAATATACTAAGATGGCCTGATGACAAACTGCCGGTAGCAGTGTTGTTACCAGTTTTTGCTGGTTAAGCTAGTCAGGAAACCTGCATCCAAACACAGCAAAGAATCTAAATATAGTAACCAGAACAGCAATCCAAATATCCTAATAAAGTAGTGAGAGATAAACACAAGAACATGTCAAAATTCACAATTACTTTCTGATGTTGAAGACTGTACTTTACATAGATTTTTATTATATAAAGCACTAAATAAATAAAGGTGACTTGACTCTCCCATCTTGAATAGAAATGCTTCACTGAGCTTGTTTTCATGGTTTGGGATTGTTTTATCCATGAAAATTACAAATGATGTTGCATAAAAGTATGGTATCTATGCTGACTACATTTAAAACCATTTTCATGTTAATATTGTGCTAGAATATTAGGAAACCTAGGTAGGAAACGTATTAGGTTTGATAATCACTTGGGATTAAGCTAGAAATTGCTGTGTGTGGATGTTGATGTGACATAACCTCCCTCACTTATGTTGACTCCTGACATCTTGATGAGTGACAATGTAAGCTTGTATGCTGTCAACATCTTGGGGATTGTGGAGAAAGCCATCAAAATGACCCATCAAAAATGAAACATGGCGTTACCCTGACTAAGGTCAATACATTTCTTACAGTTTGACAAGCAACAGCTTGACCTCTACTGCTACATTGTACCCAGTCATCAATGGCATCAAACAGTGGAGAGTGGTAATGCATTGAAATATAATTATAGTGAATGGACTGGTTTGGGCATTCTAGGTATTTTCTGCTTGGGGAAGGTATACGCCTGCATGCCTTTAAAAAGATATCAATAGTAATTAGATTTGTAACCCTTAGGGATACCAATAGATCAATAATGAACAATGAAAGAGGCCTGTGTGGAAAGCATGTATTTACACAGGCTACTACTTCTTAATCCACAATTATCCCCTAACCTTTTCCCTAACCTTACCAAACCTAGTTTAGAATCTAGCATTTTTGATGAATGTTTTTAAGCTCATAATCACATGTATACCCATTTTCATTCTCCCGTCATCATGGCTGGTCCGAATACAGCAGGTTACCTGACGCTGCTGACTCAGAAAGCGTTGCTTAGGGTGATAAACAGCTGTAAGTGAATGTTATATAGATAGATCACTTCCATTAGCGATGTTTGCTATGGGCCACACATCACCAAGCAGAGGCAGCATGGGGAGATTTTGCGTATGGAAGCAAATAGAGTTGTCTTAAGTACACAATACCATCTGTGCGGGGAATATAAAAAAAGGTTGAATACCAACCTTGCTCACTATCAGGCTGCATCCCAATTATCATTAAATAATGATTTATACAATTCTTGTTCCTACTCATGTATCATTTAATCACTGTTGCTTTCGCATATATCCACCACGTTTTGGAAAGGAAATTGTGTTTTCATCCACGCAAATTACTAGGTATGGTTTCATCTGCATATTTATATCAAAAATATATGTTTTGCAAAAAAAATGCATGTCCTCAATTGAAGCAGAACATTTTTGATTCAATAAGAAATGGAAAAAGATTTAACCAATATATTTCTGGATTTCACATTCTCATTGAACACATTTTAAAATATTGTTTTAAATATTTCATTGGGCCAAAGTCTCGTCAATTTTTAGTATAATTACCTACCAGAACTGTCTCCTAAGATTGCATTACCAAACATCAGGTATTCTATTGCAAGATAACAAGATAGTGTTTGCAATTGTTTTTGGGAAAAAAAACGAGTCGAAACTTTTTTTTTTATTACTGATAATTCTTGCCATGAAGTTTCCCAGGAAGTGAATATTTTTGTCACTTGAAAGTATGGGAACGGTTCTCTATTCGCAAATGCTTTATGTGATAATCCAATTTTTTGCACAAGTTTAATTCGCAACATCTGATCGAAACAAAGCTGCTAACTAAATCATAGCACAAAAGACTGCGGGTAACATTTTTCGAGAAACGACGTACAGAAATAGCAGTGTGTTCAGATGGTAAATCTGAGTGGTGCTTACATGCGCAAAACTCGCCATCACAATGTTAGGGTTTGAGCAAAAGTAATAGCTTGCCTAAGCAAACACAACTAATTACTGTAATTGTTTTAGTCCATGAAAGAGCATGTTCTTGTAATATTCATGAATCAATCTTGGGCTTGCATGATTTTCCTCATTACATTTCTGTCTCTCATTCTTTATTTAAAATGGGTGGCACTATATCCGTAACCATGCAGTTATGTCTAAATGCGTCTATGCATATTTGCGTGGGCGGCTTTTGTTGATTACAAGAAAATGGCCTTAACATAAAATAGGCAAATTCATGCTTCTCAGAGGTTAATGAATGGTTGAAAAGCGAAGCTGTCATCTGCAATGCTTGGCCAACCCTCAGTCGCACCAAATTTGCTCACTTTCCCTTCATATAATGTTCCTGTAAAAGCACAGTCAGCAATTATAGAAAATCGCCCGCGTGATTATGACCTTTAACAGAGGCATGTTGCATAGTAGCCAACAGATTAAGAAGATTTGCCTAGTTATCCATCTCCTGCATCACAATTTGGTCTGCTGTCAAAACCTCAATGATTTGAGCCTGGCCTAGACGGGTTTTGTAATATTCATGGTGCGGCATCTTTTTTGAGTCCCAGTAGACACTGAGTTGTACACACCACAATAAGTTGGTTAACCAAACTATTTAGCAATGCTGCTGCTCCAATAGAGCACAACAGTGAGTGTTCTCTTTAACAGCGGCCTTAGTTCTGGAATTGTTTTGCTATGAGGATTTCAAAAAATGTTCCGATTTTAACCAAACCAACTGGCAACAAGTCGAATCAGAACACAAAATAGTTTTCATACATTGCATTTCGTAATTCAGCATCTATTACTGTATGTTATAATAATAATCTAGAATAAAAAAACATATTTTATGATTGAATGAACTGCTCATCCCAAGTAGCCTTGTGATTAACGCCGTCGAAACTACCAACAGTGACGGCCCGTGTCTTCTGTGAGGCTTTCCCCAATACTTTCTAGTATCTAGATGGATGACTTGTCCCCCTAATGCTTCATAGTTTTATTGTAGACAACTGTTGTTTAATTCATATTGCGTTGAAGTACATCTAAGAATGTTCACTAACATTGCTTGATGCTAAATTAGGGCAACAGTACATTATTTAACATTATTTTTGATAAACGAGTTTGAACAGTTCAACGAGTTGAACGAGTCCAAACTTTTTTATTTATATTTTAAATGAGTGATCGTTTCGATAAATAAGACCCTTATTCATCGTCTGGTGTGCTGCACTGAAACTCTCATTTGGACCTTGAATCGTTTGGTATCCAGTGAAGTCCATTATATGGAGAAAAATCCTGGAATGTTTTCATCAAAAACCTTAATTTCTTTTCAACTGACGAAAGAATGACATGGACATCTTGGATGACATGGGGGTGAGTAAATTATCAGCAAAAGTTTTATTTTTTTTAAAGTGATCTACTCCTTTAAATGCTTACTGTAGTTTTATTGTCAAAGCTCTGTAGTTTTAAAACATATAGGCCTGGTTTCACAGACAGGGTTTAGATTAAGCCTGGATTAGGCCTTAGTTCAATTAGGAATTTAAATAGCTTTTATAAACATGCTTTAGAAAAATAAACATTACTCGTTGAATTTTGAGACAAAGACAGTGACATATTTTAAGATATGTCAGTGTAAGTTGCTTTAAGTTAAAACAGATCAAACACGCATTTTAGTCTGAGACTCTTGACTGTGAAACTGGGGATAATCCAATTCCTCAAGCCTGATAGATCATATTTGATAACATAATGTGAAAAAATATGTATGGATAATCCAACACAGTCTCATGAAGATGCGTATCTATACCACGAATGTCATTTCTCGTGGCATTTATACGCCAAAAATGGTTTTTATGTGCTTACGCACTAAAAAACCCTGGGGTAGGTTTAGGGGAGAGGGGGGTGGTGAGTTAATGCGTATTACACGCCAAAATGTGCGTATCATATGGACGCGAAAAACACGTACCATATACACGCAAAAACTGTTTTTAGCATATAAATGCCACGAGAAATGACATTTGTGCTATAAATACGAACTTTCATGAGATCGAGATTCATAATCCAGTCCAGTTAGTGTTCATTTTGAAATATTACAAACAATATAAAAGTTATTCTGATGTTTAATGTATAGAAATCAATAAAGATTTCACAGTCAAAAAACACATGAACCACGAAGTGAAGGGGATGTTTACGTGGAATTGTACTAAATACCATACTATACTTTTATATATATATACTTTATAAAAATGTACGAGGAATTATACTAAATACTATACTATACTTTTACTTGCTAAAAATTTCATTTTATCTTGAATTAGTCATTAAAAAAATCAATGTAATTAATTTGGATGGTGTAATGAAATGTCTGGAGAAGGCATGTTGCAATGGACGCTTCCAGTGGAGACAGGTTTATTCATAAGAACTGAGTGACACTTTCGACATGTTGCAACGTATCGCTCCAGTCCGCTGTGATTGACAGAGCATTATTTCACTGAAAATCTGTCAGTTACACACTTTTTAAAATTAAAGTTGAAATTACAGACTTCTGGCCTCTACTGTAGCATATATAAATAAAGAATCGTAAATTATTTAATTCTGGAGCTTGCTAGATCTGTCTTGAAAGGTTAAAATGTTGCTAGATAAAAATTTCTCTTGGAAGAAAATGCATTGAACTCTTCAAGAACTCTTTTAGGGGCTCTAGAAACAGCATACAAGTTTCAAAAATAAAAACAGTAGTCGTGGTCTTTTCTAAGCAGTGCATATTGCAGAATTAGCATCCTAATGGTTTCCTATTAGGTTAACATATCCTAGACCATTACATAGTAGGTGGGCTAAGTGGACACAGATGACACAGGTCAAAGGCTTGAAATGCCCTCATTTAAACCTGTGACCCAAGTGTTTCTCTCTGGTTTAACACACACACACACACACACAGGCTCAACCACCCCTGCCCACACAAGCTCAGTCATTTTCAAAGTAGCTGTTAAAATCAGTTGGCAGAGACCTCACACCATGTCACAGAAGACCTCACACACCCCCTCTGGAGCTGTCACACTGAAATACACACAGTGACCTTAACAGGTGTCCACTATAGTCCAGGACTTATGTGAGATTCAAATCTGGGCCTGGCTAAATGTCAACATGACATGCTGTTCTCTTCTGAGTGACACAGGGTTTTAAACAAGAAAATGGAAAAGGAACTGAAAAGATCTATAACACCCGGGGAAGTAATTAATTCATTTTTTTTTAAATTAAGAAATTAAATTAAAAATTAAATTAATTAAATTATTTTGTATCAACATATCCAAACAACACTTGTTTTATATGTACAGTGTTATATAATTCTTTCAATTGTGTACTTACATTATCCTAAAAATTCAGAGAAATTGTCAGTTTCTACAGTGTCCGTGTCGCCTGTCAATGACGTAATATCCGCGTTATCTCTGATTTCCGCTTGCACTGCCATAGTAACCATGGCAACAGACGTGGACGACTGCGTAATATCTAGCGGCACGCTTTTGTTGTTTCGTTCAAACGTTATGGACCAATGCATGGAAAGCAGACTTTGGGACAAAAGGAGAAATAAAACGAGGATCAATGTCGGCGTGGTGTTTTCGAGATGCCGAGAGCTTCGCGACAAACTTCGACTTGACTGAGACTATGCTCTTGCATGTACTTTATTAGAAAGGTGAGCGAATGTACATAAAATGAATCAATGTTATATATACAACATGATGAAATGTTGGAATATGATCAGTATGTTATTCTAATGTTGATCTAGCTTACTGCTCTTATGCAGCTATTATTAACATTAGATCCATTGGCATGATGACAAGTTCCATGATTCCACGCTCATTTACTCATAAATCTACGCCTTTGTTATTGTAATGGTGCGTTCACACCGGATGCGAATAGCGCGTCAGGCGCGAATGATTTCAATGTTAAGTCAATGTCAACCTTACGCGTGCAAAATTGGTGCGGTAGACGCGAATACGCCTCATTCACGCGCGAATTGAGCGTCTGCCGCGTTACGCGTGAATGATTTAGCTAGTGCTATTTGTGCATTCACGCGTTTGACGCAAATTCGCGTCTGCCGCCCGAGTTGAAAAATCTGAACTTTGGCAACAATTCGCGCCGCGTTAACCAATCAGGAGCCTGCTGCTTGCTCACATAGTGAAGGATCTGTTCAAAAACATGTTAAAAAAATATCGAATGAAGTAAAATTTAATTTACGAAATTTTAAACAAATTCGTCAATTTATACCATTTGGGGCTGCTAAAGTGTTTTTACATTCGATGATTCTATCGCATATGGAATATTGCTGTACAAGCTGGACTTTGACCGGTATGAAAACATTTAAATCAATAGAATTACTCTATAAACATGCCTTAAAAGTCCTGGATAAAAAGCCAATGTCCTTCCATATTTGTAAGATTTTACAAAAACACAACATATTAAGCATAGAGAATTTAATTTTTTTTAAATATGCCGGTTTTGTTTACAAAGTGTTACATGGATTAGCCCCACCCCCCTTGTTGGACTTTTTTTAAACTAAACACTAATAGTGGTGCCAGGACACGGGCCTCTGTTAGAGGTGACTGTGAAGTTCCGTTCAGAAGAACAGCCTTTGGACAGAATTCTCTGTCTGTGAAGGCCTGTAAGTTATGGAACAGTATCCCCATCTCTGTCAGGGAATGTTCCACATTTCCTATATTCAAAACCAGACTCAAAGTGTGGTTTATAGCAAACCAGTCTTGTGACCACTAAGTGTTTTCTGTGTTTTTTGTTGTGATTCCGGCTTGTAATTTTTACTTAGTTTTTTTAGTTTATTTTGTTTTTGTTGTTATTTTGTTTGTTGTAATCTTTGTATTTTTTGTTATTTGTCTAGGGACTACGGATGTAAATTAGCCCTGTGGCTATAATCCGGCATGTTTACGTCTGTTTTGTTGTCTCAATTCAGAAGTTCATTAATGTGCATTGTCCCTATCAAATAAATAAATAAATAAATAAATAGATCTAGATTCATCAATAAATTATTTTGTAATATGACTAAATGCCGGGTGTGGTTCTAATGCACAACAAAGCAAATATTTTATCACTTACATTTTTATTTCAATATACGAGACATGTTCATTTTGTATTGAATGTTATTTATTCCATATTTAGATTATATGAAATATTATTATAATGTTAAGACAACCAACATAGATGTGCATGCGTTCGTGTCTGGACATGAGAGAGAAAAAAAATCACAGGACAGGTTAATAACTTTTGGAGGCTGGCTCTATTTATCATCAAAACAAAAACAAATGACAGATTAGGTGGATGAGGGCGAGTATGATCCTCGCTCCGATGCGGGACAACAGGTTATCAAACTGGGCGCGGGACAGGCGGAAGTACCGCTGACAGCGGGAGTCATCCATGCGCAGCTCCTGGAGCGAGCAAATGGTGAAACTCGCCAAACGGTTCACCTCGGAAGGGTCTGGTGGACACAAATATGACGACGATGATCCCCACGCCGCTATTTTGCTCTCCAAAGCAAATACAGAGCGGTGACTCTCTCGATGAATGCTCGATCAACAAAAAAAAAATGGCCGCCATATTTAGGGTAGGGTAGGGTAGTCTCATATTACGCTAAAAGGATTTATGGCGCCTTGGGTTCGTGTGAATATTAACGATAAAGGGTGCCATGTGCGTAGTATAGCGCCGTTTTGTCATATAGACTGTTATAAGGGAATCGAGCGCGGCAAGGCTGCTCGCCTCAAACACTGCAAGTACACACAATCTAAAGACACGGGAGGCTGACCAGTTGACTGTTTGTTGACTTTTATTTGCGACAGTGCGCTTGTGGGCTCTAGGGACGCTAGACGTGAAAGTTACAGGTCGAGCGCCACTAGTGGCCAAAAGTTCCGCAGTGTGGCTTTAAATGATTTGGTTGAATGAATAATTCAATGACTCATTAAAGGCACAATATGTAGGTTTTTCTCGCCACAAGAGGGTGCAGTTTCCAACAATAACAAAGGCGTAGGTTGATGACGCAGTGATGAGCTGAATGATGGGACTTGCTGTCAAGCTGATGGAGCTTGTAATGTTTATGGATGAGTACAAACATTCATGTTTTTTAACATTACAGTGGTATGAAGCAGGGCGCGATTGCTAAAAAGACAGATGTCACACGCGAGTCCCGCGGATATAAAGGAATAAGGAAATTTAATTATACCGAATTACTTGATTATTCACACAGGTCAGTTTATTAGATATATCAAACTTGTGAGGTAACGCAGCGCTGCTTCACTTGGTCTAACATTACGCTATCACACTAAACGACATTTAAATGTGTGTTGAAAGTTATAATGTTACACTACGTGTTAGTTCGTTTGCTACGAAACTTGCAGTAACGTTCAGCTAGATCACCATTAGAATAACATACTGACCATATTCTAACATTTCATCATGTTGAGCTAACATTATATAACATTGATTTGTTTTATGCACATTTGCTCAACCCGTCTAATAAAGCTGTCAAGTCGTGACTCTGAAGCTCTGTCGAGTCCAAGTTAGTCGCGGACGTGGAGCTCTCGGCATCTCAAAAAACGCCACACTGATATTGATCTTTATTTTAGTTCTCCTTGTTTGTCTCAAAGTCTGCTTGCCATGGTCTATGTTTGAAAGAAACGAGTGCCGCTAAACGTTACGCACTACGCAGTCAGTCGCCATGGTTACGTCACAGCTATGAATGGAAACCGAGGATATCGCGGATATTGCGTCATTGACAGGCAACATTTTTTTCTGGGACGGCCACTTATTTAAAATTGTAATTTCTCTGAAATAAAAAAAATCTTTTGAGACTTTTGGGATGTTGTAAGTACACAACTACAGGAAATATATCACACTGTGCAAATGATTTTTGGATATTTTATTATAAAATTCTTACATTTTGTACCTTTAAGACAATGACTTGCCACCACCTACTCGCTCTTTTAGTTTCTAAAGTAAAATAAGTATAATTTTATGTCTATGTTAAAACATTAATCCCATAGCATTTTCCATGCAAAGTCATTTGGCCATCGTGGTGAATGTATAATCTGTGCAGCTAATATGCGGCAATAGCTCCGCTTTAGGGCATGTAGCAAATGTTTTTTTTTGTTTTTTTTTTTGTTTTTTTCAGTTGACAATCAATATTATCAGCATATACTCATGATGACTGCAGGTGGAAAAATGTAAGATTTGTTTCTAAATGTGCAAAGTAAGCATTTCGCAGTAGGGGACGAGAAAATATATCGTGGCCTACAATCTGACTTTTTCTTTATCCATGATAGAAATTTCTTCTTATGCAGTTGATGAAATATTATAGTCAAAATGCAGAATCCCTAACGGCAAACATGAGATGAATACGATTCTGTTTTAATGATCACATACATTAAACACTAGTCACAACTGTTTTGTTTTCGTTTTTTTAATTTTTTTTATTTTTATTGAATGGTTATTAGCCTGCAAACTGGTGAAACGGTTTATTTCAAAAAGCTGATTTTTGGTCATTGTTATTATATTGTTGTTCTCATAAACATGCTTATTGTGTCTTCATTGGTAACATGTAACAGATGTCTAAACATTGCTGTTTTTCAGTCAGTGATTTTGACCATTCCACTCCATTTGATGAAACCAAAATCATCTGCGATGTTCCTGGCCCAATGAAGGGTCTGCAATCCTGTTGTGAGGTCTTATTCAAGACAGATGACTTCATGCCATTATGTTATAGCTCCCCCATGTGGTAGGGATTTTGATTTTAGCAAGACCTTAGCATTGGGGCCGGGGCGTTAAATAGTTTTTAGTGAATGGATGCCTCTGCATCTACAAATAAAATGAGTCAATATAAAAGATGCTATAACAAGCAAATAAAAACAAATGCTGTCCTTATACTTGTTAAGTGATTCAAATATTTGCACCTATAGCCGCGATATCTTAATGTCTGTGCCAAAACAGATATTCAACAAAAATTAAAAACTGAGCCAACCAACCTAGGTCTCTTCTACATATAGCACATTCATTCATCCTTGAACTATAGGAACAAAACAGTTTTCTTTGTTGTTGTTGTTGTTTCTTTGGTTTTTTGCTTTGCAAGAAAAAGTGGCATAACATTGGTGAATCTTGAAACAGTAAATTATATGTAAGATTTTAGTGTATAATGTTTAGTGTGACATTAATCAGCATTATTACCATTTAAAATATTCAAACTCCATAGCATTATACGCTGCATGCAGGCAGATTAGCTGCAGAGAGTGAGTGTTATCACAAGTTAAGACTAAACAAGACATTTATCCTTGTTCTGCAACAAATATGAAATCACTCATTTTTAGATGATATGGCTACTGCTGTGGATGATATGATTTCCATTTCTTTCAGCCAAAATAAGAGCCAAAATTACAAGCACATCTTTGGAGGATAACAAGAGATAGCAACCAATGAGAATAGTGTGATGTAGTGGGTAAAGATCTGAAGCATGATCCACTTTCATCATTGTGTCTTTGAGCAAGAGTTACTCAGGGAGGATTGTTAGGTGTAAGTTATTCAGGATAAACGTGCCCGTTTAAAGTTTCTTTGTGATTCAGATTCAGTGATCTTGTGAAACATAAGGCAATCAAAGCACTTGTAAAAAATAATCGTGATTTTAACGGTAAAAGACTATAAAAATGCTACTGTCACGTGTCTGTCCTGTCGCGTTAGCACATGGGTGGTTTTGTTATGTTGAGCCATGTGCTCCTGTCATTGTTTGATCCTCCCCCTAGTTACCTGATTAGTGTTTGAGTTCTCCCACCTGTTCCCTCTTGATTTGTTCCCTATTTAAGTTCCTTCATGTTTGCAGTCTGTGTTGGATCTTTGTCTTATATCCCCCCTGTTCCCCGGTGTTATTCATGGTCAGTGTATGGTATTTCAGTTCAAGTTCAGTTTTATGTTTTGTTGAGTATGTTTTCCCCCCTCGTGGGTTTTTGCTTTGTGTTTTGTTTTATTTTGTTAATAAATCATCCCTTCACTTTTGTTAAGTGTATCGTGACAGCTACAGTGCAAAACTGTTAATTGGTTAAAAGAAAGTTTCTGTACTATATACAGTAAATAACTGTGATATAATTTAACGGTAAAATACCGTTAAATTTACAGTTTTCAGTGTATTACTATGGTACAAAATAGATAGAAATTTTACGAAAGGTGGAAAAATCGACATTTTATCAGATAATGAAATACGGTTTATTACTGTAAATTTTAAGTTAAGTCTGTAAAACCATTAACATTCCTACCGTATTTTTAACGGTAAAGTTCTAGCAACCACAGCTGTTTTTACCATAAAAATTACGGTTTTATTTTTTACAGTGTATACAAGGTATTCTGAGCAGATTTTAAAAAATAATTATTTACCACATGTTGTTTCATACCTGTGGTTATTCTGTAGTGGTGCTTTAATGGTCTCATTTTTATGGAGCTTGATAATCATGGTCACAATGAACTGTTGAATGGAAAAAGTTGAATGGTTTGCACAAAAATATTAAAGGGAGAGTTTACCCAAACATGAAAATCATGTCATTAATTACTCATCCTCGTGTCCGTAAGACTGTTGTTCATCTTCAGAACACAAATGAAGAAATGCTGAAATTTGAAATATTTCTGTCCCTCCATTGACAGCTATGCAACTGAAACTTTGGCGATTTAAGAAGTTGATATTGTTGAAGTTGATGTGAATTGAGCTGTTTAGTCCAATTTTTTCTGAATAATAATGAATAATTATTATATAGTTTCAGTGCAGCTTCAAAGGGCTTTAAACAACACCAGACGATGTCTTATCTAGGACCCTTCGAGTCATGACTCGAAAAAAGATTTGTTCATTTTGATCAACGGGTTTGAACAGGAGAGTCACGAACGCTCATCACAGAACAGAGCAAGGCGAGCATTTGTGCTTATAAAACTTAAACTTTTTTATTTATTTTTGAAATGAGCGTTTCCCTAAGACCCTTATTCATCGTCTGGTGTCATGTAAAGCCCTTTGAAGCTGCACTGAAACTCTCATTTGGACCCATTGAAGTCCATTATATGGAGAAAATCCTGGAATGTTTTCATCAAAAACTTTAATTTCTTTTCGACTGAAGAAAGAAAGACATGGACATCTTAGATGACATGGGGGTGAGTAAATTATCAGCAAAAGTTTTTTTTTTTTTTTTTAACTACTCATATTGAATTTAGTAAATGATGAAAGAAGTTTCTTTTTTTCGGTCAACTATCTCTTTAAGCAGCACAACTGTTTTCAAAGCAGATAATCAGAAATCTTTATTGAGCTGCAAATCATCATATTAGAGTGATTTCTGAAGGATCATGTGACACTGAAGACTGGAGAAATGTCTCCATCACAGAAATACATTACAAGCCAAAATATATTACAAAAGAAAATTGTAAATCAATCAATTCTTTGATTATTCCCAAATGTGTCTTGTTTACCCCATGTGTATTTACACCTTGAGTTCCTTGCAGAGTCTTGTCATTTATGGCAGTATGTTTGGTGTGCTCATTCTGTTCCTAGTTCTCTGGTTTTGTGTTTGATTTGTTTGTTTATTTTTTGTGAATATAGCTCCCTAAGTTTGGATCCCGCTCTCCCTCTGTTTCAAAGTTCACCCATCATTACAGTTACGTTCTATTTCTATGGAATTTAGTTAGTTTATGCCGAGTTCAGACTGCACGATTTTCAAAGTAGTCGGGTCGCTGTTCTTTTCACACTGCATGACTATCTTGGCCAGCATGTGTTCACACTGCACGATGGATCGGCGACAGAAGGATTCACACTGCATGACTTGACAATAGGAAGAATCGCCGACAACTCTGTCTAGCACGCTGCACGCAAACTACGTACGTTTCACAACAAACAGACTAGGGATGGGACGGTATGAAAATTTAATATCACGATTATAGTGTCCAAAATAATCGTGATTATCAATATTATCGCGGTTTTTGTTAAAAATTTATGAAAGTGCTCAAAAAGAACTGATGCTCACACTGAAAACATTTCATTTCATTTTATAATTAAAAATCAGCAAAAAACAAATAAAACAAGCCTCTCTATGCAGTTTTTTAAGCAAGATTCTATTCTATGGCATTTGCTTCTTTATAATGCCCGTCGTCAATAGCAACGCATTATTACACAGCGCACATCCATAACATTCACAACGGACGCGCGCTCTTGTTTCATTCAAATACAACTTGCCGTCTTGCGTCTCCGGTTTTTGATTGTATTGCAAAAATGAAATCAGAGTTGATTTATTGCTTACAGAGTTTGATAATATTGGTGTGATATATCTTGTCTGGACGATTGTTTTACAAAATGAATTCATAAACAGGTAAGATTTAAAACATTAGCTAATCTCATTATCAATTCAATATGTCCCCGTAATTATGTGGTAAAAATAAAATCGGTTTAATACGTGATGCATCTATACTTTACTATCCCTTAAAATATCACTCTTAATAATAGTCTTGTTTGAAGTTGTTCGTTCGTCTTTGGCTCAAAGCCACTTGCTACGAACTTTTCTTCGCGGAAGCTTCACGTCTATTTCAAGTGAGTGACATAAAATGTTTCAACTCAAAACAACATTTCGTGCCCAATTGTTTCCCAGACGTAGTTTTGGTATTGAGGTCAAAGTTAACTTGCCTTGCGTTCGGGTGATGATCACACAAGACGAGTCGGCAGATTTGAAGTGTTTCTATTGTAGTGACTTTTTGTTCAGCAGACAAGGTGACCATCCTCGATCAAGTTTCCCTCAGGACTTTTGTAAAACCCAAAATATGACCACACCTCAGATTTGGTCCTCTTAAAAGGCTGAAAAACCTCGTGAGCACGGTCACTGCCTTCCGCCATTCCTTCTCGAATAGTAATTTAAAAAAATATTGCGTGCTGCGCGCCTGCGTCAGACTGGCCGACAGGATTTAGTGAGTTATTAAAATCGCGATAATCAAACGGTTTTAATGATAATTAAATTTTAAACGATAATACTAACCGTCAGTACATTTTATCACGGTTTATAGTGAAACCGGTTATCGTCCCATCCCTAAAACAGACGCAAGATGTAAAAAAGGAAACACCGCAACATGACACGTGCAAGACCAGAGTTCTCACATGAGACTTTTTCTTTTTCGACCCGGTTGTGGTACAGCTCAGATGAAACGTCAAACAGACAAGGGTGCTCCTGCCACTTAATTTTCCTTACATTTCTTGGGTCCATATAGACCGGGAAGAAGCCTTTTTCTGAAACAATGCCATGCTTGTTGATTGTCTATAACTCCTCCCCGAACTCTCCGCTGCTCTGTATCTTGCTCTCTCTCATTGGCTGTCGGTAATCGCCGATGTAGTTTTCAGTCAGAACACTTTACACACAGCAGGATTTTGTATCTCACGCCATTTGTCTGCGGTTTCTCAACCTGTCGGCGAGCCAAAATCGTGGCTAAAATTGCGCAGTCCCGGTTTCCCTGTCCATTGGCTTCTATATTTCCTCCGTTCATTGTTTACTATGGTTTTTGATTAGTGCTCACATGTCTCGGCTGTGTCTAGTTACTCATCCTGTCATCTCATCAAGTCTGTGTATTTAAACCCTCAGTTCAATTGAGTTCTCATGGTGTCTTCAATGTTAAGATTGATGAGTGTTGCTCCTGGTTTCTTCTCCTGCGCAATGTTTTGTTTGGTTTATTTGGAATAATAATGTTTGGCTGCTGCTAATGGATCCTCTACTTGCTTCCTTGTGGAACCAACCCATGATAGTAGACCTCAGAAAGGATTTTTTTTTTATAGCAGCCAACCAGCTGTCATCTCAATCCAAAAATGGCCGCCCTATAGATTAATGTGTTGGGGAATTCTGTGGACTTCGTTGGAAGGTTGAGTTGAATGAGGTAGCATTAATGGACTGTTTTTATGCAGTTTTAGATGAGCCCCTATATTCTCTGATGCCATGGAATACAGGCAACTGAACCCTGGAACAATAGATCATCTAGGGGTGTGCCAGTGCCAGCAACAACGCCTGAGCCGATCCTCGCCCCGGAGCCGAACCTTGCGGGATGTCTGACCAGTGGTGTGAGCCGGCTTCGTCTGTCATCATGGGAGTTCTTGTGGAGTTGAAAAGGAGCCCCACCCACACTCCCACCCCTGAGGGTGAACTGCCACTGGCCTCTGCACTGTTTCATTATTTTGAAGACGGAGTTTCTTCCATCCCCTTTGTTTCCGCCCAGCTTGAAGTCTCCTGTGTCAGCCTCCCTCTCCTGCCTCTTCCAAAAACGGCCAGTTCCTCAGCTCCATCTCTGCTGGCTCCCTTCAGTCCCTCAGTTCATCCTCTGACATCTCTTCACAGTGTGGGTTTACTTCGGGTCTTCCGATCTTTAGCTTCGCCCAGTGAAGAGAATCTCCCGGCTCCACCTCCTGACAGCTTTACCTTAGTTCCTCACTCGCTCGACACCGCCACGGTTCCTCGGGTCTCTCTCGTCCCTTCAGCTCCACCTTGGTCAGAAGTCACCCTGCCTGCGCCATGGACTTACCAGCCGTCCATTGCACTTTGGTTCTGTTTGGCTCCGCCTCAGTCCCTGGGCAGCCTGACTCCACCTCGGACGCTCATTGCTGTGGCGCCGCCTCAGCTTCCAGGACCATTGGTGTCACGCGGTCCAGTTTACACTCAGTCTGTGCCCTGGACTCCACCTCCATCACCTCCATCTCTGTCCATCGCCCCCCTGGTATCGACAGCCAAGCCTCCACCATGGCTCCTCCCTCCAACGACTATTCCGTGGGCTATCGTACTAGATGTTCTCTGGGTCACCGCCTGGCTACTCCCACCAACATGGTTTCTCCTGTCACCATCGCCTCTTTTCTCCCTTTCTCTTCGCCGACCCCTCGTCATCCTCCAGAGCCCCAGCCCTCTCAGTTGACTTCTATTGTGCGAGGGCGCCATAAACTAGTGCTGTCTGGTTAATCATCTTGTTCAGTCTCTGTGTATTTAAACCCTCTATTCAGTTTAGTAATTCTTGTCTGGTTACTTCAATGTTAAGGTTGTTTTCTGTTGCTACTGTTGTCTTACTTGTGCCTTCCAAAGCCATGGTGTTTTGTTTGGCTTATTTAGTTTAATACATTTTGGCTGCTGCTAATGGATCCTCTACGCACTTCCTTGTGGAACCAACCCCTGGCAACCGTTCAAAAGTGTGGGGTTGGTAAGAATATTTTAGTTTTTGGAAGAAGCCTCTTGTTCTCCCCAGGGCAATTATTAGATTAAAAAAATATATTTAAATTTACTGTTTTCTATGTGATTATGTTGTATTTCCTGTGATTCAAAGCTGAATTATTCAGTGTCACATAATCCTTCAGAAATCATTCTAATTTGCTGCTCAAGAAATATAAGAAAGCAAAACAAAGACGTTTCACTGATCCTGAACATTTTAAATGGTAGGATAGCAATGTTTTGGACATGTTTAGTTCTACACAGAATGAAGAAGAGAACGGTCACACAAGGTCAAGTCCATGAGTGAAAACTTGTCTCATAACCTTGAATGTTCCTTGTTTAGTGTTTATTCTTCCAGGACTATCCTCTAAAGTTAGACTAGGCATCTGTTAATAAACCTGTTATCCAAGTGTACACAGAAAAAACTTAGATGGAAACTTCCAGAGTTAGCAACCAACACATTTGGAAATTGGAAAAAACATATGGAAAATTCAGAGAAGGATCGTACACGGAGGGCAACCAGTTGTCCTGGGCCTTGTGATAAAATGAACATTTATATTTCATAAATGCATGTTGATCTTATTGGGAACAATTAATCTATGTTTCTTTTTTTAAATTTAACCTTTCTATTTTTAATCAATATGACATAAGTGGATCTTCCAGTAAAACACCAGACATTTGCAGGGCTTCTCCTATCATTTAGTCTGTTAAGCCTCACCCCTTTAAGCACACGCTCATCTGCGTCAATTTTGGAGAGCCACGCTCACATCTTAACTTACAATCATCAACTGCTGCATAGAACCAAGTTCTGTCTAAATTTTTTTTTATTTTATTTTTTTTTTTGATAACCTATCACACTCAGATATATCCTACACGGCCATTGGGAGCAGTTTTGTTTGGTTGTCCTGAGGAAAGTACAGCTTACAGGAAGCCTGACCGGAGATGCGGTCCACATTTGTCATTCCTCGATGGGTTGGGCAAAGCATACCGCTTTAATGTGAATGTCAGCCACTGCTGCGTTTATTTATAAAGGTGTTCATCACGGTTGGCTATTTCAGCCTCTAGTCTTGCACATTCTCATGCACAGCTGATCGTGTCCCTCGGCTGACAGTGTGAAGAACAGGCAGAACGGAATAGCTTGTTCCTCAAAGTGTTTTGTCTTTGGTTTTTTATGAGGGATGACAGCACATGTGATGAAGTAATATAATTAAGTGTTTTAGACCTCCATGCAGACGAAAGGGACAGTCAAGACACAGTCAAACCTGATATCTGACATCAGGAGTTTATTTGGATGTTTAGGTTACACTTTATTTTAAGGTGATGAAGTAACCTTGTACCTACTCAAATCAGTACTGAGTAACATAAATTAACTACTTGTACTTACTTTAGAGTTACGATTAGGGTTAGGTTTTTTATGGTTATTTACTGTAGTTATTACTATAGTAAGTCTATGTAACATACACTCACCTGAAGGATTATTAGGAACACCATACTAATACTGTGTTTGACCCCCTTTCTCCTTCAGAACTGCTTTAATTCTACGTGGCATTGATTCAACAAGGTGTTGAAAGCATTCTTTAGAAATGTTGGCCATATTGATAGGATAGCATCTTGCAGTTGATGGAGATTTATGAGATGCATGTCCAGGACACGAAGCTCCCGTTCCACTAAATCCCAAAGATGCTCTATTGGGTTGAGATCTGGTGACTGTGGGGGCCATTTTAGTACAGTATTGGGGATTGCCCCACTGAAAACTGGTGGACTATGCTATTGACCGCTGCAGAACTCTGGTCAAAGAGTCGGAGTCATCAGAGAGCGTTTAAGTGTTTAATGCACAAGAGTGACCATAGTGGTACATGGTAGTTTCTGAAATAAATAACATAACAGAAATGAATATTCACTCACTGAATTATTCAACAACTTAAGATATTACAAACTCAAATATAAACATCTCTGTAAAGTGCACAGATACATGAAATATATTATAAATCAAGAAATATAGGCCTATTAATATGAATCTATAATAAACTGCATAATGTAATTAGATGCAAAACACCGAATGTTATAGAAATCGACGGTCTTCATTATCACTGGCAGTACTAAATGACAATAAGTGAAAAATATTATCCACAGAGAAAATCACCTCAAAGTATTAACTTGTAAATATGAACAAACCGAGCCGTGATGCTAGCGGGATAATCTGCTCGTTAAGCAGGATCAAATTACCGTTAGAAAGATCGCTAAACATAATAAACATTATCTAACTCAGCACAGATCGTCACATTGTATTTCAACTGCACTATTAACAATATACATAGAAGGAAACTTACTTTGTCATAAACTTTCTCTTGCACATGAACGCTGTACATGAACGCGTGCACAATATGATGCTCAACTGGTGTAGCTTAGTGAATAGGCAATTACACTTAGTTCGTACGTGCTGAGAACGCTGCACTACGTTATCTGCGTACAACGCAACTTAAAACGTCACCCACGTAACCAGCTCAATTTCTAAAGGGAGAGAATTCGCAACATACAGTCAACTTATTGTCAGGTTCAAGAAACCAATTTGAAATGACTCGAGCTTTGTGACATGGTGCATTATCCTGCTGGAAGTAGCCATCAGAGGATGGGGACATGGTGGCCATAAAGGGTTGGACATGGTCAGAAACAATTCTCAGGTAGACCGTGGCATTTAAACGATGCCCAATTGGCACTAAGGGGCCTAAAGTGTGCCAATAAATCCCCCACACCATTAAACCACCACCACCAGGCTGCACAGTGGTAACAAGGCATGATGGATCCATGTTCTCATTCTGTTTACGCCAAATTCTGACTTACGTCCAATTTTGGTGAGCTCTTGCAAATTGTAGCCTCTTTTTGCCTATTTGTAGTGGAGATGAGTGGTACCCGGTGGGGTCTTCTGCTGTTGTAGTCCATCCGCCTCAAGGTTGTTCGTGTTGTGGCTTCACAAATGCTTTGCTGCCTACCTCGGTTGTAATTAGACCATTATAACATTTTAACGACAAATTAAATTTTAAATTTTTTTTTTACCACTTGTGAAAAGCGCAATACAAATAAATGTGAATTGAATAAATGTCTTTTGCAATGTGTAATTTAAAAATACATTTTTTTTCCTTAAGCCATTATGACAGTTGCCTTGTAACTGTTGTATCTCACAAACAAGTACAAACCTAAACATCTTAAACTCACTGAAAATGCTGTAGCTTCAATTTCAAACTTCTTGCAATGCTGGAGGGATGTGCATTTCTCTCTGTTTCCTGTGAAGTGACGTATCTCAGTCTTCTCTCATTCCCTATGCCGTTTGCAGTGCTCTTCATACTGAGCATTTATGGATTTGAACCTCTCTTACTATGGTGGTATACCATGTGAAGTCAACTTGGCACTTACTGTATGGTAGATTGGAACACATATTATGCTATAGCTGCTCTCTAAACATATGGTTTAACATAAGAAGTCATTTGAACACAGCAGAACAGCTGAAAAAAACAAACTTCCCAAAGCACAAAGTGTTATTGTACAATAAACCCATTTCTTAATAAATCCATTTACAGTTAGAAATCATAAATATTTATAATTACTTACAATGTTTATAAATTAAATAGGTTTAATGTTTGGTATATATGCTCTATGAATATTTAAAGGGGTGATGTACTGAGAAATCAAATTTTCCTTGAGCTTTTGACATCTAAGAGGTCATCATATTATAAGTATATCCTGTAAGATTCAGAATTGAAAACGTCCTTGTTAGTCCAATAAAAGCTTTTATTGACACCAGGCTCAGCAAACGACTCGTTTTTCAAAGTAGGGAAATATGACGTCAAAGAGGATAAAACACCACTCCCGCAGAAGAAGATCAACAACACAGCCGGTTTAGCCCCGCCCACCGTTTCACGCATTACGCGCATAGCTAAATAACATAGATGCCTACCTCGTGATGACAAACCGGAGCGAGTGAAACTCATTATAATATGCAAAACTGTTCTCCAAAGGCGTTTACTTCCAAGTCTTCACTGCGAGACACCCATAAAAACTGAGCGTTTTTGAGCTGGGCTCAAAACTAGGGTAGAAAATAGCCTGTTACTAATTCATTCATTTTTCATTTTTAATGTAAAAACCAAGCGAATGTCATAAGTTGACCTCAGACAACAATATAAAAAAATTAAAAAGCCAGTTCATGACCCCTTTAATTATACAGTATTAAATCTTTCTGTGAACCTGTAAATAATGCTTCATTTACATTAGGTCTGATTTCAGTATCCTCTTTACACAAATAAACGTTTACTTTACATAAAGTAAACTAGCCCTGTAAGTCTGCACCATACTGAACATCTGCACAGCAAAGGTCTGTTTCTGATATACTTGCAGATGCAGACAATAAATTTCAAACTGGTTTGAAATCTGGCCAACCAGATTGGCCATCAGGCACGCCCGATGTCTGACTAGCGAGAGAGCAGGGATGAGCGTCAGCCAATGAAATGACAAAAAGGTCCAAGATGATGGCAAAACAGGGGAGCCAAAACATTTAACATGCCATCAAATAGTCAGTTAGCTGACTCCATATAACTATCTCCACGTCTTTCCGGTAAATGTGTTTTGTGCAAAATCACTCGCCCACAAAACCTTCTTTTTTGGTGACGTGTTGTCATGAATCAGTTATTGTGCTGCTATGTGTGAAAGAACTGATTTTCAGGATCATAACAACACCGTGCAGCAACATGACCAAAAACAAGAAACTGTTTTTTTTTGGGGGGTTTTTTGCAATTGTATAGCATGTGCTTGGCTTAAGAGCCCGCAGAGGTTATAGAGGACAAAATCGGTTAGTGACCTCCTTAGTCATAATATCCATAACAGACCTTCAGCGGATATCCTCTTGTTTTAAATATTAACCTTGCACAGCTGCCGTTATCTCAGGACCCTGGCAGGAATGTGTTTGGGAGGAGGCGGTGCTAATAGAAAAGAGATACGGTCCAGATGATCTTCAGTCACTGACCTCGCCAGTATTTCCCTAACAGCAATGTGGCAAAGCGGATCTCATAACAATATTTTTTTCCTTCTGTAATCCCTCACCCTACCTGCTGCTCCAGCCCGTTCTCATCCTTTAACGTCATATAGAACGCTATATGCAAAAACGGCGCTATACTACGCACATTTACGCACACTACGCACTATACTACGCACCCTTTATAGTTAATATAACACGCGAACCCAAGACGTTATAAATCCTTTAGCGTGAATATGACACGCACACCCTACCCCACACCTAACCTTAGCCCTCACAGCGCGTGTTATGTTACGATAACGGGTGCCATGTGCGTAGTATAGCGCCGTTTTGTCATATAGCGTTCTATATGACGTTAAAGGATGAGAATGCGTTGGGACACCTGATGTTAACAAGCAGAATCATTGAAGGTGAAAATCCAGCGTTTCTGAGCTAGGCTCAAAACTAGGGTAGAAAATAGCTTAGGCTATTAGTTATTCATTTTGATGTTTTTGAATGCAAAAACCAAGCGAACTTCATAATTTCACCTCAGACAACAATATAATAAAATTTAAAAAGCCAGTTCATGACCCCTTTAAGTTTACTCTTTGTTATGCTGTGTCTCGACTAACCCAGAAGCAAGGTTCATCACAGCTGTTCTTTTTTCCCCAACCATTTGTACATGGAGGCTTCATTTTGACAGTCTTGAGTCAGTACATTATTTTAAAGCAGTGAATGCAATTGAAACAAGCCCTGCCTGAGCTACTGATACAGACAAATCAATCATCATCAAACTTGCAACACAATCCACACTGTGATTCCATAATTAATACAGAAAACATACACAATAAACTTTTCATTTGATTTCCAGAAGGTCCTTATCAAGGGGTGCACTTTGTGCTTTGTTATCTTGCAAGTATTCTTCTCTATATGGTTTTACCAGCGCCCCACAATGAAGCCTTGCGTGGCATTAACTTTCACCCACCCATTACTGGCAGCCGATTGACTGGATCTCTGCCAACCAAGCCACTGATAACGTGCAGCTGCCCATGTAGGCACTTGGACTCGGCCCCATAGAAATGAAATCACTGCAAAGAGAAAGTTCATTCATTCAAGAGTAAGAAACCTAAATGTTGTAGATTGTCTCATTCAAACAATTACAAATGTAAATTGATTCATTAAAAACCATGCAACATTCTTCACATGTCTTTAGATGTAAAACAGTGCCCAATGTGGTCATGCATAATAATGTATTGTAGGAAGTAATTGGTTACATAACTGACATTTGAGTCTGGTAATTGCTTAGGTTCTACGTGCCACCGGTCAGAGGTGCTTTTTCCCATACAACAATGTAGCCCGCTTCTTAACTACCATAGCACGATGCATTGTTGGAGAAATAGTAACTAGCTAGTCGAGATGTTTCCTGATATCATGTTAACATGGTCACACCCAACACATTCTCACCCCAAGGCGTCACCTTTGACCATGCTTCAATATTTGACGTTTTAGCGTCACTTACATGACGCGATCCTACGGCGTCATCTAACTGACGCTAAAGGAAAGCGTCAGTTAGAGGACCCGGTTAGGTTTAGGTGTGGGGTGGGGGTAGGGTACACGCGATCCTAGGGCGTCATCTAACTGACGCTAAAGGGCCCCTAAAGCGTCAGATATTGAAGCATGTCCAATAGGGGTGTCACGATTCTCCAAATCCTCGATTCGATTAAGTTATCGATTCTAAGGTCACGATTCGATTCGATTCTCGATTTAAAAAAAAAATGTAAAGCGCAGATTGCTATGCAATTTTTAGACTACACATTTATGCATTATGCAATATAAATTTGTTCACAATGTACACTACACCATTGCCAAATTTAAAATACAACAAAAACAAGTAACATCATAAATGTAACAATAACTTTATTAAGTCAATTGGAAACTTAAGAGAAACTAAATGGCAGGTTACTTTGCTTTTGTAACTGCAGTCTTCTCAGAAGATGAGCTTTATGTTCACAATCACAACAAAACAAACAAAAGCAATAAAACAGCAATGTCCATAGACTCCACACTAGTCTTCTCTGAATAATTAAGCATCTTAAACTATTTCCGAACAGTTATATTCTGTTATAAAAAAAAACATATACCACACAAATAACTACTTTTTATCCCCTGAGAATGATGACTGTATTTTTCATTATTTTATGTTCTTCCTAAAGAGGGATATGTTGTTTTGTTTAGAGCTGCTATTATCAGTTTCACATATAGCGCCTAAAAACGCGTAGAAAACGCTGGGTGCGCCGCATTCTTCATTTTGCAAAGCGCCAGGGCGGTTGCGCTTCAGTTGGTTCTTGTCACATGACCTATTGTGTGCGTATGGTGCGCTTGCGGTATGGGCTATATGCACGCATAAGTTCCGCATTTGACGTAAGGATGCTCGTCCATTTCCGGTTGTGTAGATTTAAGCGGAGGAGAACCGAGGAAAACGGGATTATGGCAGAGTCTTCAAAATTTACTGTCCTCCCGTCTTTGAAACGAAACGTACACACGTTTAGATGTAATTTTATATATAGTTATATTTATTTAATATAATTTTAAAAAGAAGCATAAACACAACGAGGGGTGTCTGTTTTATCTGTTTTTGTGACTAACGTTTCTTTATTATAACCATGGAGTATAAAATTCAATATAAATTCTCGGTATTGCATTGGACTCTATGATCGGCGGAAGTTATCGAGCATCCCTATTGCTTCACCGGAAATACCGCCGTGCATAGAGCCCATTCTGAAAAGTTGAGATGTTTTATCTCGACGCGGCGCGGACGCGCATGGAAAAAAAGAGCGCGCCACACCGCTTCCATTATGAGCGCGCATACCGTGCGCCTACATTTGAAATAACGAACTTGAGCGCGCAAAAGACGCGATATGTGAACCGGCCCTTAATCGTGTTGCCAGAGGACGAATATGGTACGCACATAGCAGAGCTTGCAAACTGTGGCTGTTTTGTCGACAACGCGAACGCTGTCAACATACCGCACTGCAAATCCAAGATAACTTCACACCGGCGAAGCCGGGTGTTCAAGTTCCGTTGATGGGTCTTCTATAGTTGCCATATGTGTCAGTTAGAGGACTCGCAGCCTTTCAACAGGTGTTTTGTTTTCGGCACTGTGATGAGTCGTTCATCATGAATGAGTCATTCATCATAAACGATCTGTTCATTGCCTCTGTCACGCGACAAATGAACAAAAGACTCGGGAGGTTAAGTAATTATGTTCTCTGTAAATTATTTTTCACTGCATTCAATATGTACATCTTCTTAATGTTCGGGGAATTTGCATGTTAATAGTATAACATTTAAAGCCCCTGAAATGACTAGCAAAAAAGTTTAGTTAATTTTGATGAACGAGATTGAACAATAGAGTCAGTAAAACGATCCGAACTTTCCATCACGGACACGACATGGGGCGTGGCAGTATCGACGATACCATTTTTTATTTCGATTTCGATACCATTGAATTAATTTCGATCGATTTCGATTTAATATCGAAATCGTGACACCCCTAATGTCCAAATTAGTCAGTTAAGTGACGCCTTGGGGGTGAGAATGGGCTGTCACACCTCTGTCATGTTCATGTTAACCATGTTGGTTCAACAAAATATACAACTGTCGTTATTGATGTGGTGGAGTAATAACTTCCCCTAATGTATCAAAGATGCAATTAAATGTCAGATCGAATCACATTAACATGCAGTATATAACTGCCGTACACTTTATTCCCATATACATAATAATTCATTACATTTATATAGCGTCTTTCTGGACACTCAAAGCGCTTCACATAGAGGGGGGAATCTCCTCAACCACCACCAATGTGCAGCATCCACCTGGATGATGCGACGGCAGCCATATTGAGCCAGAACGCTCACCACACACCAGCTTACTGGTGGAGAGGAGACAGAGTGATGAAGCCACTTTGTATATATATATGAGGATGATTAGGAGGCCATGATCGACAGAGGCCACTGGGAAAATTTGGCCAGGACGCCAGGGTTAAACCCCTACTCTTTCGAAAGACATCCTGGGATTTTTTATGACTACAGAGAGTCAGGGCCTCGGTTTAACGTCTCATCTGATGGACGGTGCTCTTTTGACAGTATAGGACCTGTTAGGACCCACACAGACCACAGGGTGAGCACCCCCTGCTTGCCTCACTAACACCACTTCCAGCAGCAACCTGGTTTTCTCAGAAGGTCTCCTATCCAGGTACTAACCAGGCTCAGTCCTGCTTAGCTTCAGTGGGTAACCAGTCTTGGGTACAGGGTGATATGGCTGCTGGTTATCCAGTCCAGTTTACTTCCAGTCATCCGCTTTCTCCATAACGTAATTTCACAGAGATGCTGCTGTAACGGTCATGTCATCTGAGGATTTCTCAAATATTTTTGTTCCCTGTTGTTTAGCTTTATTTGATGTTTGATTCAATGCAGGTTCCCTCTTATGGCATACTCGGAGGTTCCCTTACCCATTTATGCGCATGCAATTTCTAAAGAAATGCTGATCGAAGA
Source organism: Pimephales promelas (assembly GCF_016745375.1). The sequence goes on from NW_024121643.1 coordinate 2,521,442, forward strand.
TCCCCGTGGAGCCGATGAGACAGAGGACAACGGTGGAGCCGGAGGGATGGTCGGCAGAGGTGTAACTGGGAGCCTGGAATCCTGTTGCGGATCCAAGGGTGATGCCTGACCGAGGTGGAGATGGGGAATGAGGGAGCACATTGAAACTGTTGGGATGACAGACCGCGGTGCTCAGTAACTGGAGGCGGAGAGGGGGACTGGAAGAATCAAGGCAGATCCGCAACACTGAATGTGGCCGACTGAGGATGAGCCGAGGGACTGACAGAAACCAGCAGTGGCATGGCTGGGGAGCTGGCTGACTGAGGGAGGCTGGGAGGGATTTCTGTAGACTTTGAGCTGGACGGAATCAGGAGATTCAGAATGGGGCAGAACCAGCGGGGACACAGAAACTCTAAGCTGGACAGACCATCAGGGGAGGGAAATTCATGGGAATAATCTCTACCAAATCCAATTCATAAACAACATAGGCCAGTAGCAGTTCACCCAATCTCTGTTACCTTAAATTTTATTACGTTTATCTCTGTAAAGTTGCATAGATAAAGTTAGGTCCCTTAAGTCGTTAAAAAAAAATTGTGGGGATCAAACAAATATTAGTGTCCAACAGATATGATAAGTCCTGTGAAAGCTGGGTCCAAAAAGGTGAAAGAGAGGGACAGTCCCAAAAGAAGTGCAAGTATCCTTGAGAACAAAGATTACACTTGGGAGAGGAGGATAGATTCATATAAAAACATTTCACAGGAGTCAAGTAAATCCTATGTAGTAATTTCCAGTGTATCATTTGATGATTGGGGTTCTTTGAAGACAGCTTAAACATTCTCCATATCTGATCCGAAAATATAACATGCACATCTTCATTAAGATCCTTGGCCCAAACAGTTGTTGTACCCAGCTAACAAAGTTAGGTTCTGAGAACGTTTTTCTAACGTTCCATTTTGGTTGTGGGAACGTTAATTTAAAATGTTCTAAAAACGTGGAAATGTCCAGTTTGCTTAACGTTGCTGGAACGGTGTCTTAATGTTTGCAGAACGTTGCTGGAACGTTAGCATAATGTTGCTGGAACGTTATGAGAACGTTTATCAAACACAAATAACCTGATAAAGACGTTCCGATAACGTTGTTCTAAGAACGTTTTTTATCAACGTAATGAGAACGTTCATCAAATACAAATAACGTGATAAAGACGTTCCAAGAACGTTGTTCTAAGAACGTTTTCTCTCAACGTTACAAGAACGTTAATAATGTTATATGAACGTTCCGAAAACATTATTTTAATAACGTTTTGTCCTAACATTTACACAACTTTTAAAGAACGTTAGTGAATGTTCTGGGAACGTTCCCTGTTAGCTGATAAGGGTTTGTATGAATGCTCAAGAAGATACCGATACCCACCGAAGAGGGAGAGCTCTCAGAAGGAAGAATTAATTTGCGCAGTCCAAGTAGAGAGAAGATGAGTTACAATAGGACCAAACTGAGATTTACACTGCCTCAGTGGAACCCCGGAAAAAAACAAATGCTTCAGTTCATAGGGATAAACCATAGATTCCTCAATGGCTCTCCATGACACAGAAACATTAGGGTCAAAGGTGGAGATTTTTATTTTACAAGTTTTCACTTTGGAGCTGTGAGTGTAAATGTTCACATACAAGTATGAATATTTATTGTACAAGTTTTCAAATTCACATCTACGTGCTCCAGTGATGCGCGGGTTGATCCGAAATGAGCGGGTGCCTGCGGTCACCCGCGGTTACCCGCAGTTACGGGTCATCCAAAAATGTTTTTAATGATATTCGGGTCGCGGTCGGTCGGGTAGTTTGAAAAAAGATGCCAATTAAACATTTGTATTAATATAGTACTAGACACAATTTTTTGATGAAATATACAGCCCTACACATTATTGGCTGAATAACTGGCACGAAGATAACACACAAGCTCAGTCTAAACAGTTCTCGGTTCTCTACTACTGGTGATTCGAGAACCGCTGTCCCTGTGCGTTCGGTATACGCAGTATCAGCTGCTCATGCTCATCACTTCTCTCAACAGTGGCACCAACATGTCTCGATTCAGTGAACTGTTGGAGTTACTGGAGTAAAATATAATTCAGGATATTGATTTATTTCGATTCGGAGGCGATTGTCAGGCATGTCTGAAAGTGAGTAACTTTAGTAACTTCTGGATCAGCACTGACGCAAGACGCGAACTGTTTAGAGCGATTCAGTTCGATTTAGTGTACTGGTTCACTAAAAAGAACCGGTTCAAAAGAACGATTCGTTCACGAACCGGCCATGTCTATGATCACTACAGTCTGCAGAGAGATGGAGGCGGCAAGAGAAAAGGTGAAGACTGGGGACTGGAAGCTCCGCAAACACACAAATAGAAAGAGTAAAAGTGTGGGAGACATTTGCTGAAATAATGAAAGATGATGACCAAAGTGCTGGCTTTCCCTTTGTTACGTGTAGGCCTACGTCTTCTTGCGATGCCGTGTTGTTACACGTCTATGGCCCAATAACGCTCCGATTAGCATTTACTACTTTTAAAAAATGAGGTCAGGAAGCAGGTCGGGTGCAATATTTTTTTACTTTTTTTTGCGGTCCGAGTCAAAGGTAACCATCAGATTTATACTTTACATTTCCATCTTCAGTGCTTTTAGACTGTGATCCAATTTGATTTCTTTGTCAGTTCATTTCATTGATATGATTGTCATAATAAAACATAGTACGACTTGATATTTCAGGTATTTAAATCTATTATCTTTTCCAGTTGATCCATGTGTTAATTAAACAAAAGTGAATCTTTCTAGTAAAGATAATTACGATCATATTCAATGAGAAATTTCTCACTGGTATTTTCTCTTTTGTTTGGATGGGAATAGGCAATGTGGGAAAATGCTGCAGATGTCATTGAGCCTTTAGGCCTGAACTGGGGAGCGGCTCTCTCTTTGTCTTTATGATATTCTTCAGTTCTTCATTTGTTAACAGGGTCAAATATGTTGTGCTTGGGGAAAGAGTTGTAAAAGAATGTCCAATACCAATGTTGTAATACATTACGTATTATTATTAACATAAGGCATTGGTCGTGTGATACGTTTGTACTGCGGCCAACACAAATACTTTTCTAACAAATCACTAACAATGTAACCAAGGGCACTTTCCTCACAACTTAGTCTTGCTGGATTATAAAAGCCAAAAACATCAATAACACATGCCTATTCTCTTCTTTGTTCTTCCTTGCCTCAAACATGGAAAATCAGGAAAGATCCTGCGGTGAAGCATCTGCTGGGAAAATATGTCCATGTATCAAAGAAATCAGGCTGCATGAAACCGTTATGAACGGACATGAACGGTGTAACCACATCAAGATCCTCTGTTTATCTAACTAACACATAGGGTTATTTTTTTTTTCAAGTTTTATTTCCCAGGGTTTGTTTGTTACTAAAACCATAAAAAAATATGGTTGAAGTATTACAATAACTAAAACTAATACATCAAATAATAAAAACTGGATAGACATATGTTTTAAATAATAATAAAAATGACAAAAACACAACAAATTGTAACCCAATTTAAAGTGAAAACATAAACTACACTGTAAAAATGAATATGCGTAATATTAATATCTAATAAAAAAAATTGTGTTCAACAGATTACAGGCAATATTATTAATTAAATTTAACGAATTAGAATTGAGTAATAATTAATCAAATTAATTCCTTAAAAGTTTACCATTTAAAATGAGTAAAACTTACAACAACCAAAAAAAAAAACATATTTAAGTCACCATTATGGTGATCAGTGATTGTTTTAGGTTTGTTTTAAAATGACGGTTTTCTCCTTCAATGATTCTGCTTGTTAACATCAGGTTTCTTCAATGTTGGCAATATAAAATAAAGAGTTCTCAATTAATCTTTAATGTCAGTCTGTAAGTGAGATATTTTTGTTAAATTTTTTGGTGTAAACTTTACTCAATTTAAACGGTTAACTTTTAAGGAATAATTTGATTGATTATTACTCTAATTTGTTCAATTTAATTAATAATATTGCTTGTAATCTGTTGCCACGATTCTATTGATTAGATAAAGCATATTCATTTTTACAATGTAAACTAAATTCAAAATATTAACACAATAATAGTACAATAACAGCTCATTTTTTAATCAAACCTCCTAACCTCAGGGGACAATTTTCACCATGAATGAATATGAAAATGGCATATCAGTGTTTACATAAATCATGAAAATCACGTTTACATTCTGCCATGACCAAACATTTAGCCCCATAATTTTTTTTTGTTTTGTTTTTCTGAAAAGTTAGCATACTTGCTTATCACGGAGCCAACATCATTAGATTGGTTCATTGAAACATTAATACATAACATGAGAAAATACAACAATAAACAGAACACGCATACCGTTATGACACGCTAGATTCACACAAACAAGCTTTGTTGCTATGTGAACAGTGATGCTGTTGTGTGAGGATTCTGAGCATGCTCAGATGATCAGAGCTCCCTCACTGGTCAGCATGTGCTCACCTCACACGTGCCTACGCAGACGGCAGACAGGAGATGTCCTTTAAAAAAAAACAGAGACAAACTGCATCTTGTGAGCATTTCGGTATTCGATTTTAACTCTTTTTAATCTGGAATGGACATATTTGTATTATTTCGTTTTGACAGGTATGTGTCATTTATGCCAAACACGTAAGACTTTGCCCTTACAGCACCTGAGAGCACAGACAACCGGAGATGAACACAACTCGTCTCGCTTCCAGTTCACCAGTGTAAATATGAGTTGGTCGCACAAAACAGGTTGTTGAACTGGAATGACTTCAAAGAAATTCAAGATTCACATAACAAAGGAATTTTAATAGTCCACTGCAAGCTTATAGATATGATAACAATTTTAAACAATTAACAATTCCATCTTATTTGTCACTTCTGTCTGTCTTCCTCATCTGTCTCTGCACTACACTTCCCAGCATTCCTCATGTTTACACACCTGCCTGTCATCATCGTTCTTGTTAATCACCATCTGTTACACCTGTCTTCACTAATCAATGTTCTTCAGTCTCTGTATTTAGGCCCTGTTTACACGAGAACGCTCGAGGGTGAAAACGTAAAAATATTTGATCGCATACTTTAGTGTACATGGCGACGGCGTTTTGGGGGCTTAAAAACGCAAAAAAAGAGAAACCACCCTCCAGAGTGGAAATCTTAAAAACGGTCCATCGCCGCGTTCCCGTGTAAAGGGTAAAAACGCAAAAGTCTGCTAGACAGTGAAGGTTGTACCAGAGAATGTCTAATTGAAGAGAATTGGCACTGGCTGGTTACTTCCGGTTTCTGGACTGGCTGCAGTAGCACGTCTCTGTCCATGCGGGGGCGCTCGCGGTCGAGTGCAGAATGAATGGGAGTCAATGGGGTTTCACCACCAGAAATCCACTTTTCTCAGGATGTAATTTTTTGTCTAGTAATTTTTAAAGTTGCATTCAAAAGGGAGGGCTAAGATAATACACTCAGCTGAAAATTGCATTTTTAAGTTCACTTATCTGTTCTAAAAATCCGTTCAAAACTGTGATGACGTCACACAATAGCAGAATGCTAGCGTGTTCCGGCCAACAACAGCCTAACCTGTAAGAAATCAAAAGGACAAAATTACTCGTTCATTCGACTTTTGGCCTATGATCTATATTGAACTTGCGGAATCAACAATAAAATCTATGTTGATTTAACGACAAGCAGGTGAAAGAGACACATTTAGCCGTTTAGCCCCATAGACTCCCATTCATTCTGCTCTCGCCCGCGATCACCTCCAGTGGAATTCTAATGGAACTGCAACCAGGATGATACACAACGGGGCTAATAGGATGTGCCAAGGCTCTCCGTTAGACGGGCCCTGGTTGTACGCATGCGCGCGGACTTGGTGTTGTTGTGTGGCAGTGCTTCACATTGCCACCTAGCCGCTTGGAGAGCATACTACATAGAATTTCACACACTTTTGCGTCACCATCTGCACGCGGATTTCCCACACAAAACGCTCGTCTAAACGCAGAATAAAAAGTGATAGTGCAACGCCACTTTTGCGTTTTCTCTTCAGAATCATTTCCGTGTTAAACAGAGCCTTAGTTTCCTTCAGTTGGTCGGTCGTCGTCTTTATACAGTTTTTTGAATAGAAGTCCTGGAGTGTTTCCCCTTCATTTCCTTAAGTTTAAGTTTGTTAATAAAGCATCTACATTGAGTTCCTTTTGTCCTTGTCTTCTGCATCCTGCACAATGCCTGACATTATTCTCCTCTTCTGTTCTGTTCTGTGACATCTGTTCTCCTCATTGATGCGTAATTGGAATTGAATAAGTCTTATCTATTAGGTCTAATTTTTTAGGGAATGTAATGTTTATTATAAACGATTTATCTGTGCACAATATAATATTTTTAAAATTAATTTGCTCTTGTAATCTTTCATCAGAGATAGACGGGCAGGGGTTGGGGCAACCTGTCACGCACATGAGATCCACCAATAACAAACCTCAACCATCCAATTAATTCCACATAGACAAAATCAAGCCCCGCCCTACAATTTGTCTAGTTTTAGTTGCCATTTTACTCGGATATACGTCACAATAGTGAAGCAAAGACTTTAACATACATGCACACGTTTAACTCAAATCTGAGGTTTACGAAGTGTGTAGAAAAGGCACACAATAACTGCAAATTTCCCTGTCTGAATTTTATATTTATATAAGTGTCATGAATGTGGCCCATTGTGATAAACTACCGTGAATTTGTGCCGAGCAGTAAATTTCTACTGTATCCATGGAGAGTATAAGGTCACACTCATATTTGTTTGTGAACAATTGTTTTTATTGAGTAGTCAGTTAAACGTGTATAAAAAAAGATACAACATATTAAAGTGTAACCCACACCCAGGTCACACTTATATTGATGATGATGTGGTTATGACGGGCTGGAAGTGGAATGACATGACTGATGTCCTGACCTACTCTGCTGTGGTAGTGTTTTCCACCCTCTAGTGGTCACTTTTGTTATAAATGTGTCACATCTTGAAAGAAAACAGAAACTAGATTTTAATATTTGACACTTGTTACCATACTACATTATTATGTAGAAGAAATACCCCCAAGCCGTGATATATTTGATTATATATTTGAATAACATGAAGTAATAATATGTTGGAATAGTTAATTGGGCCTTCAGAAAAAAAATCTTTAAAAAAAATGTCGAATTTATGGCACATATAGCATAATATAATATAAAGATAATAGACGCTTTCAGCAGTGACAACATAAACAAACAGTACTGCGCATGTGCATTAATCTGGCCCAAACTTAACTTCCGGCAGACTTGCGGAGACAATCCATAACAAGTAAATAATCTAGTAGCTGGTATTTCTTGCCAGTCAAAGAAAATAAATGTTACCTGGCCAAACTGAAATGTGACACTGCCAGACCCGTTGAACAAAATTGGAGACAAGATGTTTTACCGACGTGTCTGATTTACCGCAGTGTTAAAAAACTGTGGCGAGCGCGACGGCGGGGTTTGATAAGGTTAACATAGCTCTCCTTATTAGCTAGGCTTCTTACATGCTTGCTAACCTTTTTTTAAGGTGGGTCTCCACATTGACAGCATGTTGGATGGATCTGTGCAGCGCTGTTTATGATAACCATTCAATACACAGACTGGTCCGCTGTCAATGTGTTTGCGAGAGAGAGAGAGAGAGAGAGAGAGAGAGAGAGAGCATGCGAATATGCGCTGCACGCAACTTTGCAGTCAATTACAACTTTTCCCATCTTAAATTGTTAAAAACACGGAAATCAATATGTGGCGGTCAGCGCTGATAATGTGGTGGGCTGCCACAAATAAATGTATGGGAAACACTGTAGCTACCGGTTATCACTTAGATAAACATAGGCTATTTTAATACCGCTGTCTCCCTCATAGGAAACCTTGACATTTTTATTTTTTAAAATTGCGTTTGCTCCCTAGGTCAGGTTGCACCCCACAGCTCAACAACCTGCTCATCACCTTAACTTTCACTGCATTTGTGTAGTCAATGCCATATTATCCAGTAAACGCTAATAAACGAACAGAACGGAAGTTAACTTTGGGCCAGCTCATCACCATGGCAACGCGTCTGATGAAAGCGTCTATATGGAGTTCAAAAATGCTCAGTTTTACTGATGAAGCCAAAAATTTGCAATTTAGTGCAGTTTCTGATATTTATATGACCAAAAAGTAAGATGAAATTCTGATGTTTGTAATGTAAAGATCTTTATAACAGTATAGCGACTACTTTCATAAAATACACATGAATATCAGTTGTCACTTTATATCTGCCAATATTATGTCTTAGATGATATTTCAATGCTTATTTTTATGATGAAAATTAGAGATGAGTCATATTGCATACATACATTTTAACATGATTTTTCTGAACAAGATGTATGGATAATCAAGTAAACGTTGCTTGAACGTCATCTTGAAATATCACTAACAATATCAAAGTTATTCTTTCATTTGCTTTATAACAATCACGATCTTACAGCAACAATACACTCACCTAAAGGATTATTAGGAACACCTAATTTCTCATTACTGCAATTATCTAATTGTATAATCCGACTAATCTAATCCAATAATCCAACCAATCACATGGCAGTTGCTTCAATGCATTTAGGGGTGTGGTCCTGGTCAAGACAATCTCCTGAACTCCAAACTGAATGTCAGAATGGGAAAGAAAGGTGATTTAAGCAATTTTGAGCGTGTCATGGTTGTTGGTGTCTGAGTATTTCACAATCTGCTCAGTTACTGGGATTTTCACACACGACCATTTCTAAGGTTTACAAAGAATGGTGTGAAAAGGGAAAAACATCCAGTATGCGGCAGTCCTGTGGGCGAAAACGCCTTGTTGATGCGAGAGGTCACAGGAGAATGGGCCGACTGATTCAAGCTGATAGAAGAGCAACTTTGACTGAAATAACCACTCGTTACAACCGAGGTATGCAGCAAAACATTTGTGAAGCCACAACACACACAACCTTGAGGCGGATGGACTACAACAGCAGAAGACCCAACCGGGTACCACTCATCTCCACTACAAATAGGAAAAAGAGGCTACAGTTTGCAAGAGCTCACCAAAATTGGACAGTTGAAGCCTGTAAAAATGTTGCCTGGTCTGATGAGTCTCGATTTCTGTTGAGACATTCAGATGGTAGAGTCAGAATTTGGCGTAAACAGAATGAGAACATGGATCCATCATGCCTTGTTCCCACTGTGCAGGCTGGTGGTGGTGGTGTAATAGTGTGGGGGATGTTTTATTGGCACACTTTAGGCCCCTTAGTGCCAATTGGGCATCGTTTAAATGCCACGGCCTACCTGAGCATTGTTTCTGACCATGTCCATCCCTTTATGGCCACCATGTCCCCATCCTCTGATGGCTACTTCCAGCAGGATAATGCACCATGTCACAAAGCTTGTGGTTTCTTAAACATGACAATGAGTTGACTGTACTAAAATGGCCGCCACAGTCACCAGATCTCAACCCAATAGAGCATCTTTGGGATGTGGTGGAACGGGAGCTTCGTGCCCTGGATGTACATCTCACAAATCTCCATCAACTGCAAAATGCTATCCTATCAATATGGGCCAACATTTCTAAAGAATGCTTTCAGCACCTTGTTGAATCAATGCCACGTTGAATTAAGGCAGTTTTGAAGGTGTTCAATACTAATACACAGTATTAGTATGGCGTTCCTAATAATCATTTAGGTGAGTGTATATTTGTAACACAACATGAAAAAAATGTATAAACTATTTATTATCATTTGAAGCACTGCATTCACTGTTATGTAGTCCATAGAGGCCGATTCTTGCAATTCTATTAGTAAAAAAGAACATCATGGCATTTCAATAAAGATTTGTCATGGCAAAAATGTATGCCACACATATCTGAAGCCCTATTTTAACAAATTCCCACTTTCCAAACACCAAAAGGCCAAAGATCATCCCAGCAGTGGTTGATATTGTTCCTCCCCATGAGGATGATTTCACAGCTAAAGCTGCAGCTCCTCCCATGGACACCCCAGCCGCTCCAGCCGCCCCGCACAAAGCCCCCGCCGTACCACCGACTCCCAGCATCAGCGCCAACGCGTCCACTATCATCAAAACAACCACTGCAATTACAGACGCCCACACTACCACCTTTCCTCCAGCCTCTCGTGCCATCGGACCACCGACTGTTGCACCTAAACCAACCTGACACACTTCAGACACGAATAATCCTGCAGAGATCGCCTGTACGGAGGATGTGTGTGTCATCTGGATGCTAACATTCTCCTTGCTTATGTTTAGTCCTGCCCTACGCATTTTCACAGACATGCCTGCCACCTCCTGTCCGGCTTGAACAGTCAGCACAGCAATGGCAAATGTGGCAAACATTGCCATGCATCCCGTAACCATCCAAAATCTCAAACGCCGTGACCTCATGAGCCAAAACGACATGCTCAGCACCAACACTAACAGGATAACAAAAACAAATCTGTAATCTCCAAACCCAACGATTCCAAAGCCAGTGGTCACAAATGCAGTAACCGTCATGGGAATGCCAGATAATGCAAGAAACTCCGTGTATTTGTCCATCGCTTTGAGCAGCCGTTGTCGAGAAGTCCTCTGGCGCATTTCCAGTTCCACACCCTTCATGTGCTGTCTCTTTATCTCTTCTCTCTCTCTTTGCTGGGCCTTCAAAGCCTCTAGATCTTCCTCTCTCAGTTCCTCCATCTTGCAGGCAATAATCCGCTGCTCCATTTCCATTGCTACCCGCTGTCTTAGATCTACTTCCATAGCAGAGAGTTTCTCTTGTTCTTTCTTGTTAATTTCAGTAAAAATTCCACAGAATTCCCATTCCTTGCATGTAAACTTCACATAGATGTACATTAATAGTTTTATGGCTGTGAAAATACCCATTGCCCAAAGCAGGCTGACCATCCCATAGCTCATGCTCAGTTTTTCAGTGACGGCCCCGAGTGCTGCACCGCTTGAGGTTGTGGCGATGCCCGCGACCAGTCCTGCGGATGCCCATCCCTCACTCTTTCTCACTCTTAAAAGAAACAAGGCCACGGAAGCGGCTCCGACGACCCCCGCCACCACCGCTGTCATTGATGTGATGAGCGCAGTAGTTCCTAGTAGCGAGCCAAGTCCCAGAGCCCCAACACTCTTAATGCCAGATACGACGGGTTTCAGATGGGTTCCTGAGATGATCCCTGTCATAATCTTATTCACTGGCACCTCCATGGCTCCCAGCGTACTTCCAGCCACTGATCCAACCACAAAGCTAATGGCATACTCCATTACTGGGATCTTGGTCTCTGGAAAAAAGTTGAGAACCAGCTGTTACAAGTTATCAACATCATGTTAAAAACAGAAAACATTAATATTGACTTTTTACCAAAAAGCTGAAGGGTACTAGTGGCCCTAGTGTCACTTAATGGAATAATCACAGTATTTTTGTCCCCACCACTTTTTGCCAGGGTCGATTTTGTCCCCACCACTTTTGAAACATCTCGCGGCACAGATGTACCAATACAAATAAAACATTTCCAGTTAACAGCATTCGTTTCATTTGTTTGTTAAATAAGGCTATCTAGCACTAAAAAGCGTTGTCTTCTCTCGCTTCAATCCGTTGCGGAGATTCGTTCCGGTGAAATCACAATTCAAAATGCACACAAACGTGTCCCTGTTTCTCATGGGTTCTAATCCGCTCTCGTGTATTTTTTCCCCTCTCATCAAAACATATACAACCACTGATAAACATTATTGGTTTTGATGAGGGGGGGAAAAAAACTATATACGAGTGCGGATTAGAACCTTGAACCTCCCGAGTCCCGACACGCTAGGCAAAAATTCTACCTCTGGACCATCACTGTACATAAACAAAGGGCGTATATACTCTATATAATCACTATACTGGGATGTTGTGCTCATTTTTAATTAATGTACATCAGGAAGCTACAGGACATCGTCTTTCAAAACATGACGTACTCGAAAGAGAAAAAAAATAGAATGAATGCGTCATTGTACCCAGCACTTTTGAAAATGCCCTTCCGACCCAGACAGCAAACTGACATTGAATCAACGTGGAAACGACGTCTCTCATGACATTGAAACAGCGTTGATTTTGCTCATCGAATTAACGTTGAACCAACGTCAGACGCGGCATTCTTCAAAGCTAAATGAAAATCGAAAATTGGTTTGCTTTCATAACGTTGAAACAACACATTGATTTCAAGTTGATTTTCCGTTAGTTTTGACGCGTCTGACGTTGGTTCAACGTTAATTCGATGAGCAAAACAATGTCAGATCAACGTTGTTTCTATGTCATATTTCCACGTTGATTCAATGTCAGTTTGCTATCTGGGGAGTACATCTCTGTCCCCAGCACATTTCAAACCAAACTGACGCCCATGCATGAATCCATTGTTTTGTCTTATCCTGAATCACGTACACTTATAGATTTTTATATTTTGAAAATTTTAGACTGGTTTGGGTCGTAGCTACTGCTGTGCAGTAACCTAGTACTTGTGTGACTCGTAATAATGAGAGAGAAGGAGCTCCAGCTACAATATTCTTCCACAAGACGCATGCAGTTCTGTTTATTAAAGGAGAACTTTAATAAAAATGAACCTTTGGTCTAATAAAACATAGGTACCTAGTCAACCGTTCTCTGAGATTTGTTTTCAAGATAATCGAATGTAAAATTTTATCTCTTAAAACTGTTTAGCGTATAACGCTACTATGGGGGCATAGCCATCTTAGAAAATAGTCTCGGTAAGTCAAACCACGAACGTCGTTCTGAGTGAGCTGAACTGTATGAATGGCGTTTGGGGATCGACTTATCGAGACTATTTTCTAAGATGGCTCCTGTCTGTATACACGAAGTGAATCTTCTTATTAAACGGTCGGTACACTTACAAAGTTCTCAATGCTTCGTTTTGCATGTAGGGACCCTCATGATGTTACTGCGTTAGTGTGGGGCTATTTTGAGCCTTGTTAACTAGTGATTTCTTTTTACTTAGTAAATGCCCCCAGTACTAGTATTATACGCTAAACAGTTTTTAGAGATAAAACTCTTTACATTCGATTATCATGAAAACAAATCTCAGAGAACGGTTGACTAGGTACCAATGCGTTATTAGACCAAAGGTTCATTTTGCGCCGGAGTTCTCCTTTAACCTCTAGAGCACCAAAGGTTACGCTTTAAAGTCACAATGAAACTGAGGTAGCGACAGATATTTTCTTCCATACCATACTGTGAAGTACATCTGATTTTGTGATTGATTGAACTTATTGGACAAAAGAAAATGCAAGCGTTGCTTGGTTATATCTATCGGCTGTTGATTGGCTGGAGGCAGATCTGATTGCAAGCTTGCAGTTGATTGTAAGAAAGGGGTGGGGTTTAAACCGACTTGATGATTGGAGAAGTCCTGCATACATCTCCAGAGAGAAGTCTGATATTTCACGGGAAGATCCAGTTATGACATTTAGATTAAGAATTACGAGGTCAAAAATAGTAAAAAATTAACCCATTTACTTACAGATGAATAGTTTATAAAAAAAAAATCAATAGCATGCATGCATCTAGAAAATAAAAAGGGTGAATTATCATTTTATGGTGACTAAGTTTTTGTATTAAATTTAATTTTATCAGCTAAATGGAGTGTTAGTAAAGACTTCACACTTCAACTCAGTTCAAAAGTACATTTTTCTTAAACATATTACACAGAGGAAATGTGTTAACTGAAACATGTCGAGCCAGTTTAACCAGATGCCATAGAACATGATGGTGTGTGTGTGTGTGTATTGTGTCAACATGCGGGTTGTAGTTTAATATGAATGTGACAACATAGGTTTTAACTTCAATCAATAAAACTGTTTTCCGTATTGAAGTAACAATATCTCTTATACTTTTCTAACCTGCTGCCCACCGCACTCGAAATACACTTTATTAACACAGAATTCATTACACAGAATTGTCAAGTCATTGTCAGTGATTGTCAGTTTAGATTAAATGTTTGTAAATCCGAATTGCACAAAAAAATGTCTAACTTTTGCACCTAGTCTTTTTTTAAATGGTCATCTTATATTCTCTACCTGTAGATGGGTATGTGACACATACTGTAAAATGTCCATTAACTTTTTTATTTTATGATTTTTGCAATATTTAGATATTAGTCCATGTATTCTCAATTAATATGCAGTTTTATATTAAATACAGGCATAATAAACTAATAATTAACACGATGGTACACAAAACTAGTTTAAGGTGGAAATTAGCATATTACACTAGAGGACATTTCAGCTTTCTAAAAGAATGTTTACTATACCCAAATATCTATTTCAGAATTGAACAATGGTAAGGAAAAACAACACTGCAGATATTATAATGTCATCTATCTAACCTGTCATAATCTAAAGTCTTCTATAACAGCTCTGACCTCCAAGTTTTATAACTATTTTCCACCATTGTTAAATGTTAATCGGGTTTTGTCTTACTCTGCTGTGATGGCACCATGGTGATTCGGGCAAACAGGTAAAGTCCTTCCGCTTGAGTGTGTAGATATCACTCGCCCCTGCTCTCTCCTTTCCTTTAGTGCAGCTGAGACAGCAGCTCTGTGTGTGTGTGTGTGTGTGTGTGTGTGTGTGTGTGTGGTAATACCAGTCATTTTTGGCCTTCTGGGGACATTTTTTTTTTTGGTCCCCATGAAAACAATAAAAATAAAAAAAATAATATATATATATATATATATATATAATTATTCTATTATTATATATTATCATTAATGTGTAGAGTAAGGGGAGAATATAGTTGTATACATGTGTGTGTGGTCTAGTAAACCCTACATTTTGGGGACAAAAAGATACCAACAACCAAAATCCTTTGTCCTTGTGGGGAAATGTGTTTGGTCCCCATGAGGAAGACAGGTTATAAATCATTCTAATTGATGTTTTTTTTAATGTAAAAATGCAGATGGGTAGGTTTAGGGGTAGTGTAAGGTGGTAGAATTTTGCAGTTTGTACAGTAATTAGCTTGTATCTATGAAATTCCCCATAAAACAAAGTTGCCTGCTGTTTGCATGATGAATATGTCCTTGATTCCTGGTTCCTCTCAGGAGTCCTGATTTTATCTAACTATCTTAAGGAGTTTTTCCTTGCAACGTCGCCTTTGTTTTTGTTTTGATGGGGGTTTGTGATGTTCTGTCATGTTTGGGATAACGTACATGAAGAACACGTTGAATCTAAATAGAGGCGGAACCTTTCCTGTACGCCTCTTGTGTCACACGGACTGTTTAGAGAGTACGCGTAAATATCAGTAAAGATGGCGACGCTCGTGAAGAAGCCACATGTCGTTGTTGAAGATGGAAATGGTGAGAAATCGTACTTTTACGGCCAAATTATAATGTTGCACACATAGCATGTCTTTTTTCATGGTTACGTATTATTAATCGTAAGTGATTCAAACTGTGTTTAACCTTCCACACAAGGAGTGATTCAAGCTCGTGTACAGTAGATTGGACAGTATTTAGAATATACAATCATCCTCTTTGCAATATTTAGTGACTCGTTGGACAGCTGACTTGTCTTTGCTAAAAAGTTTTTTTTTATCTCAATGGTTTAAATTTCAACTGGCTAGAATTACACAGTTTAGTGTCATTCTACCTTTACGTAAATAAGTTACATGTGTGTGCAAATTCTCTCTCAACTAACTTCATGGGATGCTGTTTACATGCAATTCATATAGGCTATTTGAATTATATAACACATTTCAAGCATTCAAGCCTTTTGATCAAGATTTTCTGAAGATTCAGTCATTTGTGATTAACATGTCACTGCTTGTGTCTAACATTTGGTACATTTTAAAATTAAGCAGACACTGCTTGAACATATATGGTGATGCAATAACCTTGTATGAAATTTATGTTGCATTGATTTTCTTTTTTTTTTTTTCCTCTGTGATCTGGATGTTCAGAGGAAGAGTGTGGAGTTTCTGATGACAGCTTCAGTAATGATGGAGAGAGTGGACCAAGAAGTGATCAGGAGGGATCAGATGGGGGAAGTGATGTAGAAGACAGCGGTGATCAGGATGGAAAGAGTGAAGAAGAACAGAATGGAGATGCTGAGGAAAATCCCAACGCTGGATGGGCCGAGGCCATGGCCAAAATCCTGGGGAAAAAAACGCCAGACAGCAAACCCAGCATCCTCCTGAAGAACAAGGAGCTGGACAAGATCAAGGAGAAGGAGAAGAAAGAGCGTCTTGAAAAAAAGAAACAGGTGAACTGAACATTTTGTATAATTTGACCTTTGGCAAAACTGAGCTTCACCAAAAATCACATGAGTTTAAAAAAAAGTGTGAAAAGCATTTTTTTTTTTTAAATTAATATTAAGATATCAAAGGCTGGAATGAACCGTGACATTGCAAACGGATTTTTATTTGCTTATTTTTGTTAAAGAAATATTACATTTGAAGAGCTCTTTTCCAAAAAGCGATAAACGCCATTTTTTTAAAAAAAAATGAGTTTGTCGTGTCATTCTGCTGTGGACAGAACGGTTCACTGCTCCATCAACGTTTCATGCCAAATCGCTATATTTCCTTGTTTAAAATGTACTGCAAGATACAGTTTCTTTCCAAGCTGCGATAAGCGAAAGCCCTGTTTTTAGCCTAAACACGATAAATCCTCAAATTCAATGAGCGCTCTACACAATCCAGCATGGCGGCACTCTGAACAGAGGTTTTTTATGTTCATTTATTCCTCAAAATGAGTCCTAGTTTTCTAGTCGACTAGTAGTAGATCATTTAAGCCATTTGTATTATCAGTAATCACATATATTGATTTAATTAAATGGGAGAGAAACCATATGAGCGTTTTTAATTGCCTATTCCGCATTTCAACGTATGCATAAAGCTTGCCACAAAGAACCGGCAAAAAGTAATGATTATGCATGAAAGATTTGAATTGTTTATTAATAAACTAGTGTTTTCTGTCAGTGTCAGCAACAAAGATAAAGTTGATGATGCTTACTCGCCATCTTCGCAGTGAACGCGCATAGGCCTATAGAAACGCATACTTCGAATTAGCCTACATACGCAGAGAGTTGCCAATTTATTTTAGTTTTTAATTGTTTTGTTTAAAAGTAGATATTTAAAGCTTTCTGTAGCCTAGTTCTCAGGCCTGTGTGAGGCAAGCATCGCTGTGTTTCGGTTCATATTATGAGACGCGCTCCGGTTCACCTGCGCGCCTCTGTGTCCTGATTATATTGTCTGATATTTACTTCTAATGTATTAATCCAGTCAATTTGTCGATGAAACATTTATTAAAATGAAGATACAATTTATATGAAACGAAATTTACAAGCTTTCTACAAAACAAAACTTAATAAGTGGTCAAAATCATGTCTGACGCACATGAATTTTGAATTTTGATCCTATCTTACTCATCTCATGCGGTTCCCTTTTCATAGCCTACTCAACATAGATGAAATAATAAAAATAAGTAATGTAATATTATTAAAAACAAATGTGAAACGTATATTTTATGTTTATTTATTTATTTATTTTTTACTTATATTTAAGCGTCATGCTGCTCCGCTTTGCTCACATGTTATGTAGCCTGTGTGTGTGTGTGCATGTGCTTGAGGGGTGCCCATCCTTTTTTTGAATATCGTTATCATATATTGATCATTTTTAATAATTCGTTTTTTTTTTTTCATGCAGGTTTGACTCTTTACTAAAAATGACTTTACTAAAAATGATACAAAAAATGGATGGATTTATAGTGTTTTGGAAAAAAATAAAATTAACTTTTAAATTATCATTAACAATATTGTTGTTTGATTTAATAATTATTGTTCAAAATGTTCAGACTGAACCAATAAAACATTTAAACAGGATAATTTGAATATTCACAAAATGTGTGGGTCTAGGTAAAAAATGTAGTTTTCCTGAAAACTATTGAAATGGATTTATAGCGTTTTGGAAAAGAGCTCTTCATTTAGACAAATGCTTAAAGGGATAGTTCACCCCAAAATTTAAATGTTGCCATTTACTCACCCTTATTTTGTTCCAACCAAGCATGTATGAATTTTTCTTCTGTTGAACACAAAAGATGTTTTAAGGAATGTTGGTAATCATACGTATGTTGTTCCTACTATGGAAATCAATGGCAACATTTTGAAATCAAGTAAATGACAACATTTTAATTTTGGGGTGAACTATCCCTTTAACACAGTCAAGTGAAATGTAGGGCTGGGTAAAAAAAAAAATCTATTTTTCGATTAATCATTTTTTAAAGTGTGGTCGATTCAAAATCGATTCTCAATGGCCACAAATCGATTTTTCCATATTCAGGGCTCACGGTGCTGCGTCGTCTCTCTCTACACAAGGCAAGTGCTGCAGGCGTCGGTACACACTTGCGTTCAGGAGTGGGGACATGACAGAATATTCACTTGCACAGTCGGGGCAGCATTGCAACTAACGTTTATCATTTTCACGTCGTCTTAAGTTTTACCAGTTTAAACATTCAATCAATTTTAAACCAACCCGTGCTCGCGCACTCTTAGAGATGTCTTTCACTGCGTGCACATACAGTAAAGCCTAAATCCACCTCACAAACAGCTCTCCAGTAACAAAAGTTTTTTCCCTGGATTATCATATCGCTTTAACAGTTAAAAACACGCAAAACTATGTCAAAACTGGTCTTGGTGAGTAACCTCGTAAAGACAGTCGGTTATGTCTTAAATAAGCATTAAACGCGTCTGACAGACAGTATAATGAGACCGTAATGGATCCGTGCGCTAGTTCTAAAAGTGAACGCAGCCATTTGTCTTGTGTCTGTCATTAATTCTGTTGTCATAACATAATATAGCATTAATTGTAAGCAATCAGAATTAATAGCTTATGTATTTAATTCAGTCAGGACTAAAAGACTATCCAGTGTTATTTAACATTAGATTACTTTACTCAGTTTCTGTAGTATTTCTGACCTCCCTAAAAACGTTTTTTCTCTTCATTTGTGTCTTTATTCTTTTGTATTTATTTGTGCTACTTTTTCAATTTAATTCAAAGATTGAAATCAAGCTTCCATGTGTTGCATAAACTCTTAACAAAAAAATGACCCCATTTTGTAAAAACAAACATTTAGGTAAGATCAATGTAATAAAAAAAAATGTCTAAATATATATTTATTTATCTATATCTATCTTAAACATACAATAACCTGATTCTGTCTGATCAAGGCGTGTGACTGTTCTGAATTTTCAGCATCAATTTTGCATCTTGCATCAAAATCCTTTAGTGTATAGTGTAAAACAGAAAGAGTTTTATATACAGGTTTGTGCCTCTTAATTTCTTTTTTATTAATTAACCACTAGTAAACTTATGTCCACGGTTCTTTTTTTATAAACAGAGGATTTGTATTACATCTATATTCATTATAGTTGAATCGAGAATCGAAATCGAATCGAATTGAGAGCTTGCGAATCGAAATTGAACATCTGAATCGATACCCAGCCCTAGTGAAATAAGTGTAAACTGAGTGTACAAAACTGTTAATCACTATGGTACTAAAAACACTTACGCTACAGTAACTTCTAAGAATCAGCACGTAAATGAAAATAAATGTAATTCGTTTATCTTGGAGCAAATGTAGATGTTGTTTAATGATGTTCAATTGTGAATAATGGCTGCATAGTTTTTTGCTCAGTATGAACTTCTAAACATTTGAAGGAAGGGGCTGAAAAACACTTGTTTTCTTCATTTCATTGCATTGGAGAGATGTTAAAAGGCACATCACACCAGAACATGTTTTTTATATACGTATATAATGCACAGATTGATAAGAAACGAACGTGGGAGAATATGTGCCGAGAGAAGCCTGATGTGGTTCGAGACCGAGAGCATGAGAGGAACCTACAAAGAATTGCTACCAGGTGAAACCTCGTTCAGTTCCCTTTTACTAACACTATCTTGATTAACCGAGCAATTGCTGACCTCTTGTGCTGTTTTCAGTTTAATGTAGTTCATCGTTTCTTTGTGTGATGCCTTCAGAGGTGTGGTGCAGCTGTTCAATGCGCTGAAGAAACATCAGAAGAATGTGGATGAAAAGATGAAGGAAGTTGGGGGTTCAGAGAGAAAGAAATCCAAAGTCCTGTCCTCCGTGTCTAAGAAGGACTTCATTGATGTACTTCGAGGAGCAGATGTGGCTCATGCATCGACCGTGAAGAAGGAGAAAGTGGTGAGATTACTTTACTTTAGGGCTGTCGCGGTTATGGAATTTCCCTTGCGGTAATGTGGGGTGGATCAATAGCGCGATATGCGGTATTACCGCCTTTTATTTATTTATTTAATTTATATGTTTTTGTTGCTATATAAATAAAGTTTACGATGTGGACAAAAACGAGGACATTTTCAGTAACCAATGTAACCGAAACTTAACAACGTTTGAAAGACTAAGCGTCGCATTGAAAGACTTTCACTCAGCGCGCAGATTGTTATGACAAGGGACTTTGAGCGAGCACGCACTCACGTCTTCAAACAACACAAACGAGCGCTGTTTTGCTCTCTTTCTCCGCATATTATTCAAATAATTTGACACGATAGTAAAAGGTCGGAAGACCGCAGTTTCACGTGGAGCATTTGGAGATTTTTAGAGATCAGAGACTAAATGAACAACATCTCAACACTAAATGATGAAGACCGACTCATAGACGCCTGTCTCAAAAACAAGCTGTTGCATTTCGACGATATGGGAAAATAAAAGCCCGGGCTATTATTTCAAGTTTACGGTTTTCGTTTTGTTCATATTACACTTTTATTGTTAGTTTGAATTAATTTGACAGACAGCATTCGCTGATGTTGATCAACCTAGCGAAATTCAGAGCTGCCAGCTCTCACGAATTCACCGTGAGACACACGCAATTAACACTTAGCAAGCAGGTTAGTTAAGCTCTCAGATTCTGTCAATTTTATTATGCAATTGAATTCAAACAATAAATACCGTTTTGGCGCTTGTACATGTTACACGACAGATCCCTAGCACACGTGAACCGATCGTCTCTACTAGCTAATGGAAAAAGAACACAAACACTGTTGAAAGATACAGTATGCTACAACTTACCAAAATGTATTCCTCATGCATAATGTCAACCAATCATTTTTTGAACTCTTCCCTGAACTGAAATGTAGTAGTGGGCTGTATTTCCACACGACTGACATCAGTACACACACAAGCCGGCGCGAGCGCGACTCACTCGTGTACTGCAGTTTGGCTGATGTCAATGTTGCCCGGCCGCATACCGCCTCCCATGGCCGGAACTGGTATTACGACACCTGCCGGGCCGGGGCTAGTCATTTAGCATGCTAATTTAGGTTTATATTTCGGCAGCACTATAACTTGTCAGTTTTTTAATTACATCATTGCACTTATTTCTTCTCATTCTTTTGATGCGTGTAGCTAATTTTTTGGATATTTTTACCTCAATTATTACAGATGGCACCTTTAAAATGATGATGCGACAAATATTTCGCTTCCCTTTGACACGAAAAGCTTTTCACGACTTCAAAGACAGACGCAGGTAATCGCACGCGCTCTGCCGATCTCTCTCATTCACTGTCTGTGTGAAGCCTGTAGGCTACACATCACCATGATAAACAGTCTTGTTATCATTATGAACTTGTTTAACATTCAATACACATGCATTAAGTTCAAAACAAGAAGGGTATAGCCTTATAAAAAAAAACGTGAATATCGCGGTTACGTGCAATCCTCTGCGGTTGACTTGTCAGAAGCGCGGTACTACAATATTGCGGTTACCGCGACAGCCCTACTTTACTTTCCACACACACAAAAAATAATAGGAGAAAAATAAATCAGAAGACATAGATAAATATGTGCAATTAATCGCAAATTAACTATGATATGAATGCGATTAATCGCGATTAAATATTTTAATA
Organism: Pimephales promelas; assembly: GCF_016745375.1. Next base: position 2,543,448 of record NW_024121643.1, read on the forward strand.
GTTTGACAGCACTATATATATTAGGTGAAATAATAGATATTATGTCTTGACATTTAACTGAAATGAGATTAAGCTGAAGTACTAACAATTCCAAAACTGAAATAAAAGTAAATTCAAGATAAATGTAAAATGTTTTACATGAATTTGATCATGGTTTGTCTAATCTATTATTTGATTTTGATGAGTCTCCGGGTCGGATTTTTTGTGAACTCCATCGAATGTGACGTGCATGCGCGCTCCCGAGGCTCTCTCCTTTATATACAGTCTATGTGACGGCAAAACGTCTGATAACACCAAAACACTCCTGCCTCCAGCACAACACACACTCCAACACAAACTCCACATACATATAAAACACAAAAGAAAACTGTATCTGCTGATGCTCGTCCGACCAAACGTGAATCAGATCGACTTCGGACGAAAACACGGATCAACATCGGCAGAGCGTTTGAATTATGGAGAGACCTCCGCTGTTTTTATTGTGATGAATTACAAGTTTTCAGATATGCTGAAATAATGTAAACTAATGAAATAGCAGAGTAAACTACAACACACATGAGACATGAAATGAACACAAAAGACTGTTTCAGGATAACAAAAAGTCGGTAATTTAGGATGTAACTTTTATTTTATGTACCAGATCTACTGTGTAACGTCACTCATCCGCTACTATCATATTGTGTATAACACACACTTCCAGACACGTTCAGTCATGTGACTTCCTACGATCTTACTGATACACTGAAATTGTTCAGTTTAGTTCACTAACCGTTTTCGTTGTTATATTATACATTCCCCGATGTTGAAATTGCTGATACACCAATAGTTAGTGAAGTGCCTTATGCTAGATAACACCATAAATGTAGCGTTATCATGTTACGATCGTGGAGCGTTAGTTCAGTCAAGCTGATAACAGTAGTCTATTATTGTAGCGTTGCAGTTGGGAGTGTACATGAGTGTTCAGCATGTTGTGTGATTCTTTCTCCGGTGTGTGTAAAGTCTCAGTGTGACCGTGAGTGTTCGCTCTTGTGTTCGAGCACGAGCGCTCTTGGAAAAATTGGTTGCAATCTGAAACATCACCGATAGAGGGCGCTAAAAAATACATATAGCACCTTTAAAAGAAGAAGAATGTCATTTTTATTATTTTGTCAGTCTGAATTATTTTTTTTGGTAATTGAAAGCCTTGCATTACTGAACCCAGTCCGTGCGCACCTGCCGGGCCTACAAATCAAATGCTTTGGTACATTCACACAAATGTTGCACAACATTAAACACTAATTATTATTATGTTGTTGTTTTTTACAGTGGGTCATAATCATATCTTTCAGTTTGTCAGTGTGTTAGGAATTGTTTTTCTGCGCATTTGTGTGCCGTACGCCAACGTCCGTATCGATAAATCTCAAAGTCACCGTGGTTTTGGGTGAACGCTGGGAATTTGGTGTAGGGATGTCCCGATACCACTTTTTCACTTCCGATACCGATACCGATGCCGCACCTTTGGCTTTTGCCGATACCGATATTAGTCCGATATTTTTTTTTTCGTGGTCCGACGTGCCGTATACGGCCCACAGGGTGGTTTATAGGTTTAACTTTGTGAAAGACAAAACAAAACAAACACAAAAGTAAACATAATACATATCTTTGGAAAGCTGAGAAACTCGTGATTCGAACGACGTAAACCATTTTAAGATACAATCAACACAGCGGGCACAATCTGTCTCTTTGTCAGACCACCAACAGCCAAAACAAACCAACACAAACTGGAAGAAACTCACCAATTAGCCATCTGTTAGTCCACATTCCAACAAAAATGGTTTGGTTTCACTGTAAAGCGTCTATACAATCCAATTTGAAGAAGTTTTTGGTCCAAAACAATTGTATATATGAATAAACATCCATGGAATGTAAATAGTAGCATTTCGCGTTAGCCGACAGCGCTATCACAACTTCGACGCACTAATGCTACGTTCACACCGGACGCGAATAGGGCGTCAGGCGCGAATGATTTCAATGTTAAGTCAATGCAAGAAAAATTCCTACGGCGCGAATGAGGCGTGGAGCGCGGCGCGGAAGACGCGAATACGCCTCATTCGCGCGTCAAGTTGGCGCGAATTGAGCGTTGTGCATTCACGCGTTTGACGCGAATTCGCGTCTGCCGCCCGAGTTGAAAAATCTGAACTTTGGCGTGAATTCGCGCCGCGTTAACCAATCAGGAGCCTAGCTGCTTGCTCACGTGGTGAAGTGTCTGGATGCTTCAATAAATTATTTTGTTAATATGACTAAATGCATGGTGGGATTATGCACAACAAAGCAAATGTTTCATCACTTAAAACATTATTTCTATATGGAGACATGTTCATTTTGTATTGAATGTTATTCATTCCATATCTAGAAATAGTATTATGTTGTAAAGACAATCAACATATGTGCATAAATTCGTGTCTGGACGTGAGAGAGAGAAAAAAAAAATCACAGGACAGGTTAATAACTTTTGAAGGCTGGCTCTATTTATCATCAAAACAAAAATAAATGACAGCTAGATTAGATGGATGAGGGCGAGGGTGATCCTCGCTCAGATGCGGGACAACAGGTCATCAAACTGGGCGCGTGACAGGTGGAAGTACCGCTGACAGCGGCCGTCATCCAGCGCAGCTCCTGGAGCGAGCAAATGGTGAAACTCGCCAAACGGTTCGGCTCCGAAGGGTCCGGTGGACACAAATATACGGCGACGATGATCCCCACGCCGCTGTTCTGCTATCCAGAGTAAATCGGTAACTCTCTTGATGAATGCTCGGTCGACATAAAAACAATGACCGCCAACGGATTTTGATTCTGACGCACGTAAATTTCGCTTCAAACTTTACGCGCACCAGTTTCGCTCTTGACACGCAAAGCGAGAGTGATTCTCTGCGCGCGTGTGCGTAAACACAACAATCATCACGTGACAGGCTGCGCCGCTAAACTGGATATCGCTCATATTTTTTTCTCCCCTCCGATCTCCGATCTAGCGTTCTGGGCCGGTATCGGCGCGATACCGATGCCGTGGATCGGATCGGGACATCCCTAATTTGGTGTACGCACTTTTTATAAAGGAGGGCCAGTGTGTCCACTTGCTGACACTGTTTACATTTCAGGCCTTTTTGAGTTAATTCATGTGTGTGAATTATGAGACTGGCTCTTCTAACTCGTTCTGTTGATTGATCGTAGCGGCCTGTAGAGGTGAAGGTGGAGAATTCGTCCTGGAGCGTGTTAAAGGATGATTTCATGATGGGCGCGTCCATGAAGGACTGGGATAAAGAGAGTGATGAAGAGGACAGACAAGAGCCTTCTGACGCCGACAGCAGTGAATCGGACTGATCCATGTGCCATCGTGTAGTGCTTCATACAAGTGGATTTCCAGACCCTGCGCACAGAGAGAAGGCTCGACATTACCCAGAGTTCTCGGAGGGTGGAGTAATGAGACTGGAGTAGGGACAGACACTCATCTGGGATGTTGCCCTGATCTCCTGGGTCTTTTTTTGAGTGCGTTGATGAGTGCTGCAGGTTTAGCCAAACTGTTTCTGTATATAGTCATTTATATCAGTGTTTTGATAATAAATAATTTGTCGTGATTTCTGTTGTCTTTTATGTTGGTGCAGTATATCATGTTGCAGATAAAGTGAGCAGTACGAGAATCATGGCTGTAAGTTTCATATTAGACCAATCCAAATATTGCGAATTAAGAAACAAATCCACTTTATTAAGAGTTGCTAATGGCATGTTTTGGTATAAATGTGTAATACTGCGTTCAAAAGTAAAATTTTCATTCTTTCGACAGGCAAGAATCCACTTGCACGTAACGTTGTTCAGCACAATGATTATCCTTGCTGCTAGCGAACATGGGATTTTCTTTAACGATGAGTTTTTTTGTTGTTTTTTTTTGGTTTGAGGATGAGATGTCATGCAACTTGTCCATTATTTGCCTAGCTTTTATTTTCTAAAGACGAGGTAGTTGCTGATATCTACCGCCTCGATGGCAGGACAATCTTTCAATTAGAGCCAGACCGATATATCGGCAGGCTGATATTAGGCATTTTCCAAACTATCGGTATCGGCAGTTATAATGGCCGATAAATGAATATTTCAAAAATAAAATAAAAACGGACGAAACACCATTGAACCATGTCATGAGTGTTGGAGTTGTATAGTTTGTCCACCAGAGGGCACTCTACACCGTTCCTGTTGGGCACAATACATACATTGCTTGAATAACAATTAAAAGAACATCCCCATCAGTTTTCTTAACTCAAATAAGCAGGACAAAATTTGTGACTATCACGTCCAGTTTTGCTGAGAGTGAAGCGGAATTAGCTACTAATTATTACGTTACGTTGTTACAGTGTAGTTGACTGACTGTCCTTTTGACAATGTGACTCTTTAATAGCGCGTGACGGTTATAGCAATGAGACGTCCCATCTCTCCTTGGCCTGTTATATTGAAAATGTATGTTTTTCAATTTGCAGTATGACGTTATCCATTTGCTAAATTATGGCTCATCATAGACTAGCTAACCACAAAGCTAGCTAATGCCACTATCTTCAGTCTGTTCTGTTGTGACAATGCATTTTAAAAAGAAATTTGTTTCTTTTGTTATTATATTATTTTTACTAAAACTCATAAATAACTATAACTAATGTTAGGAAAATCTGTTAATGTTTTGTTGCGTGTTTCTGAAAAAAAAAAAAATATCGGAATATCGGATTTTAAAACCCAAAAATATTTGTGTCGGTATCGGCCTTCAAAATCCTTTATCGGTCGGGCTCTACTTTCAATTCATTTGGAAAATCGCTCCTCCTCACAACGTAAGGATCACGTCCAACATATGTTTGATTTTTTTGTTTATTTCTTTCTCTTGTAAGCGTGTAAATTAGTACAGTACTGACTTTCCTCCATCTCATCCATTGCGCTCTTCACTCCCTGCCCTCCATCTGAATTCCGCCCGTCATCATAATCACGCGACTGAAACCCAGCTATTGAGAAGCACCCAAAGTTTCTAGTAAAGGGTCAAAAGACCTTGATTACTTTGGTTCTGGTGTTTTTAATAAGGGTTGTATCTAAATCCTGATTTAGAATCATTTTAATCTGATTGTTACATTAGGTGTGAAATATGTTGTTCAACACACACCTCACAAATTCGAAATACTTCTTGGATCACTGTGACCTTAGTCAGGGGGTTTAACTCTGCTTATGGAGGGTCTATACGTTCTGCACATTCAGCTCCAACTTTCCCCAACACACCAGCTTAGAAGCTTCTAGTGATCTTGATTAGCTGGTTCAAGAGTTTGATTAGCCTTCAAATGCTCTTCGTTTCCTGTTTACACTAAACGACCCCAACAATTGATTGAGTAATTGTACAAAAAATATACATTTTTAATCATACAAATAATATATAATTTTTTTTGTTTACTTCTCATCTATCCATTAATGCTGTGTGTTTGGAGGTATAAAGTACTTTTGTATCCATATACCACACAATTCCTCAACTACACCATTAGCTTGCAAATGAAATAGTATATTTTATGATGCATTGCATTTATGCTCTAGTTCTAAAAAATTTCAGATCTATACCGGATTTTTTTATTTTTTTGGCACATGAAGAAAATATATTTAGTTTTTTTTTCACATTTCCCATTAATTTCAATGTGGGGTCATATTGACCCCGAAGACCAGAAGTGTAAACCTTTTTTTTTACATACCTTCAGAACAACCGAATCAAGCCCAGTTTTTTTGTGTGTGTATAGAAAGATAATGTAGGAAAAGTCACAAAATCATATTCCACTGAGATGAAGGGAACCTTTTTTATAAAGTAAAAGTCGATTGGGGTCGTATAGACCCCATGACCCGATTGAGGGCTACATTTGGTGCTGGACACCAAAGGAGTAAAAGTACAGATACCCCTTGCTAAATTTGTCTCAAGTACAAGTACTACAGTCACATATCTACTTAAGTAAAAGTACTAAAGTACTTGTTTTTAAAAGTACTTGAGTATCAAGTGTACACGAGTAAATTTACGAAATATTGCATTACTACTGCCACAGTGCTTACATTTATGTACAGACAGACAAATGTTAATACCTTGGAGAATGTAAAAGGAATTGAATGTAAATCAAGGCATTTTCATAATTTTCCATGTTGCTTTATTTAAAATGGAAGAAAATTCAGACTGATCTCATGAAGTAGCGTGTGTATGCCACGCCAATTCGTATATCCATTTTTGGCGTGCTATCAAGACGCATAATCGCCTTTCAGCGTGTTTATGAACGCCGTTGACTTAACGTTATTTAAATATATGACTTACCTCAACCCCGTCCCTAAACCTAACCGTCACTGGGGTTAATGGCATTTATGACTGGAGATTTGACAATAGAACAATAGAATAGAATTGTTAGAATTGTTACAATAGACAATAGAAAATTGAAATAGTCTGGCGAGGTTTGGCCACGGGTCGGCACATTCCCGGGATGGACCTGCTGCGTCTTCATCCATTGTTTCGTCTCTTATCTAAATCTAAACCATTGACTTTGGTGGAAAGCTGCATAGAAATATACACTAGACGTCACCTTGGCTACGGCAGTTCATTGGAACGAATGCGTCAATAGAGCCGCCATCTTGAAACAGGGGAGCCCCTCCACTTTAATGCATCAGCGTCAATGTAGTAGACACAGGTCTAACGGAAATAAAATCACCATAAATCATCATGAATGCGATTTTTCTTGTTTTTTTTTTTTGGTTTGTTCCAACGGTTAGACATGTATTTATCATTGATTCCAGAAAGAAAATTTTATTTTATTTTTTTTTAAAAACATTCTTTCTAGTTTCATCAGATTTCATCCGTGAACATCATACGCTGCACAAAAGTCCGCCACCATCAATGAATTCGACGTAAAGGCAGAGATAGCAGCGTTACCTAGCTACTTCCTATGACAAGACCCCTGTTCCAAGATGGCGGCGGTTTTGACGCATGTTTAGAACCCCAAGGTGAGGTCTAAGCTGTGTCTGAAATCGCTCCCTATCCACTATATAGTGCACTATATCGGGTGTCGGCCATTTTGTAGTGGTGTCCGAATTCTGAGTGAACGACATCATTCCCTACATTCATTCACTACTTTTACCCACAATCCTCTCTGAATTCGAGTGTACATTCGATGTACACTCGCTGAAGCCCTATTTCCCACAATTCAATGCGGAGAGAACTGAGCGCGCATGAAAGTTCGGCGCGAGCAAGTTTAAACCAGAGATTACATTACATCCAGTGGAGGATTTGAAAAATATCCGTTAATCGTCGTTTTGAACGTAATAACGGTCGCCGGAGGGCGCTCGACGACACGTCATCTGTGAACGTGAGAGTTGATGTACAATTTCAGTCGATGAAACTACAAAGCTGGCACGGAGGTATAATTACAAAATAAAGTCATTATGATTGTTATTGTTGTTAATATTATTTTATAAAGTAGGTAATGTAAGATAAAAGGAGTTTTATCAGTACGCGTGACGAAGCCTTTTCTGCGACAGCTCCAACTCTCCGACGCATATATGTCTATGGGAAAGCTGAAGGTGATTGCTGATAGGCTGTCCCAATCAGTGGGGCCTGCACAATCCAATCACGTTTGAGAGTGAAACAACAAATTGAGGGTTTCAGAGATTTTTCTTAGTAGTAGTAAAGTGTACTCACAGTTATGGATAGAAATGTAGTGGAGTAAACAGTACAACATTTCCCTCTCAAATGTAATTGAGTAAAATCATGAGTACTCCTCCGAGTAAAGTACAGATCCCTCAAAATTGTACTTAAGTAAACGTACTCTGTTACTGTCCGGCTCTGCTGGACACCATCTACTTTAGCTGACCACAGGGAGGCGCTGCTGTCAAAGTAGTTCAGTGCTCTTCCGCTGGTTCGACTCTCTGACCTCTTATGACAAGTGGGTTCTGTACATGCAATCTGAACTCACACTTTCCATCATGATATGGGCCACACGGTGTATTCTATTATCTTAGGCTCATTAGGACTGTAGATTGTAACATAACAGGCCGTTTTAGCAGAAGTGCACTGTTGGCATCTCTGATTGGAGGTTTGCCAGGAGTTGACCTTTGAACTTTAAGGGTGCAGCCTTGCCGGAAAGACAGTTGTGCTGATTCTAGACTTTCTTTTCTTTATCTCTGTCAGTCCAGCTATGTGTCCACACCCAGTTGAGATGTATTTACCCAGTGTATGACGGCACAGCCGTCGTAAAAGGCCCATTTGTCACGACAACACTGTGACCTGCCACTCAGGAGGACAGAGCGCCCTAGAAAGGGTCAAGCTCCCTTACTCATCTTTTCATAGCCGCCAACAAAACCTCTTCCTCGTTTCATCAGCTTGCTCGAGTCAAAGCAAGTGATTGTGAGAACTATCAGGTGGACCATTTTCTACACTTAATATGATTTGGCTTATTCCTTAACATCCTTAACCTTTTTCTCCCTCTGTCTTTGTTGGTACTGATTTAGTGATAACATCTGGTTTCCAGCAGTCGGTGGGGTTCTGAAGGCCTGTCATTCCTGAAAGATTACTGGAGTGTGGGCCGGGTACAAAAGGCTTTGGCAAATGATGATTTTTTTTCTTAAGCGTAAGCTCAAGGGATGGGAGAGTAAATCAAGCAGGTGCTTTGAGGGAGCCTGCCATTACTTGTTCCACACAGAGAATCTGTCTCGGGCCTGTGATCCAACCTCCCAAAATGGGTTATCAGCTAGATGTTTATGCACTGAGGCAACAGCTGGGCCTGCTTTCTCGTTCCTTATCAGTTGCCTGTGTCATAACGGTAGTAATAACATAAGCTATTTTTGCAACATTTTTTTTGGACTATACATAATGAAGCAAGATAACGGTTCAGATTAGATGGGTGGTTTTATACTAAGACTTCTCTGTCTCATTTCATTGAATTTATAAAGGCTATAAATATAAACTGCACCACACTGCAGAATAATAAAGTCCATATTTTATGCCTGAAACCCTAATGCTGTTTGTCTGATGATGGATATCTTACATGAAGACAGTGAAATGTGATTGATTGATCATTTTGTCCGTTACCATGATTGTGTACTCTAAACAACTGATAAGTGGATGTTTCATTGTAAAAATGAATATGCTTTATCTAATCAAAAAAAATTGTGGCAACAGATTACAAGCAATATTATTAATTCAATTTAACAAATTAGAATTGAGTAATAATTAATCAAATTAATTCCTTAATAGTTAACCATTTAAAATGAGTAAAACTTACAACAACCACCAAAAAACATAAATTGAAGTCACCATTATGGTGATCAGTGTTTGTTTTAGGTTTGTTTTAAAATTACGTTGTTCTCCTTCAGTGATTCTGCTTGTTAACATCAGGTGCCTTCAATGTTGGCAATATAAAATAAACAGTTCTTAATTAATCTTTGACATCTGTCTGTTAGTGAGATATTTTTGTTAAATTTTTTGGTGTAAACTTTACTCATTTTAAATGAGGAATAATTTTCTAATTTGTTAACTTTAATTAATAATATTGCTTGTAATCTGTTGCCACAATTCTATTGATTAGATAAAGCATATTCATTTTTACTGTGCAGAATCGTGAACACACAAGACTTGTCAAATTAAAACTAAAACTAGTAAAAAATATTTTCAAGATTTGTTATCACAACATATTTTCTTTTGTCAAATCAACTTTATAATAATTTATTTAGTTGAGATAACTTATTATTTTGAGTTTCTGATGATTGAGTTAATCTCCTTCATTGTATTAACTCACTTTTTCCAGTTCAATCAACTTAAAATTTTAAGGCAACCAGGTTACTTACTTTTTTAAGTTAAACCAACAATATTTTTTTACAGTGTATAGGCTAACTTCTGAAGACATAATTATCTAAACTACGTATAAAAAACAAATTTAGCTTGCAGTGCATCATTAATTGTATCAATGCAAATTGATGTTGCAGTGTAATGAATTAACAATTGAATAGATTACACAATATTTAAAATATTACAAATGGCCAAATGGTTCAAGGTCCAAATGAGAGTTTCAGTGCAGCTTCAAAGGGCTTTAAACGACACCAGGCGACGAATAAGGGTCTTATCAAGGACCCTTCGAGTCATGACTCGAAAAAAGATTTGTTCATTTTGATCAACGAGTTCGAACAGGAGAGTCGTTTCGCTAGATAAGACCCTTATTCATCGTCTGGTGTCGTTTAAAGCCCTTTGAAGCTGCACTGAAACTGTCTTTTGGACCTTGAACTATTTGGTTCCCATTGAAGTCCATTATATGGAGAAAATCGTGGAATGTTTTCATCAAAAACCTTAATTTCTTTTCGACTGAAGAAAGAATGACATGGACCTCTTGGATGACATGGGGGTGAGTAAATTATCAGCAAAAGTTTTTTTTTTTTTTTTTTTTTTTATAGTGAACTACTCCTTTAAACGGAACACTAAGATTTGAATTACCTATGTAACACTTCAATAAAGTAATAAATATGTACAGTATGTTTTGTTGATGTGCCACCTGGGACTAATGGTTACAATGGTTTTTACGCAGCTGACTGTGACACTTTGGCTTCTCGAAATCTTTTTCATGCTATGTTTTGTGGTTTACTTTGACTTTCTATCGGGGAGGTTCAAGTTAGGGAGGTTCAGTCTGGTTTAAAGTAGCCGACCCAGTCCGTGGGCGTTAGGACCTGGCCGCAGTGCTGAAGCGAAACGGCACGCTGAGATATTTACACTGAAGTGCTCGGTAAACCCGCGCGCTGACGAATCTCCCGGTCTCACCGTGATGACCACAACCACGTGGTGAAGCCAGTCCTATATAAATCTCTCTCTCCAGCCGGCTGCCTTCAGATGTGCATGTGTGTGCTGGCACAGGGACCGTTGTTTTCCACCAGAAGGAATGGAGGCGTGCGTAAACTGAAAAGGAAATCGCTTTTACCTGCTCTTACAGTAATTTACCCCATCAGTCCGTTCACTCTTTTCTGTCCCACGACTTTAGGACGCGTGAGACAGGGACAGCTTTATTTTCTTCAGCATCTGCCGGTGCCAAAACGCGCAAACCTGTGCGTCAGAGGAGAGGCGATGCGACTTGCGGAGTGAGCAGAGGCTTTTCCTGGACCTCCACATCTTCTCATCGATCGAGTGAGGGTGAGTGGGAGGCGTGATTGCGCGGCCGTTTGGAGAGAGTTCGCGGCGCTCTGATGCGGTGGAAGTGCGCGCAAAAAGCCCGCAGGCGACGCGTCTGTCATCAACAACTGCATCAACGGACCTCTGAGAAGCAGACACTTTTGATGGCCGAATCAATAACTGTTTTAGTGCAGGGTCCGTGCTTTTGTGCACTTACTATGAAGTGATTTGGAATGACGATCTTAGTTTCTCTCCAGAATATAACGGATCTGACAGACCATTTCACGTTGGCACCTCGGATGGATTTGCAGGTACAATAACGAAATAGTGAAAGAGAGAGAGAAAACATTTGCCATTGATACGAGTGCGCAAAGTTTGAAGTTGGCAAACTACATTTTATTGAAATGATTGGGCTTCTGCGTGACTTAATTCATTAATTCGATTTTTCAGACTCGCTTCTGGTACAAAAACATAAGCACAAAATGAACTTGTACGTCTTGAGTCTCCTTCTGACCTTGGATTTAGCCACAGTGGCCGTCAGTTTATCCACATGCAGCACTCTGGACATGGAACAGTTCAAAAAGAAGAGGATCGAGGCCATCCGCGGTCAGATCCTCAGTAAACTCAAGCTGAGCAGTCCTCCGGAGATCTACCCCGAGCCCGAGGAGGTGTCCCGGGACATCATCGCTATCTATAACAGCACGCGGGACCTGCTTCAGGAGAAAGCCAACGAGCGCGCGGCCACCTGCGAGAGACAGCGCAGCGAGGAGGAGTATTACGCCAAAGAAGTGCACAAGATAGACATGCAGCCCTTCTACCCTGCCGAGAGTGAGTGTTTCAAACCTGTTTTGGGGTTGGTTGGGGAACGTGTGACTGAAAGCTTGTAGGCATGGGGAGTGTAAGTCCAGTAGTGTAAATAGGATCTCATATGGGCCCCAGTGCAAAAACACTTGATGGGCTCCCTGCCACCCCCACCCTCCTTCAGCCCAAATGAAAGAATGCAAACAGTCGAATACGACTATCAGATCAAACTACCAACAACGCACTCGATAATTTAGTGTCTTTGTGGTACTTTATTGAGTTTTAGCATTTGGATAAAACGCATAAATGCAATGTGTGAGAGCTTGCAAAATTGAAAATGCCATTTACCACAATCTTTTAACATAGTGGCTGGTGGTTTCGGCTGTCCCGGCACCCATAAAGGAACCAGCTAAATGCTACTTAACCCTCCGTGGTGCTAAAATTGTCATTCCCCTAATAATCCATAACTCTTGCAGATCTGGTTTATGATTTATTTTCTTCTTTATTAGATTTGTAGTTTAAAATGTCCTACATAATTGAAAAGAAAAAAAAAATGTGTTGTTTAATGTGAACCTCATGTAATGTGGGATTATCGTTTTACTTTGCAAGCTATTGCCAGATTCGTGACTACATTCTGAATGACTAGTTTGTCATTTAGTTAACATATTAGAGGTTCAGTCCCACTGGAATAACCAGGCTCCTTTTTCAAGCACACAGTGGCCATGCGTCACCCCTTGGAGGGGTTTAAATCCACAGGCTTTCGGTCGCAGCGCGGATTTAACCACTGAGCCACAGTCACCACATCACAGGCTATAGTGTGGTCTCCCCTGATCAATATTTGTGCAGCTGTCTGCAGTGAGGAGCGTCAACCAACCTCCTGCACCATCTTTACGTTATTTACGCAATTTAGCTGGGCTGAGCAATCATTTGAAAGGATATTTCATGTTCTCTTTTAGCAACCAGGAAACACAGACACACCATGTTTGAATAATGCTTCTCAGTGAACCGAAATACTACCCCACTGTGTCTTATTCAAGCAAATCAATGCTCTTAAATGTCCTTATTGTACCATTAATTATGTAATCGTTTTGAGTTCCCGGATCAAACGTGAGCATAAAAAGCAAAATAAACGAGGAGATATTTTATGCCCCGAGGTATATTTTGGATTAAATGTTATTCTTGGCTCTACCGGCTGTATAAATACTCCAAATATGAATAGAGATGGCCCAGTGCCAGCCCCAGTCAGTTTACAGGATATAAATAATCCCGTGTCAACAATCAGAGAAACGGCGCTGATTATTTTAGAATTGAACTTTGGCAATCTGCACTTTGAGATTGTGGGTTAGATCACAATGGCTCTGGCTGCCATATACGTAGTTTGGAGAAAGTACGATATGCATCACTTTTTGTAATCGAATTTTTTCTTATAATACACCAAATGGATCAAGTCCACTTTGTTCATTCTTGAAGTGAACTTTTGCCTGTGTGGTGATTAGATTCACTGTTTTGGACGTCTGCCTTGAACTTGAGCATGCGAGTACAGAATGGCTCGTCTGGTTTGTGATGTGAGTTGTCTGCGACAGGTTTAAAGCAGTATCATATGTGTCCCTGCTGGGTTTTGAAATCCCAGAATGCCTTGCGACGAGCTCAAGCGAAGCGACACAGAAATGTTGATTAGGGTACAACGGGGTGAACCTTAAGGGAAATGTACTTTCCAATTCTCAATTTAAATTCTCATTCTTTTTAAGGATGCATAAAAAGTAGAGATTCTGAAAGCTTTGCACTAGTAACAATACATCTATTTAATTATAAGATATGTTTTTATATGATAGTTTCATTACAAAGATGGTGTTCTCTAAGCTGGACACCCAACCTAATAAATTAACATTGAACTTCTGAATCTAACCATATCATGAAAACAAATGGAAAAGTCAGACAGCTATTTATTATTGTGCCTTTTGTCCCAATAGCACTTTTACGTAGGCTTCAGTTATTGAAAATATGTTGATTTTATTATACTTTAACAAGACTTTTGTCTCAAAAAAATATGTTCCATAATTGTAACAATTCTCATTTTCTACATACATTTACAACATTTGAAGGTTTCACTTTATTTTGATGGCCGCTTTAACACATTATGTTGACTATAGAGTTAGTTAGTTGACAGGTAGTTACTTACTGTCAACAGAATGTTCAAAAGGGCCAATCAAAATAAAGTGTTAACCATTTAAATTATTAAAGGTGCATTGCGCAAGTCTCTGAGGTTTTACAGAACTACGCCCCCTCTGGCAACCAGAGGTGTGCACGCTCATGGACCACACACACGCAGGCTTGCGCGAGCTGTTCATAACCAAAGGAACATCAGCCGCACAAATCTTTTGTTGCAATCATAATGTCTTCAGAGGTAATAAAATCTGTGAGTCATTTTAAATATATGAAAGGAAAGGCATTTGAGTAAATGCGTGTAGTAGAAAACTTCGATTTTTGTTTCCATTTATTTCCATGTTGAACTGTTTTATGTGCTTACTGGATACACTTATGATTATATTATTATGGAAACACGTTCATGAACAATATAAGTTATTACTTTGTATAGGACCCGTTTGAGATCTCTTCATCTTATTCCGACGCCTGGCACTAGACAAAAGTTTTATTTTATTTTCCTTGAGCGTGAACGCACATGACGTCACGCCCAGTCTCAAATCCGTCCCGAATCCCTCTTATTTATTTTACTGTACAGGATTATAAATCGCAATCGCAGTGATCAGAGAAAGGCTCGTTCAGCCCATCAGGCGATTGTTTAACCATGTATGGGTTAGAAAAACGTCTATTTTAACATGAAATGTTGCGCAATGCACCTTTAAATCGAATTAGTGCAGAATGATTGCATCAAGAATCAGCCAAAAGTGCTGCGGTGAGTTTTGTGCTATCTAGTGGTTTTAGAGGAGACTAAAATCAATTGGGCCTTTTACCACAGTGTGAATTTAACCCCGTTGTACACTATACATATAGTTAAAAAGTATGGACCAAAAAATAGTTCAGTCTAATAGGCTTGCTATGGTAGTCGGTGTTACCGGTGTTCAGTCGCAACACCGGTTTAATGACATGCCCATCGCGGCACCGCGGTTGGCATGTGAAAAAAAAATAAAATTTAAAGCCTTAAAAATATTGAACGCAATTACGCAGTACTCGTTAAATCCTGCCTATAAACACACACGACCCACAGAAATGACGCGCGTCGGTATTGAGTTCTCTTTCGGGCTTGAACAAAACACAAAACATTTAATGACATGCCCATCGCGGCACCGCGGTTAGCATGTGAAAAAAAAAATGTAAAGCCTTAAAAATATTGAACGCAATTACGCAGTACTCGTTAAATCCTGCCTATAAACACACACACGACCCACAGAAATGACGCGCGTCAGTATCGAGTTCTCTTTCGGGCTTGAACAAACCAAAACACACAAATTATGCCAAAATGTCCATAAGAGCAGTTTTAAACGAACGTAGAGGTTTGTGAGAAAATGGGACGCGTGTCAGATCGCGTCTCTGTTAGCAACGGCTATCCGAATTCGCTCACTCGTTTTTACTTACTCCTTCGAGTGAACAGTATTAGTGGACTAACGTAGGGAATAGGCCTAGTAAATGAGGGTTTAGGGGGCGATTTCTGATTCAACCCATGTTCTAAAGCAGTGAAAAATAGAGGACACTGATAACGCGTTGACAGACAGGACCGAGCAGGTAATATTTAATATGAAACAGTCTCAACTTTCAAATTCGGTCAGTCAAAGAAAATCAAACAATAAATAGGCCTACCGTTTTGTGGCTCTTTAATGTGTCGTGCCTGATAAAGCCAAGTTCCACCGACGTTAATCTACTCTCCTGACTGCTTTGTCGGACAAAAATGGTGGATTTTCAGTCGGTCAGATCACATGTCTGTCAATCAAAAGTTAGTTTCGTTTCGGCACAATAACAAAACAGTTTTGTTCCCACACTACTGCACCGTTATGTATGCCCGTGAAAACGTGCGCATTTTACGTTTGCCTTTAAATTAGCGATTTAAACCCCCCCGCCGGTGACACCGGTATTACGGGTGTTGTCACACGTCGATTAACCGGTGAGAAAATATCTTCACCGTCACAACCCTACAGACTAATTAAAAATGAACAAAATGTACTTTATGTGCTATGTATTTTACTGGCGTTAGCTTAGCAACACGCTAACATCAAACTTCACAGAAACCAATTGTGAGTCAAGCATCCAGTGCACTTCCTGTCAGGAGCGCTATTTGCAGTCACTCATTATCTAGAGCGTTCCAAAATGGTCAGTCGTGAGATTCCATTTCAGATCAGAATCCTTAGAAGGCAGCTGCCTATGAAGATAGTGCAGATTCTGGAGCAGAGCCAATGTGTGGCGAAGAAACAACGAGCAAATAGAAAAGAACGAAGAGTATATAGGACATAGTTAACTTTTTCCTGGACTTGGAATGAAGTGTCTTGTGTCAGAATAATGTGCTGGCTAATAAACACACACAGGCTATCTGCCTTATTTGGTTGGGCGCCAGGAAGCGCTCGCAGGGCACAACGGCACTGGAAGCCACACAAATATGTGAGAGAGAAAGAGAGAGATATAGAGTGGGGCTCACGCGGAGACAGAGTGCTGGCAGAGCCCACACAGCACTATTTAAACTCCAGAGCAGTGTGTGTGTATGCCACATGCTCCATGGAAAATTCCAGCCCGAGACCCACTGTTGCTGGGGTGTGGAGCTGGAGTCACTGGAGAGGTTCTCCCCTCTCCCCACCTCCAGCCAAGCTCATGTGCTCTTACCAATACAGCTTCTTCAGTGGCTCGTGCATGGTTCAGCAAAGAACGCTCTTCTGATCAAGAGTTGCCTGGATGGTTCTGCAGAGTTTAAAGGGGGGCCTATTATGCTTTTTAAAAAAATATTATTTCAACTTTGTCTGCAAAGAGATCATACCTTATACCCATTATTCTGAATATCAGTGTCAGTGTTTCTGAACTCCTGAAACGCCTCCATTGTAGTCTCTTATGGGAACGAACACGTCACAATATTCCTCATTTACATAATTCATACTTAGAATAAAGGGATGAGGCCTGGTTAAATTAGGTAGTAGTGCGTTGGTTACGGTAAGGGGCGGGACATTTCCCAAACACACTCAAAGTGATTGACCAATCACGACACTCTGCTCCAGCTGACCAATCAGAGCACAGTGTGTTTTTCAGAAGGAGGGGCTTCATAGAGACAGAGCGTTACTGACAGACTGGGCAGAAAGGTGCCGCAACAAGTCAAAGTGCTGTGGTATTCATACAATATAATTATCCACTTTCCACGCTTAGAAAAGCGCAACGTTTTGTCACCGTCCTAGGTTGAGTTACACTACTCGTGTAACTGTATTTAAATAGGGAAAACGTGCTTGGCCCATATTGGATGAACTGGGCTAGTTGAGTGCGATCAAAGTGTCTCGCGCGTCAGAGCGATTGAGTGCACGCACTGAGACGACACAGGTATGCATCAACTCGTCTTAGTTAAGGGAATAACATAGTTTTAATATGAAAAAACGGTGGAGTATCCATTTAACATCCACGGAACATTTCCATTCTAATGGGCCGTACAAACCGGGACGAATATCAATTCGTCAACGTTTTTTGTGTTCACACCCAAGCGATTTTCGCTGACGAAGAGCCGAGTGAACATGACATTAGATGATTCATTCCCTGACATTAGATGGCGCCAATTTGCTCTGCAATACCACTACATATCGGTTCTCTTTTATCAAGATGTTTGTCGCGTTTGTCATATAGTTCTTTATGTTCTAGCAGCTCTACATTCATCTTGTCTTGCATGTTCCTCGTCTTATTTCTTCCTGGCTGTGTAGACCATAGATATCTATATAAAGGCTAGATATCTCGTCCGCGCTGCTGGCCAATGGAGGTCGACGTCAGCACCTGGCGGCCATCTTGTCACAGGCAGCTCGCTCACTGGTAACATTGTTTTAATGGTGCATGTACTTCTTAAATCACCGTAACTTGCTCAATTTTCTACCCATTTTCAAACGGTTTGGTTTGTTATAAACGGCAGAGATGTAGTTATAATACTGCATACTTATGAATAATAAGTGTATAAGTAAATAATCATCCAGAATTATAGCCACGTTAATAACGTTTGTATGAAATCAAACCGTTTGTATGTCCGTCAAGATTTCAACGAAATAAGAGTATTTCTTACATCAGATACCACAGAGCCTGCCAGAAAGCCTGTCTGTGACAAGATGGCCGCCGGTGATGACGATTAATACTCCGCCGTGAGACATCTAGCCTTTATATAGATATCTATGGTGTAGACGGCGACGCTACTTGGCGTATATCTTCTTCGTCTTTGCATATGTGTGCTCAGCAAGACCTTTTTGTGTTTGAGCGCCCCCAAGTTGTGTTTTACTGTAACTTAAGAAGCTCCAAACACGTGAGCAAAAGCGCCAATCTCATTGGTTGGATAGTTTTTGACGCGGCGCGTAAAACGAAAAAAATGAACCCGACGCGTTTTTTGTAAAATGACACTTTTACGCGTGGCGTTTTACGCAACGGTGTGCACGCTCACATTGGCGCCCCTTTGTTTAGTCACGAGGCGTTAAACGTCAGCGAATAACGCGCGGTGTGAACAGGCCTTAAGACAAAAATGTTTCTTTGAAGAACTGTTCACCGAAAAGTGGGAAACCAAAAATGGTTATTCTGTGGAATTTGATACATACAAGAACATAGGGTTAATTACTGTTAAACTGTTAAAATATTAGTTTCTAAATAAAACACTTCTGCTCACTAAGACTGCATTTATTATAAATTGTAGATATTACTAAATATTATTGCAATTTAAAGTAATTGCTTTCTATGTGAATATATAGTAAAATTAAATGGATACTTTTGATAGAAATATTTCTGATTATTATCAATGTTGGAAACTGCTGTGCTGCTTAATTTATATAGTTTTAGCATTATGTTATAAATAGAAAGTTCAAAAGAACAGCATTTATTTGAAATTGGATTTTTTTTAAACTCTGTAAAATTCTTTAACTGTAACCTTTGATCAATTTAATGCATTCTTGCTGAATAAAATTATTATTATTTTAATTAACATTATTTCTAAATCGGATTGACCTCAGTAATGTATTGGGGTGTAAAACAGTTCTCCAATGAAACCAATTCTGGCTCTAATTGGAATCATTATTTTTAACAGTATTTTTATTCACCAAATTGCACCAATTTCTAGTTTACTGCTTTATTATTAGCAATAACGTTGCTCATACATCATTCACAAAGTGAAGTTTACAACAGTAAACACACAACACCCGTTATTTACTGCAGTCTCATGATACATGGTTTTCTCTGCCCCGTCATTTAAGAAACAAACCAACTCGTTGAAATAGCGTCCGTCCTGCAGGAACGTCCATTAAATCTAATGTCCCATACAGCTCAACAGGTCCGCATGTTTTCACTGTGGTATTAAATGTCCATGCATGCATAAATGCTAACATACCGTGGCCCCACCGGCCTGTTTTTAAACGCAGGTCTCTTGGAGCCCAGTACAGAGCTCCCTTGTGACTGCACACACAGGAACACAAGGCCGTCTCTGTGCACCGGGACCAGCCTCTAGGAAATGGTTTATGTTGCAGCCGTTTTATGACTTTGTGTGGTTTATGCTGTTCAAGAGTATATGACTTAGTATATATGTGCTTTGAGTGCTTGCTGAAGTATGCTCTCTGTTTGCGCTGGATATCAGCACCATATTTTTTTTTGCCACTAACATACCTAACCTGTTAAAAAAATGACAGTGAGTCATTGAGCAAAAACAGCTGGACGTGGCTGTTAAACTTCTTAGCGTTATCTCCTCCGAGTGACTAAAATAACACTCGTGATAACACTGTTAAACCAACTTTCATGCAATTAATAACTAGCCAAACAAAAGCATTATCTTCGCGTTAACCCAGCTAACAGGGAATAAGTTCTAGCAAGAGTTATGAACAAACAAACAAACATTAACGTTACCAGAACATTTTTTTTTTTTACGTTTTCTGCTGTTTAACAAAACATTAGCACAAAAAACATAACATTTAAAACATTTAAAATAGACGTTCATCTAACGTTTGGCTAGACTTTTATTTTGAAGGTCTAATTTAGACATTCTTCTGGAACTACATTAATATACATCAACTTACTCTCATTATAAGTTTGTAACTTGCGGTGTGGATTCAGCTATTCTTTTATATTTAGAAAAATCGAATATTTATCGTTACCGTTGCAGTTACCATCCTTGGTGTGAATGGGCCTTTAGGGTTCGGGTTAGTAGAATAAGTTGACATATAGTTGTAAAGTTACTTATAGTCAGTAGAATGTCAGTTGATGCACATCAAAATAAATAGTTAGCAGATATTAAGCAGAGAGTCTACTAATACTCTAATGAGAGTGTGTTGACATGGAGTTGCAAAGTTACTTATAGACAAGATGTAAACAACACTGGTCCAGAAACACTTCCTGTTTCAGTTTGTAACTGTTTTCTTTATTTCACATGTAAAGAAAACATCTTTTTTAACTTTTTAATTCAGTTTTATATGTTCTGTTGGTTGTATTTTATCCCAGCTTTTATGTAGTGTTAAAAAACTGAAACAGGAAGTGCTTCTGGACCAGTGTTGTTTACATCTTGTGAAATGGTCTATAGTTAGTGGAATGGAGTGAAGTGGACTTGAATTGTTACCAATGTTTGTTTTTTAACCTGTTAACTGTCACCCCCCTTTTTTAATAGACATAAAAATGCACATTTCGAACTTAAATGGTTGTAATTCAAGAATGCTTTGGAATATAGACGTAAGATTGGTCTTCTTTTAAAGAAGACATTTGGCATAAGTGAAATAAATTAAGAAGGCGAAACAGAAAAAAGTTATAGAAGTTTGAGTTTATGGAAATGTACAATGTAAAAAATATATATATTATTCATATTTTATATAAAATAGATATTTGGGCCAAACCTGGGCTACTCTAAAACTGCAGAAAAATCAAAGCCAAAAATCTGAACACGTTGTGTTTAAAATTTTAGGTTGATATCTAAAAAAAAAAAAAAGAGCTTTCAGTGAGATTTTGTTTGGGCGCAGTACCAAACTTTTCCACTAGGGCATAACCAGACTCCATTACATATAAGGGCACCTCCATTTCCATATGTGTTTTGAGTGATATGAACCATCATTTTCACAATTTTCCTACAATTTATGAAGTAGAGATCCTATTCAGAAGTAGTATGGGAAGTTCTGCAGATTTTGACATGAATTCAACCTCTAAGAAACACATACAAAGAACGCGCATGTACATCATAGCTCACTGCCCCTTCACAAATGGTGGTTTTATTATTTTTTTCTTTATATTTCAAACTTTTCAGACCTTTTTTTCTAAAATAATTGAATGGATGCATTCATTCTTTTGAACCTTTGGCATGAAAACAAACTGAGGTTTCTACCATTTTTTCATGTTCATTGCTTTTTCAAAATAAAGGTCTGAACACGCCTTATGAGTATGAAAATATTCTTGTTGCAAATTTATAAATTATGGCTCCTCTGTAATTTATTGAAAATAAGTCACCAAATATGGAAACTAGAGATTGTAAGATTTCAAATGATATATAGTTTGTCAATATTACTTAAGTATTTTTCTCAGATATTATTGTTTTAAAAATATAATGGCAAGCGTCCCACCTGTGGCACGGTGACGGTACTGTTACTTTTGAATGTTCTCTGAAAATTCAGCAATATTTTCGTAATGTTTGCAAAATGATAAAATAGAATATTCCCTAAACGTTCGCACAACCAAGAAAAAAAAGTTTTTAAAGCATATAAATATCAAAAATATCATTTTGGGAACTAAATGGGAACATTATTAGAAAATATTTTGTTAGCTGGAAATATAATTGATGCTCCCCATTATTTGCAATATAGCTTAAATCTACATTTTCATAAAATTAATTAGCTAAATTGAGCTTTGCAGTTTTAGATTGACTTGATCATTGCTTTAGTTTGTATCGTGATTCGGCATCGTAGAAATGAAATATTTTGAGCTCCTACACTCTTGTAATGATTGCTCAGTTTTCAAATAGACAGCTTCATGTGATTTATTATAGACCATTAATCATTACAGGAGCTTGTACAATATTTGATTTGTGTTTATTTAATCACTTTCCAGACAAAAATTCAGCCTCACATGAATGAACGTACTGAACTATAGCAAGATACCTGTGACGGTGTAGTTCACAGAGTAAATATACGTTGTCTCCCGTACATTACACACACTAACACACACCTAAATGTTCCTCGAAATGAAGAATGGCCGCAGTCAGTGCCAGACGGCTCACTTTCTACCCTGTGGGTAAAATCATTGAGAATGCCAAAGGATCAACTCAGTTACGCTTATTTTCACTAATATATCATTAACAAGCACTGTGCGCAACAAATCAGTCGTTCTTGTACAACCAAATGAAGGAATGTTTGTGAAAATGTATTAATCGAGTTTTCATTACTTCATCAGAATGTACATTAAGTAGTGATTTGTTGAGAGTTATATAATGCGCTAATGTACAATGATGAAGTTATTATGAAGTGTTACCCGAGCCTCTGTGACAGTGAGGTTTTGTCTCCAAGCAAACATTCAGTCATGAAAAGGTTCGCAAACAGCCTAAATTTAAACCCGCATCGCTTATGTTGCTATTTCTGCTCGTCTGAGGTCGGCCGGTTTGTTAGTTTAAGAGCAAAATAATTAGTGCCTTTTAACACAGTTGTAGACAGAAGTTCCTCTTTTATCTCGGAGAAAATTACAGGGTGTACGATCTAATTTGTTACACATGGCAAACGGAGCAGAGCTAATTTTACCCAAATAACGAAATAGTCCAGAGAATATCTGCCCTGCTGTATAAACACGCGCACAAGTTGATACTAAATGAATAATGAATAGGAGCTAGATCTTATCATTTGAAACCTAACACTCTTGCTTTAGAAAAGTCTGCTAGTACCATCACCTTTTTGATCAATCGCAGTGACATTCAATCATTCAATCAATCAGCAAATACAGGATCCCCTGTGTGTATGCAGTACTGCTTGTTTGGAAAGTTGAAGTTGTTCTCGAGTGTGTTTGGAGTGTAAGAAGTGTGTCAGCATTTGTGTATGTTCCAGAAGAGGCCGGTGCGTGTGCATGACGGATTATGTTTAGTGACTCTGAGAGATCTCCCAGCGCCTCTCCCTCTGTAAATAAACACAGGCGTGCGGACAGGCCATCCCAAAAACAACCCAACACGCCAGAGCGAGTGGGCCAAGGGTGGCGCTTGAACTTCCACTGCACTGCGAGGAGACCCCCCCCACCCCCCCACCCCTTCGAATGTGAAGTGCTTTGAGGTCCCAGAAAAAAAACGCTATCCACAAGTTTCCGAGGGGCGCTCCTGTGAAAAATAAAGTGGGTGAAACTTCCGGCGAGGCGGCGGAAGTAGCATTCCAATGGTATTTTGTGTGTTAGTTAGCGAAGAGGCTAGCTGTTTTTCGGAGAATTATTTTACTATTTAAAGACGCAAATCTTTATGAGAGATGTCGTTACGGAGCTCAGGGACATCATGTGCTGTTCGCGGTTGTATGTATAACCAGACTAAACTAATTCAGTGGCTTAAACGGGATTGTTTTGAACATAAGCTGAAAATGAAATCAGAGTGATCCTGCCAGAGCCCGTCTCTGATCCTGCCAACGACTGTAGTTTCCATCACCTCCCAAAAGACGACGAATCTTCCTGTGTACATTTGTTTAAATTCTTAATATTCTATAAACTCTATCAGCATGTGATTGGCTGTTCGCTACTGATGTTACACCTAAACTCAGGATCTAAGCCTGTGCTGACAGAATACCAAATGTGCCAGTTAATGTATTCAAGCAGCACATTCATTTATAATTTTGAATAAACTCCAAAGCACAATGACTAAGTGTGTATTTTTTATTTTAATTGTTTGCCAGCTCGCACAACTGTCTGTCACCATGCCTTGATGAGTATTGATTATTAATAATGTTATTATAATACTCCCAATCAACTAGTGCGGAGGGTAAACGTACTGTTATTTCACCCTTTTGAATTTCGTTGAGGTTGTGTTCCCACATCGTTAGCTAGTTTGGATCGCTATAACTTGAGTGACAGTCAACTGTTGAATGAACAAGTGTCAAGCATGTCAAATCGCGCTTTGTTTACTTCCAACCGGAAGTCGCGCCCACTTTTGACGCAAGGCATCATGGGGCGTAGGAAACTTGTGGATATAAATGTAACAAAACATTCATTTTATTACTGACTGTCACAGATTCAGACACAGGGATATTGATGGACACAAAAAGAGCAACCTGCATCGTAGAGCCAGCCAATCAGAGCATGGGTAAAGGCCATTGCACACTGAGTCCGAATGCGTTTTTCCGTGTTCGTCAGCCTAAATATTCGCACAGAAACCTTGCACACCAAGTCCGATGAGTATTTATTAAAGCTTTGAGGGAAAAAACGCAAAAATACAAAATGGATCCGTTAAGCAATGAGGATGATTATGTTTCCCTCTCTCTTATTGAAAAGAGAAGAAAGAGAAAATATTGGGTCCATCCAATCCTGAAATTGCACTGAGAGGAAGGAGAGAACCACCTCCTTATCAAAGAGTCGCAAATTTATCATGAGCGATTCAAAATTTACCTCAGAATACCAGTGAGACAGTTTGATGCTTTGCTTGTGATTCTGGAGCCACATATTAAAAAGAAGACCACCAATATCCGTAAACCAATCGATCCTGAACAGAGACTGGCAGTGTGTCTAAGGTATGGACACAAACACACAGAGAGAACTGCTGTAGGCTACAGGTTATATATTGTACCCAAATAATACATTAGTTATCGAATTGGCTGCTCAATCACACATTAATCGATCCGAAATTTCGATCTGATTGAAAGGGGAGGTTTATTCCTTTTCTAATCCGATCAAGAGAACATATAAACACTTGATCGAATTGAAAACCGAAACTGAAAGGACTGCACATGTGCGATGATGTGCGGAACGAGCTCCCCCCGGCCCTGAATAGCTTGTTTTCACGTGACGTCACGCCACTGCGTTGCCATGGCGCGAAACGGAGATGGAGGGCAGGAAGTGATTTTCTATATTAGGAAGCACTATAACACACTCAAAACCCCTTTTTTTGCGTCGTTTATGGTTGCTCAAATCGATCAAAACACAAGGAGTTTCTTATCGTGTGCCAAAAGTTGTTGTTCATAAGGGGGGAAAATACAAGAAATTGACAGAAAAACACCGGGAAAAATGCCTTGCAAACGTACGTCTGCGGTCGGGAGCAACCGAATGGGAAAATGCCTGTGTGTGTGTGCAGTGATCACTTCGTCAAATGTGAGTATACATTATTTATGTGGCTGATAATTACATTATTCGGGTGTTTAAATACACTTATGTGGCTGTTTGTGTAACGTACCAGTTTCCGAATTTTGTAAAGTCAAAGTATGTCTGTAAGACGAGTTAGTTGCTGATATCTACAGCCTCGATGGCAGGCAAATCTCTCAATTCAGTTGAAAATCGGTCCTCTTCATAACGTAAGGATCACGTCCAACATATGTTTCGATTTTCTGTTTATATATTTCTCTTGTAATAGCGTCTAAAGTAGTAGCTACAGTACGGATTTTCCTCCATCTCGTCCATTGCGCTCTTCACTCCTTGCCCTCCATCTCCGTTCCGCGCGTCAACACAATCACGTGACTGCAAACCACCTATTGTCAATAAAACATCCCAAAATGCTGGCTGTGGATGCGAAAAACGCAGAAAATCGGACCAGATCCGAATTTTTTTATGACGGACGAAAGTTTCGGAAGCGGTGTGCAAGCTTGATTGACATAACGTGAGGTCAAATTTTTTTTTAACGTGCGAAAATTTCGGATGCGAATTTCGGACTTATAAGCTCAACTAATAAGACTCATGCGTGTTCGTGACTCTCCTGTTCGAACTCGTTTATCAAAATGAACGAATCTTTTTTCGTGTCGTTTGGTTCATTCAATGAACGAAATGAACGAGTTGACTCAGGAAAAGATTTGTTCATTTTGATAAACGAGTTCGAACAGGAGAGTCACGAACGCGCATCATGGAACAGAGCAAGGCGACCATTTGAGCTTATAAAACTTAAACTTCATTGTTTTTTTTTTTAAAATGAGGATCGTTTCGCTTGATAAGACCCTTATTCATCGTCTGGAATCGTTTAAAGCCCTTTGAACAGTTTGCAGTTTGAACTGAAATTATCAGCAAAAGTTTTTTTTTTTTTTTTTAAAGTGAACTACTCCTTTAATCTGTCTAATCGTGGAGTTTAGGCAACTTAGAGTAGAATGTTTTCAATCACACTGCCTGGAAACAGGATGATACAAGGAGTTTTGTCTTAGTAGCAACAAGTAAACTAGATATTCACAGACGATGTGCATATTCAGCTTTGCTTTCGGAGAAATAATTGGCTGGTTTCACAGACAATGTTTAAGGTAGTCACTGACTAAAATGCATGTTTTTTTTTTTCTAAGGCACATTTTAAGAAGCTACTTAAATGTCCTAACTGAACTAAGGCTTAATCCTGGCTTAATCTAAACCCTGTATGTGAAACCGGGCCATTGGTTCTTATCTTTTGGACTGGCAGACAATATGTTTTCTGTTTAATGTATTTGAAGTCTCTAATGCTCACCAAGGCTCCATTTATTAGAACAAAAATACAGGGGAAATTGTCACTTGATCCTTCAGACATCATTCTAATATGTTGATTTGCTGCTCAAGAAACATTTCTGATTATTATCAATGTTGAAAACAGTTGTGCTGTGTCATATTTGTGTTGAAATTGTGACACATCTTTTTCAGGATTCTTTGATGAATAGAAAGTTCAACATTTATTTGAAAAATAAATATTTTTTAACATTATAAATATCTTTACTGTTGCTATTGATCAATTGAATGCATCCTTACTGACCCCAGACTGAATACTAGTGTGTCTTTTCTCTCGATCTCCACGCAACGACCTATTATTGTGGTAAAATCTACACTGTAAAAAATGATTTTTGGTTAAGTAAATACTAGTGAAAAAGCCCAATGTAATTTACTTGAAAAAGTTAGTTCAGGTAAGAATTTAAAAAACTAAGTAAATTCCATATCAGTACTTATTTCAAGCGAGTATAAATGAAAGTGTAATATCAACTCAATAAAATTAAGTAAAAATTACTCAACTTTTCTGATACTGGGGTTCCCATCATGCATTGGACCTTGAATAATTAATGAGGTTCATTTTTCACTGGTTTCCAGCTGTATTTACACTGTTTTATCATTGATTTCTGTTTTCAGTATTAGTAAATTGCCATTTTGTGACATTTCAAGTAAATTTTTTGCTTAAAACAACACGGGGTTCCCATCATGCATTGGACCTTGAATAATTAATGAGGTTAATTTTTCACTGGTTTCCAGCTGTATTTACACTGTTTTATCATTGATTTTTGTTTTCAGTATTAGTAAATTGCCATTTTGTGACATTTCGAGTAAATTTTTTTGCTTAAAACAACACATTCAAACACAAAAACGACCCATCAAATGTTACCACCATTGTGTATTGTCTACCAAGTATTGAGGTGTCAGACATTCACATAAGGCTTAAAGTCTGACATGATGTATATATAAATTACTTAGATGATCTAAGTAAAGAACATACTAGGGCTGAACGATTAATTGCATTTGCGATAAAATCGCGATATGATGATACACGATTTTGTAATCGCAAGAGCTGCGATTACACTGGTCACGTGACACGCGAGAGAAAAGCAGTCTGCAAGATAAAGCATCAACTTGCCACGGTACGCGGTCTGGCGTTCAGAAAAGAACAGTTTATTTTTAATGTATGTGATATTGTGTTATTTATTCTCTCCTCTCATCAACAATCCTGGATCGATTCAGAGAATTTCAGAATCGAGTATGAGCTTAGTTTTTAAACACAGATGCGTGTGCTTTAGAAACGAGCCTCTCTCGCTCCAGCCCGATCTCATGAAAGTTCGTGTCTATGGCACGAATGTCATTTCTCGTGGCATTTATACGCCAAAAACAGTTTTTGCGTGTATTTGGCACGCGATTTTCGCGTACATATGATACGCACTTTTTTGCGTATAATATGCACGAACTCCCCACCCCCCTCCCCCCTAAACCTAACCCAGGGTTTTTTAGTGCGTACCATATACACGAAAAAAACACTTTTGGCGTATAAATGCCACGAGAAACACTCGTGGTATAGATACCCATCTTCATGAGACTGTGTTGCTCGCTCTCTCTCTTCCTCACTCACACACACGACACCGCTCGAACCTTCCAAAACATAGTAACGTTATTTCATAAAGTTCGGGATTGAACCGAATTACAAGTACATTCGCGGGCTTCATTGAACAGGTTTTGCCGCTTTGTTTGATGTTATAACGTTACACTTGCAGTGCGCGTTCTCTCCAGCGGGAATTTTCCTTACAAATGCTTCACAGAGGCATTATTTATGTCTTTTGAAATGCAGTTGGCTTGTATATTAAAACCATGAAAATCACTGAGAAGGCTGCTTTCATTTTAAAATACTAACGCGTGCTTTGTGAAGAGCGCTCGTGCATGCGGCTGTGAGTGACTCATTGGTAAATGTACTTGCATGTCAAAATGCTTTTATGACGCGAAATTAATGTAAACACGGTCAGTTATATCTTAAACCAACAGGACAAACCACATTTACAATTTCAAAAGAGATATGTGCATTAGTGTGAATGCAGCTTATCATACCCAGATAGCAAACTGACATTGAATCAACGTGGAAATATGACATCGAAACAACGTTGATCTGACATTGTTTTGCTCATCGAATTAACGTTGAACCAACGTCAGACGCGTCATTCTTTCAAAACTAACGGAAAATCAACTTGAAATCAACGCGTTGTTTCAACGTTATGAAAGCAAACCAATTTTCGATTTTCATTTAGCTTTGAAAAATGCCGCGTCTGACGTTGGTTCAACGTTAATTCGATGAGCAAATCAACGTTGTTTCAATGTCATGAGAGACGTCGTTTCCACGTTGATTCAATGTCAGTTTGCTGTCTGGGTATCTAAACTGAGGGGAAATCACTCCAGCTCTTGAATGAAAAACATTCAGACAGCCTACTTTTAAATACTGAGACCACTCTTTGTTTATTGCTTGTAATGTTTTTTTTTTTTGTTTCTCTTTATTTACTAGCTTTTATATTTTGAAGCTATATTATTTTATATAGCCTATTTAAAATTCTTAACATGTAATTGGTTTAATTAAATGTTTTTTATATTTATTTTTTAAAATAAGTGTTTTTACACATGTAATTAAATACATATTTTTAAGAGTTATTAAGATTAATTAATAAGAAAAAAAATAGATCGGATCATGAGCTATCTAAAGATTCCCATCCCTACTGTACAATGATTTATTGCTTGTCTTTGTCGACTAATACAGAAGGTAAATAACTGTTTTTTTTTAAATCGCATATTAAAACGCAATCGCAATATTGGTTAAAAAAATCGCAATTAGATTATTTTCCAAAATCGTTCAGCCCTAGAACATACTATAAATGACTAATAAAATTCAAGATTATTGTTTTAGTGAAGTGTAATACAAAGGCAAAGGAAATCGGTATTAATCAACCTTTTACAAGCCGAGTTAAAATTACTTATTTTTGTTTAAGTTAAGTTTACTTAATTCCACATTCCAAGTAAATTTAACTTAAAGATTTCTAATTAAAGCTACTGATAAATATGTTTAGGTTTTTACTTGGCAAATCTTTGTAAATTTACTAGAATTTTCTGAGTGACATCGTTTAGCAAGGTTTTTTCCAAGTAAATCCTATTTTTTACAGTGTATTTCTATCAAAATAAATGCACCTCTAATGGAAGCTAAAAAAAACAAAACATGTTTTACATGTCAGTCAGTCTTTTCTTGTCTATATGGATGGTTAGAATGAGCATGTGATGTGGACCAGACATTTTAGCAATTCAGTCAGTGGTCTGGCTGAGTGAGATTATCCACCCGCTATTTATTTATGAACGGCTACTTTTGCACATTTCTTTGGGTTCCCCTCAGATGTGAGTGTGAGCTGTTGATATTATGAAAGCTTGGGGAGAAATGTACCAAGTTGGATCGGAGCATTAGGAGTAGACTGAGTGCAGATTTACCGCCTGTGTGTTTACACAGAACATCCTGATCACAAAACCCTCGGTTTCCTCATAGCTGCCTTGAGAGATTTGTTGTTTTGGTCCACTAAACATCTCTCGGTGAGATTCTCGAGTGGGGTTATTGTCGAAAAAGGGGGACTCGGTACTTACGCAAGACCTGGACCCTCTTCTGCTTCTACTTGAGAGTTAGCGACAGCCAAACTGGATTGCGTAACAGGGAAAGAGTGAAAGGGAGTGAGACAGAAAGAGTCTGAGTAAAGGATGAGAGAGAGAGAGATTGTGAAAGAATAACAACTGCTCTTCCAACGCTTTTATACTGTTTACAGGCAGAGCGCAGGTCTCATGTAATACAATACTCTAACACGAGCTCAGCACAGTGTGGGAATGAAATCTGGGGCCCTTCTAGGTGTCCAGGGCCTCGAAAGAAGACAGAAAGGAAGATCGAGATGCTCTGGGAGGTTAGAAAGTAGAGGACGGACAGATGTTGCGTTTCCATGCATACTGAACTTCCAAAGAAAGACAAATCAATTGTTTTTTTCCACACAATATTGTATATCACATAATATTCTATACCACATAATCATATTTTACATTGTAGCTCTCAAGACGTATTCACTTTATAGCCCTTAATCCTGTAATTGTGGACAAATGTGGGCACAGAGGACTCAGGTGTGATCCTAATTTGTATTTATTATAAATGTTATGTCACTGTCTTCGATAAAGTTTTGTCTATCCATTTTTATTTTGGGCGTATTTTTGAATTTATTTACTTCAAAAAGTACCATGTTTTCTATGTTTTATTTTTTACATTTTTTTTAACTACATTAAAATATCATTCCAATAAGTTCTTAGAGCTAAAACCTAAAGATGTGTCACCTGGTGTCTTATTTTGACTTATTTTAGAACGCTGTAAATTACCGTTTTTCCCATTCATTTCTATGGGTGCCCATGATTGCTCAAATAATGCAGCTTGTTGAGGGGAGGTGTGCTATACATACAGGCATTTACAGAGACTTGAGAATAGACTCTTGACTTTTTTGATCCGTGAGCAAGCACTCGTAATAACACTCTGGCAACCATTGAGAAAACCTTGTACTACGGGGCTGTTGAATGCTTGCAGTGTTGTAGTACTCGAGACTCGGTCTCGAGACCATATTTTAATGGTCTTGGTCTTGTCATGGACTCGTGTGCATTTGGACTCGGAATTGACTCGTACTCGAACATTTGTTTTTTTAGGACTCGGACTTATTCCCGAGTCCACTCGAGTTCAATTCAAAATATATTTCATGATTATTAATGTATGTTAATTAGGGTTGGGTATCGTTTGAATTTGAACGATTCTGATTCCGATTCCGATTCCTTGTTTCGATTCCGGTTCCTAACGATTCTCGATTCCGATTCTTTTAAGAGGCAGGGTCAAAAAAGTTTAGCTAACCTTGCTAACCAACGGCCTTTCTGAAGGAAATACTCCTTCTGTAAAAATACTCCTTTTGTCACAAATTTTGCATTTTGCCGAGATTTCGTTATTTTTTCGAAAAGTGAAGCCACACTTTGGATCGCTGACGTAAGCTACTCATGTTCGACTCGCGCGGTTATGCCAACACTTCCGGTAGACGCTTCTTCGTTGGTGTTGTTTAGCGGTTTCTTCTTCCGCTCGGCGGACTGTGAATATCGAAACATTTTTTTTTTTTTTTTTTTTTTTGTGAATATCGAAACTAGGAATCGAAATTTTAACTTTTGAACGATTCCGGGAAAAACGAAAAGTTAGTCCCGGTTCCAATCGATACTCGATTCTCGATACCCAACCCTAATGTTAATAAAATATTTCTTTAAATTGATTGACACGCCCAGTGATTGGTGATTTTCTAGTGCGCAACAAATTGTAATAAAATTACTTTTAACACCACCTACTATGTGGCCTTTTTACCCTAAACTGATCATATTTTTTATACTCTAAGTAAATTCAGTAAAATAAAAAAAGGATTTCTCGAAGTAAATAAAAGTAAATTAGGTAATCAACCCTCACTGGTCTCGGTCTCGACTCGGACTCGACCGTCTTTGGTCTCGGACTCGACTTGGACTCGACTCTCTCTAGTCTCGGTCTCGACTCGGACTCGAGTGAGGTGGTCTCGACTACAACACTGAATGCTTGAATCTGATTGGTTGACGAACAATCTTAGATGCGCTATTATTTTCTGGGAAACGCACGGCTAAAGTAGTTCCAGAGACGTATTGATCACAATATAGTTCTATATCACTTAGTTCAATGATTTCAGTTATTTCAAAGGTCTTTACAGGATACAACAGCAAAAGAGCCAAAACCCACAGTGACACTGACCAAGCAAATAAATATAATAAACAATAGGATAAAAATGACAAATTATTTCCATGTTTTTGCCACAAAATTAGATTTTATTATCTTTCTCAAGCTTAAACGCACATACATTACGGACACACACGCCTACAGAAAGGTGTTGTCAGCGCTGCTCTGACGATTTTATCTGTAAAATAGTTGAACAACTTTGTCAACAATGACATTTATCACTAGAGAGGTAATAACGGACCTGTTCTTGAAGCAGATAAACTTACAGTTTTGCTATTAGTTTACGCTACTGAACACTGTTGTGAGATGCACAGACTCGGGTAATTCACACACGCTTGATAACTCTTTCTCTCTCTATAACTTGCTCTAAAAATAGTGACTTTAGTCTGCTATCAGTTGCTCAAGCCTCTGTTACTAACTCTAAAATTACGTTTTAGAATTAGCAACGGAGGCTTGGGATTTAATGCGAAAGAAATTAGTCCAAGAGCGTTTAAAAGACACAAATCTGACAAATGTCTTGAAATACAGTACATCATCTGAAAAATGTTTTGAGTTGTGGTAACCGTAGTATAAGCCAAATAATTGCGTCCGGGCCGTTGAATTATTGTAAGAATAATGCACGCCCGAGGTGGTAATGCGTGGCCGTTACACCATGGGTGTGTGCATTCATAATCAAACGTTAATTATCAATTAGTTATTATTACTCTAAGAGTAACTAATTACTCGTATGTACCGATAAACGTTCCTAATATTACTACTCTAAGTGTATTGCCCAGGAGACAAGCAGTTGTACCACACACACTCCTAGCTTTACAGCAACTTTTTGCATGGCAAGAACTACTCACACTTTCTTCTTCTTCTTCAAAAAAAAAAAAAAAAGATAGGGTTTTTTTATTATTATTATTATTGCGGATTCAAATTAAAGTGCAAATATAAATTCTTCCAGGTCTATGTCTATCATTTTTTCTGTGTGTGTGTGTTTTGGACGGTTGCTCAGAAGGAGTCCTGCGGGGACTAAGCAGCCTTCATGGAAGGGCCTTCAAAAGTATGGGGTATTTTTAGTTCCTAGGGATTATGAACAGAGTTGTTTTCAATTTGCTATTGGCAGGTGAGCGTCAGGGCTGAGGGAAGAACTCGTCCATCTCACATTCCCTCTCTTTATTTCTTTCTCTCTGTTTTCCCTCTAAGTCACTTTTCTCCCTCCCACTCTTTCCCAGTCTTTCATTTCTTTCCCAGCATTCCCTTGTCTTCCCACTCCCACTCCCACTCCTCTGCCCTCGCTGCTTAATCTGGCTTCCGTTCGGCCTCTCAAGGCTTCGACTCTCAGTAGCAGTTTTTTGGAAGCTACTTTGGCTGCTTCCACGCAGTGTTCGAGATCGGAAAAACAGTGTTTACTAACAGGTGCAAGTCGTGCGACTCTCCAAATGTCCTGTACAACCATACAAGAAAATGTCAGCATGAACAGGTCACTGAAGTCAATTTCCATGTTGAGTCATTTTTTATTTGTGGAATGCAGATATACTAAATGCCTTGACTTTTCATTGCATTACATTTTTATTTCTATAAAGCAGCACCCAGTCCTTTCATTCTCTGCGGCCAAAGATCTGGCTAGTTGTTTCTCTCCTTCTCTTCTGCAATCTGCACAAACACTTAACTGGAGTTTAGTCTAGTCTTACATTGTGGCAGTTTTCATTATATTGTGCCAGCGAATTACTTATTGCCATATTTATGTCAAAGACGTAACAGACAACTATAGCTGTCAAGCAGCACAAATTTCATCCAAACCCTGAAAATGCATGGGTTATAGTATGCTGTTGGCAGTCTCTGAGTTTGAACAGAATTTTATATGGTGCTTTGAACAAATCTGACTCTTGTATTCTGCGGGTGTGTGATTTTAGCCTTGGAAACTAAGTTACTCATTATTTTAGTAGCTAAACTACAGTAAGCCTAAATAGTTACAAAGCAGATATGTGTGTGAGGTGGGCTAAATCAAAGCTATTTAAAGGGGTATCAATCTGAACATTTGAGTGTTCATCAGACTTAGAAAAGCCAGAAATGTATTTTTGGCTTATGTGGATGAAAGACAACAACTCCCAGAATGCACTTGCTTCGTTGCCCTAGGAGGCCACACCTACCGGTGAGCGCAGTCGTTAAACAACAAGTCTAGGCTACTAGTGAGTCTCCGTGATGAGTCTGCCCGAAAATGTGTTTCGAGATCGCCCAAAATGTCCGGGATTGGGCTTTTGCGTTCTACAGTCGCCATTCATCATGTTGAATGGCCGCGGGAGAATGGCGCGAGGCCGGTGGCGTAACACCATGCAATTAATCAGCCCGGTCTCATCCCAAGACATCATATACTGATGCTTTTGACATTTTGTCTACACCCAACGCACATGGCACCCTTTAGCGTCAATATGAGACGCAGATATATATGGGCCAGAAGGCGCCTCCTAGTGGTCTAACCCTAACCCTACCACAGACTTAAACCTACCCATAACCGAAAAAAGCTTGTGCGTGTTAGATTGATGCTAAAGGGTGCCATGTGTGTTGGATTTAGACGAAATGTCAAAAGCGTCACTATATGACGCCCTAGGATGAGAATGTGTTAAAATAACCCAACAAATTGACCCAACAGCAGTCTTGGCTAAAACAGCAAATTTTAGAATGATGAAAAACAAAAAGTAAAAAGTAAAAAAAAAAAAAAAAACGATTGGAAGTTTTGAACGCTAAGAGAACCTTCCGATATAACGCTGTCATAACTCAAAATTTTCTTAAAATGTATTTTTGTTAGCTGGAGATGTAGCATTTCAACAGTGCTCAACTGAATGGAAAAAGTAGCTCATTATTGGAAAGGCAACAATGTCTTGAAAAGAGTTTAACTACTGTCATGTTATTGAAATGTTGTTATAGTTAGTACCAGAAGTATCGAACAACACATCCCAGCAGCAGCTTACAGTGTGAGGTTCACCTCTCCGCCTCCGGTCAGCCTGTCCCGTTCCCTCACAGGACAGGACGAGAGCAGCGGGGGAATCCGAAAGCATGTCTTACAGAAGTGAGAAATGCTCAAAAGTAGGTCAAATGCTTTCCCTCCGCTCTCCTTCCTGGAGTTTTAGCACAGTGCTACCAGTATTTAGTCTCAGTTTCCATTTTCAAATGGTAAAAATGACTCTGAGGTTGCAAACGGTTGCATCCGGCAATTTCTTGAACTCATAAATCAGGATCAAGACTTTTGAATGTGAACAAACGTTCGAATATTTTCCTTATAATTCACTGCTTGTAAAAACTGAGAAAACGAATATATGCCCATAAATAAGGCCCTAATGTCATCGTTTTATTGAAGCCACATGCCGTGCCATAAGTCTCCACGGTAACTAAAACGTATACTTTTAAAAATAATATAAACACTATTCTGTGTGTCTGTGTGTTAAACATCTGTGTTTGTTTTGTGATATTTAAGGCTAAAAATGCTTTTTGTGTGTTGGAAAGCTCTTCTTTTGCTTGCTCAGCTGTTTCAAGGAATAGTTCACTCCTAAAAGAAATGGTAACACTTTATTTTGATTGTCCACTTTAGATATTATTCTAACTATAAGTAACTTTTGCGTCTGCATGTCAAGCAGTCATTAGAGTATTAGTAGCCTTAATATTTGCTAACACTTTATTTTGATGTTCCCCAACAGGCTACTGACTATAAGTAACTTTGCATGTACATCAACTTATGGCGCTTTTCCATTACCAATACCAGCTCGCCTCGACTCGGCTCGCTTGCCGCTATTGCAGACAGTACCGCCACAAATAGTAGCTGGTCGTCATAGCGACACCTTTCGTTCCTCGTTGCCCCATCAAGCTCTTGCTGGATCCTCCCCAGACAGCAAACTGACATTGAATCAACGTGGAAACGACGTCTCTCATGACATCGAAACAACGTTGATTTTGCTCATCGAATTAACGTTGAACCAACGTCAGACGCGGCATTCTTCAAAGCTAAATGAAAATCGAAAATTGATTTGCTTTCATAACGTTGAAACAACGTTGATTTCAAGTTGATTTTCCGTTAGTTTTGAAAGAATGACGCGTCTGACGTTGGTTCAACGTTAATTCGATGAGCAAAACAATGTCAGGTCAACGTTGTTTCGATGTCATGTTTCCACGTTGATTCAATGTCAGTTTGCTATCTCTTTGGCAACCAAAAAAAGGAAAGTCTCCACCTCTTCGTTTGACCACGGCGTATTCTTCCGACTTGCCATAATAATAGAGCTGGTAAGTCCCGCCCATCCGTATAACTCCAAGTGGACCTCTAGGTTGAAAAAGCGTCAATGCAAGTGAATGAGAGAAAATAATTATTTTCTGATCCCATTTGAATTGTGCCATGAATGTGAACATATGTTGTCTGTGAATTTTTTATATAATTTCTCATGTATCGAGTTTGACAGTATATTGTATGATTCTTTGGCTAGCAGTTGTGGAATAGACATAACGAGAAAGACGCATAACACATTTTCGCCGCATTTTCCCTCCACAAATCGCGGTGCGATAATCTAAGGAATTAGATCGAGATGTGTTTTATACCCAAACGTCACCATTCAAACAATAGTTTGTTTAGCAGGATCCGTGTGCTAGTGGTGGTGACGTATATCAAGCGCGTCGAAAGCAACGAAGAGTTGTAGTCCACAAAGTGCTTTCACACTGCCAGTGTGAGACAGTCCACTATCCTCAAGTGTGTCAGCTTTTACAGCTGTTGTCCTCTGACCACTGTTTGTCACATGCTTAGATTTATGATGGGTAGCATACTCTCCTGTATATATTGTGTGACATAAATTTAAAAAATGTTGTATATTGATAGATTATATGAGATAATTAATCTTCTAAAGTTAAAATATACCCTTATTTTCGAATAATTTAAACAAGCATTTTTCGTGTGTTTTTTATTTTTCTTTTTTCAAGTGCTGAAAGTCAAACACCTCGTATGATTTTATGGTGAAATTTGATATTTTTTGTGTTAACTCAGGTGTATTTTTCCCGGAACAATGCATGCTGGCTTTAATTGACTGAAATGATCGCGCCACTGCGAAATATTGACGGACAACAAAAAAAAGTTTCAATCGGCAAATACACCGAGTAAGATTTTTTACCTTAAAATAATGTTTCCATTATTGTGTTTTTCTTCGTTTCTGATGTCGCAATACATCATACTTTCATGAAATCATGCAACATACTCTACCTTGTCTGTGGATATCTTCATTTCAAAGCCGGCGCTGGATAAACAGCGAGCGTGTGTGTGTGTGTGTGTGAGACAGTAGGCTAAATTATTTACAACAGCGATAATGGACAATACCGCTTACAACCTGTAGGGTGACCACACAGGAAAAGTTACTTGGTGTTGCTTTAAGAGTCAATGATTGGAAGTTTGCCAACAGTTCTTCTAACGTTTACTAATGGAGTGTGTAGCTTTTTATTTCAAACCACCATGTAGGAAGACACATCTTAGCCATATTCCAGGATGACAAAGTCAATATTCATCAGGCTTAAATTGTGGAAGAATGGTTGTGAGGGATCATTTTCACACATGAATCGTCTCCTCTGAGTCCTGACCTTACATTCACTGGAAGTCTTTGGGAAGTGCTGGACTCTTGCATTGCTAATACAGGATCTTGACCACCTCTTGATGGAAATAAATGATGTTATGTTATTTTGATGTTATTGCAAATAACATGCTGGAAACATAATCTCCAATAATGATCCAATCATATAATCTTTGCTATACAGTGGCTTTTTTTGGCCATGCAGTGTATGTGAAACAGGCATTTGTGAAGGTAAAAGGTTTTAGATGTCGAGCTACAGTGAAGTAAATGCTTTATCAATTCTATTGCTACCTAGAAATACAAGTTTTGATTTGCTTGCAAAATGTACGCCGTTGAATTGCAATGTGATTATTATTTATTATAATCCCACACAGAGCTATCATGCCTGAGGAATCTAAGTTGTTCATTGAAAATACTTTGATTATGGTCAAAAGTAAATTCAATTTACTTAGATATTGCTCAAATTTTATGTCCTTCCTTAATGTTGGGCCAATTTTTCAGGGTAATGCATCAAAGTTAACAATCTAATGTAAATATATTGTTAGTATAAAAAATATTCAGGTCCCGCTTTATATGAGGTATATTTAAATACTATATACTGACATTTAAATTAATCATTTGATACAATTGTGTACATAAATTTTTACAATACATACAAAAAAAATACCTGCATCTATAATTACACAGTTGACCCCTCCCTACCCGTACCACCAAGTGTTTAACAATACAACATGATCACGATGTACATACATAGTAGTTAAAGATACCTACACTGTTAGACATTTTATTGTATTTTTACGGTAACTTACTGGCAGCACTATTGCCAGTAAGTTACTGTAAGTTCCCCTTTACGGTATGTGAGTTAACATTGTAGCAGTTAAAATGAAGTTGCTAATATATAACCAGGCTTTTTCCATACTGTTTACGGGCTTGTTCTTTGATAATCTTTGCTGCAGAGATGCATTTACAGTAGCACTACTGCTTTTGCATAAACAGTAAAATACTGCAAATACCCATATACAGTAAGTTACTGTAAATTTCATAAAAATACCCACAATACAGTGTATATTACAGTAGTTAACCGTAAATAATATAAACGGTGTTTTACTGGCCTTTTTTGCGGTAAGT
Organism: Pimephales promelas; assembly: GCF_016745375.1. The sequence continues at coordinate 2,582,728 of NW_024121643.1, forward strand.
AGCTGTAAAACTACGGCAAAGTCTAAAAGTGTGACCGATATTTGTTGATAGCAAGGCCAAATAGCTTTTCCTCCAAAAGTTTTGGCCACTAATGAGGCCCGTGACAGACGACCTGAAACATCTGTAGGAGATGAGTGGGGTGTTTTACTGTAATGTAGATAGGTATACGCTCAAGTTAGTGTGTGTCGCGGAGGCGTAGCTCTGAATGTGTAATTTGATTCAAACGCTAAGCCTTTCCCTGTCAACCACACATCTGACAGCGTTTTCCTGCCAGAGGGAGAGAGATCGTCCGCTCAGCAACAGGAGTTATTTCGAGACTGAAGGACGGACAGCCGTGTCATCGAGCAGACAAGCTCACTAATCTATCAGTTTCATTAAAGCCTGGAGGAAATCCAGCACTCAGGAAGAAGGACTGGGGTCAGTGGGGGGAGCAAAGGACACCGAGAGGCATTCACTGGCACAGGTGTTTGATCAGTGACCAGGATCCAGTCTCCATGTCTAGTTAACTACTTAATGCCTTCAAGATGTATATTCCACATAGGGTAAACAGCTTATTCACCGGTTTCAGTGTTTAAAATGAACATGATGTCATGTCTTCACAGATGTGCGCACGAGGGTTCAGTTAAGGTTTATATATTGGAAACTGTGCAGAAGCGTCAGATAAGCGTTTTCCGATAACTAAACACAGTGTAGCTCTGTAATGTCTTTCCTCTCAGGAAGGAAGCTCTTGTGAGATCAAGCCACTGTGCATATTTTCTGGAGCACATCAGAAGCGCTCCTCATTCACGAAGACTTCCTGAGTTTAAGATCCAAGTGTTTGCAATGGCAAACCTGATGAGTGATTTATAGGAACTTAAAAAGGCTATTTACTGTTATTAGTGTGTGTGTGTGTGTGTGTGCGAGAGAGAGAATCATTAATCAGGGCTATTGCGCTTTGTAAGCACTTTATATCGGGTTCAACCAGTTCAATTTCAGAAGCAGATCTGACTAATCTTTTCCAATGTTATCTCTTTTTACTCTTACGTTATTTTATATTTCACCATTTTTTGTATGTTTGGTAACGAGGCGCTATCAACGAGCTTATGAAAGCCAGTAAAATTCCTTAGATGGGAATATTAAGCCCTTGCGAGATATTTTCATTCTTGCACGATCAAAAAGAAAATACGGCCAGCTGAGAGTGTCGGTTTCACTTTTTCAGTACCTATAAATTCAGGTCATACAGTAGTGGCCAAAAGTCATGTCTGGCCTTGGAAAATTGGCATTTTAACCTCTTATTGAAATATTGTTAAAAATGTCTCAAAGATTTTATAAGCATATTGCGTAGCTGTGCTTGGAGTTGATAATAACACAATGAAACATGCCAATTTTTTGGTCAGGCTGTCAAGAAAGAAACTATGCACACATGCAAAAACAAGTGAGAACCAACTGAATATTAATAACTGATTATGAGTCAATTATGAGCTTTTTGTTTTTCTATGCTTTTTTCATATTAAAATAAAACCTGTAGCTATATTTTGCCTTTTTCGTTGCTTATTCCGCAGCTAGCTATGTTTAACAATGTTCATACTTTATAACTTTTTAATAATAGTTCATAATAAACTATGACATGATTTAATTTGTGATTAATATGCATCACACTGAGTGCATTATTTTATTTTTTTAAACTGTGTAATGCTATACAAATGCATAAATCTTACATTGAGGCCTAAATATTTTTTGAGTGTGTCACATGACCTTTAATTTCAGATGGCACACCCATAGTCTGTTACCTGGCCATCTGGACATAAAACTCAAAGGCACGTTCTCGATCTGGCATACTCTAATCTGATTGGTTCCCTGACTTTTGAGGAAGAACTAATCACTGAATTCTCAAAGCTTTAGGTCAGTGGCATCTAATCATTGAAAGAGTTTGATGTTGGGTGCACTTAGGAAAGATTGAACCACATGTCCACGATAGCACTATATTTTCTGCTTTGTTTATGTGCAACAATCAGTACTTATCACTTTTGGATGTCTACGCACATTCTAATATTCTCTGTGTGTTTCACTGTAATTATAATACATTCTCTCTGTGTATGTTAAAGTGGTTCTGATGAGTTTGTTCAGACCACAGCGGCACCACATGCAACTAATCATTTTTATGTCACGTTGGTATAAATCAGCGGTTGCAGAGTCTCCGCTACTGAATCTCTGTAAATCAGCGGTTTTCTTCCTGCGTCAGCCCAGATTCCCCAGTGGATTGCAGAGTGACAGGAAGCTTGCGGTGTATAGAGATTAGAAGGATCATTATACGTATGTGCGCTCTCACTGTTGTGTGAACTCAGAAGAGCATGCGCTGTGGTTTCCAGTGAACCTTGCTCAAAGCATCCAGTGTAGAACCAGCACAGCCGAGCCTTTCATGGAGTCGATATGTAAATACTGCGCCTGATGCCGGCTCATTGTAAGAGTGACTTTGTCTTAGTCAAGACTGGCTAAACCTAAACCGAGACGAAGACATTACCAAGACCAAAGGGTATCAAGACCGAGACCAAGACTGGGACCAAGTCGAGACCAAGACTGGGACCAAGTCGAAACCAAGACCAAGTCGAGACCAAGACCGAGACCAAGTCGTGACTAAGTCAAGACCGAGACCAAGACTAAGACCAAAACCAAGTCGAGACCAAGACCGAGACCATGTCGAGACCAAGACTGAGACCAAGACTGGGACCAATTCGAGACCTAGACTGAGACCAAGTTGAGACCGAGACCAAGACCAAGTCGAGACTAAGACCGAGACCAAGATCAAGTCGTGACCAAGTCGAGACCAAGATCGAGACCAAGACCAAGACCGAAACCAAGTCGAGACCAAGACGGAGACCAAGTCGAGACCAAGACCGAAAACGAGTCGAGACCCAAGACCGAGACCAAGTCGAGACCAAGACCGAGACCGAGACCAAGACCGAGACCAAGTCGAGACCAAGACCGAGACCAAGTCGAGACCGAGACCAAGTCCTAGACCAAGACCGAAACCAAGTCGAGACCAAGTCTTAGACCAAGACCGAAACCAAGTCGAGACCAAGACCGAGACCAAGTCCTAGACCAAGTCGAGACCAAGACTGAGACCAAGGCCGAGTCATGACCAAGTCGAGACAAAGACCAAGACCGAGACCAAGTCAAGACCAAGATCAAGACCAAGACCAAGACGAGACCAAGACCGTGACCAAGTCAAGGTCAAGACTGAAACCAAGGCCGAGACCAAGACCAAGTCGAGACCGAGACCAAGACCAAGACCGAAACCAAGTCGTGACCAAGACGGAGACCAAGTCGAGACCAAGACCGAGACCAAGTCGAGACCAAGACCGAGACCAAGTCCTAGACCAAGACCGAGACCAAGTCCTAGACCAAGTCGAGACCAAGACTGAGACCAAGGCCGAGTCATGACCAAGTCGAGACAAAGAGCAAGACCGAGACCAAGTCAAGACCAAGATCAAGATCGAGACCAAGACCATGACCAAGTCAAGGTCAAGACCGAAACCAAGACCGAGACCAAGACCAAGTCGAGACCAAGACCGAGACCAAGACAAGACCAAGACCGAGACCAAGTCAAAGTCAAGGCCGAGACCAAGTCAAGGTCAAGACCGAGACCAAGACCGAAACCAAGACCGAGGGCGAGACTGAGGCCGAGACCAAGACCAAGACCGAGACCAAGTCGAGACCGGAGGGGAAAAAAACAGACTAAAACAGTTTTTGAAGCTAAGCAATAACTTGTAAGATTTTGTTTTGCATCGCCTGCCTATCTCTGCCGATTTCGAAGTCTCCAAATGAATCCATTCTGCAACTTTTAAATACATAATTATAATTTTAAAAACGAAATTATAAGCTTGCTTGAGTGCTGGATCCGAAAGTTGGTCGTTGTGTCGCTTTGGTTACACACACACTCACACACACAGTTGGCGGTGAGCTCAAAGTCATCTATCAGTTGTGCAGTTACCCAAAATCTCCTGAATGAAGTTAAAACCCATCAAGTCACTGATATGTGTTTTACTAAATATTAATACATCTAAAACTGTACATGATATGTGTTTTTTAAATCAAATGATCAAAGTGCTCGTTGCCGCTGCGATCAGTGGCGCGGATACTGTGTTTTCTTGTGTGGCTCGCGCACACCGCACTGTCTTCGCTCGGACACCGCACTGTCTTCCCTCCGTTGCGGATATCGTCGTGGATATTGTAGAATTGTATTGCTAAATCCCTTGACCACTATGTCTGTCTAAGACAGCGAGGCCTAGAAAAGACACACCGCCAAGGCCGTGACAAGACCGAGACCAGGTAAAACTGACATACATCACTACTTTGTCTGCTGATGGAGTGAGAAAGCTTCAGAGAAGCGGACTAGTCTTGGCCCTTCCGTCCAGCTGGTCAAGAGAAGAGTTGAAGTTGGCTCCTACATACATTTGATCACGCTTATAAGGATTTATAGACTTCTGATGCTTGAGATCTTGAGATATTTTTGCAATAGGATAAAACGCAGGAACCATCACAACAGGGCTTTCCTTTAAAGCTCTGATTGTTCTTACAGTCACTGCAGCTGCCAAATGTTTCCTTCTGTCCGTCTCATGTGCGTAGGCTTATTAAACAAACCGTTGAGCCTCTGTGATCCCTGGCTTCTGTGCAACGCTCAGGGTCCGTTTAGTGCTTCAGGCCTCATCATACACCGTCTGACAGCGTCACACACATGGTTTCTCTCTGTAGGCATACTAAGCTCATGGTAGCGGTTTTATGTGTGTCGTGGTAGGTCAACCCTTTCGAATCGCATGGGATGAACGGAGTATATCGCTGTGTGTCACATGACATCACGCCGCCGTAATTCATGCGGAGTCACGCCGGCCTGCTGCCGTAACCCCTTTAGATGTTCGCTTACACAGTTGTGCATGTGGCTTTAGTTGTCTTTGATAATTTGTTGAGCTACTGTGCCGAGTGTCGCTCTCATCTCGCTGTTGCACACATGGTTCTCGGCACATGCGGTGTGTGTCTGTGTACGGAGCCTGTCAAAGCACATGACATTCACACATGGTTTTGAGTACTGCATGAATGTTGGGCTACTGGGTTCACTCGGAAACATATGGAGCGGGTCCGTACCTCAGCTGACCCTCGCGTGACAGCTCGGCCCCAGAGGTGTGTCCCTCCATTGTTTCATCACACTTTGAGTGTACACACTACATCACTGCCCAACATGCACCAGGGCTCGCACGTAACCAGTGACATCATCGCAGCACTGCACTCTAAGACTCAGTTTTAAATAGTTGAAACGCCTTGAGTGCTATGAGCTGTGCAATATGCAGACCCTTGTGAAGAAGAAGTATACGTTTTAGTATTTTTAATGAATATGAACTGAATATGAACATAATGAAATGGATTATGTTAGTGTTAAAATGCATTTATGTTAAATGCAATTAGTAGTACTTAGGAGTGCTTTTTGACCCACTTTAGTTATTTTATACACTGACAAATAATGGTGTAGGTAGGATTTACTTTGAAGTGATTTTCATTCAGAAATTGCTTCAAAATGTAAGAAATAATTTAGGGCTGTCAAACGATTAATCACAATTAATCACATCCAAAATAAAAGTTTGTGTTTACATAATATATGTGGGTGCACTGTGTATAATTATTTTATATGTATAAATACACACACAAGCTTGTATATATTTAAGAAATATTTTCATATATAGATTTATATATAATTTATATTATATATAAATATAAATATTTTATATAATATTTTTTTCTTAAATATACATCCATATGAGTTTATTTATATATATACAAAATAATTATACACAGTGCACCCACATATATTATGTAAACACAAACTTTTATTTTGGATGAGATTAATTGTGATTAATCGTTTGGCAGCCCAAAAATAATTACATAGATATGGCAAGTAACACGTTAAATTAAACATAATTTTGAAGTAGAACGTGTGAAATAGTATTTTCTTGTAATAAAGCTTATTTGCATCTGAATCAATTTTTTTGTTTGTTTCTGAGTTCACTTTATCTACCAACCCTAACCTAGCACTCTTCTAACAGTTTACTAATACTTTGTGAGTTAGTTTGCATGGAGTTGTCTAAAGTGGACCGTATTCGGTGGATTATTTAATTTATAGTACATTATCTTCAAATTTTGTTTGCAATATATATATATATATATTAGGGCTGGGTATTGAGACAAATTTCACAATTCGATTCGATTTCGATTCACAAGCTTGCAATTCGATTCGATTTCGATTACGATTCGATTCAATATCGATTATTTTGGATATCAGTTACAATAAATGGCAATTTTTCTCAAGGGAATCAAATCTCTTAAATGCTGTAAACTATGGTCTATAAATATAGTCTAGTTGTAGCCTACTAGGCTTCATTAGCCTAATATGAAGGTAATAATAAACTGTTTTGTAGCTATACAAACTCTAAAATTACACTTTTATTTATTTTTATAATAAGAAGATTATATGAAATATAAACATTTAAATGAAATGTAAAATGTTTAAAAACTTGCCAGATTTATTCAAATATGCATTAAATATTGAAGAACACTAACGAGTGTGGACTAACGAGTTTATGTGCGTTTTCTGAGGTAAATATGACGATACATTACATTGATTACAAGCTGTTTAACTGACGTCTTTCCACGGTTGAAACGCAGATTGAGCGAATCAATGTGACATGATACGGATTTCGATAAGTTGTACTCGATCTTTTAACACACTTTCAGATGCTCATTCATCTTCATTTCGCGCTGTGACCGGTATTATTAACCCGGAAGAGAGATCAGCGCTGCTGCTTCTCCAGAGCGATCTCACGCCACAGCGCAAAACGCTATTTATGTTTTTGAATTTCTAAAGAAAATGGACGTAATTTGAAAATTGAGACTTTGTTTCATATCAATAGTAACAAAGGACAACGATTATTGCGATTTGTTGGATGCGCGCAGCCGCGATACAATGTCTCAATTAAATGAAACAGGATGACTAATCGATTCTTGAGATTTAAGAATCGATATCGGTTTGTAAAAATGAGAATCTATTAATATCGAGAAATCGATATTTATTACCCAGCCCTAATATATATATATATATATATATATATTCAAAGCAATTAAGTTCATTTCTTTTCACAAGGGGAGGTTCCTGCAACTGCTTCCCTGCCAAGTCAGTTTTGATTTCATGTTGACCAATAGGCTAATACTACTCTATCCAAAAGTATTAAACAGTGGTGTAAAAGATTTACTGGCAAATGGACTGGATATACATACTGTAACTCCACACATGCAGGTACATAAGGAAAGTGTCTTAGCCGGTCAGTAACGGTGTCTACTGTGTTTGTTCCAGATGTCATCTCTCCAACACATTACAACCCGTACTTCAGGAGGCTAAGGTTTGACGTGAGCTCCATGGAGAAAAACGCTTCAAACCTGGTGAAGGCAGAGCTCAGGATCTTCAGGCTGCAGAACCCAAAGGCCCGTGTGTCTGAGCAGCGGATTGAGCTTTACCAGGTAAGTCCTCTCCTGTCCCTCAGCCATTTCATCATTCGTGCGTTTCGTTTGACTTCATGCACTCATTCAACTCCTCGAACATCTGTCATGACAGCAGCAGTACAACAATCATGTCTGGACAATTGCATGCAAACATTGGCTTTGGTTTTCACACATAACTAAGATTTATATTTTTTAAAATATTTTTCTTAGAAACATTATTCAAAGTTTGTGTCAAACTATTACAATTTCTTCATTTATGAGATCAGATATGATCTATACAATTATTTCTACTTTTATGCCCCCCAAAAAATTAAATTAGTTTTATTTCAGAAAACATGATTATCCTGGAAGAGGTGTATTCAAGTATAGTCATTTATGCAACAATTCTAATTAAAAGGAGTAGTTCACTTTAAAAAAAAAACTTTTGTTGATAATTTACTCACCCCCATGTCATCCAAGATGTCCACGTCTTTCTTTCTTCAGTCGAAAAGAAATTAAGGTTCTTGATGAAAACATTCCAGGATTTTTCTCCATATGATGGAGAAAATAAGGCGATGAATAAGGGTCTTATCTAGCGAAACGATTTAAAAAATAAATAAAAACATTTAAGTTTTAAAAGCACAAATGCTCGCCTTGCTCTGTTCTGTGATGAGCGTTCGTGACTCTCCTGTTCAAACTCGTTCATCAAAATGAACAAATCTTTTTTCGAGTCATGACTCAAAGGGTCCTAGATAAGACCCTTATTCATCGTCTGGTGTCGTTTAAAGCCCTTTGAAGCATCACTGAAACTCTCAATTGGACCTTGAACCGTTTGGACCCCATTGAAGTCCATTATATGGAGAAAATCCAGGAATGTTTTCATCAAAAACCTTAATTTCTTTTCGACTGAAGAAAGAAAGACGATCTTGGATGACATGGGGGCGAGTAAATTATCAGCAAAAGTTTTTTTTTTTTTTTTTTAAAGTGAACTACTCCTTTAATGTATTTGTAAAGGTATACTATGTAACTTTTTTTGTTAATTATCAATCCTTCTGAAAAAAATAGATTTTGCCTTTACCCTGATTCCCTATGCTATTGCGTACATGCGTCACTCGCCCGTGTATATCTCGTCATATCAGTAAATAGAGTAAATTTTAGAGGTTAGTTGTCACACCGAGTGAGAAAGCTTGACATGGAGCCGCTAAATCTCGAGCCTCCAAGGTTTTAAAGAAGCGTTAAACAGAGGAGAGCCTGCTGGAAAAAAAGAGAACGACAGAGCTCGTAATAAAACAAGAATCAACATTAGCTTGGCTTTTGAGAGATGGCGAGGACTGAGGGATTTAAAATGTTGTAAAAGTGATGCAGAGATGGATTTTTTATTACTCAACAGTTGTAATAAGGTGTTATTAAACAGATAAATCCCCACATGTAGCTCTCTGACAGTTCATTTAAAGCATTATCTATTGTGAAGGCTCATTTCATTATGGTTGTTGTAGCGCTGTGATAGAGTTTTAAGGAAGTACCGTGTCTATTAATCGGGTAAAGCTACAGTAATGTCTTCAGCTTGTCAGCTTGAGATGCTTTTTTCTATCTAAACTGGTTATATCTCTTAATAGTGGATGTTTTATGAGAACCATCTTCATCCGCACAGTCATGCAGAGCCAAAACACAATAATAAAAAAACAATGTTCTTCCGCAAAATGCTTGCAGTTTTGTTTTTTAAATGCCAGAAGGCCAAAAGATCCGGACATTGACCCATTCACGACAATTGCACACTTGCTGATGTGATATTGCTTAAATAAAGGTGACATGCACAGATACAAATTATATGTCGTCAATAACAGTTCACCTCTTTAATCTTATTAATATTGGAACTATTTCTCATAAACTGCAATGGAGGGCAGACTTGCGTCCCCGACTTCTCGTATTTTCCTCCTGAGAATTAAACTTCAAAATTCAGAGATTTCAATAACATTTCTCATCAAATAATAATAATAATAATAATTAAAGCTGCAAGCAGCATTTATCGGTGTTCAGGTCTTTAAGGCATTTAAGCACAAAAGCATCAAAAGACATTAAGTTGTATGTAGCAGGCATGATTTATCATGATATACTACATTTCAGCTTGATATTACATAATTAACCATGTTCCAATATGATTTATCATAATTTACCATGTTAAAATATGATTTACTACAGTTTAGTTCACACACTCATTTTCAACTTCAGGATAATAGTCATTTTTTATTGGAAAATTGGAGTTATGAGCAATTTAGTACTTTTGGTTGCTGTAGCGCCACCTATGGGCCAATCGGGGTCATACCCTGATAGCTTCTCCACAATTCGAGGCCCTACCATCTGACAAAGTTTCACAGCTCCAGCCCTTACGGTTTGGGCTGCACGATGCGTTTTAGGGGATTTTTTTTTCTTTCTAGCAAATACAATAGGTTTTCAGCACTTCGTGCCTGAACACCTAATAATTCATTACATTTATATAGCGCTTTTTTTTTTCTGGAAACTCAAATCGCTTCACATAGAGGGGGGGGATCTCCTCAACCACCACCAATGTGCAGCATCCACCTGGATGATGCGACGGCAGCCATATTGCGCCAGAACGCTCACCACACACCAGCTTACTGGTGGGGAGGAGACAGTGATGAAGCCAATTGGTGTATATGGGGATGATTAGGAGGCCATGATGGACAGAGGCCACTGGGCAAATTTGGCCAGGATGCCGGGGTTACACCCCTACTCTTTCCAAAGACATCCTGGGATTTTTTATGACCACAGAGAGTCAGGGCCTCGGTTTAACGTCTCATCCGAAGGACGGATAATAATCGAATAAAAAATACTCCCAAAATCAAATGATCTGAGCAATTATAGCCCTATACTCTTAATGTATTTATATTAACTATGGAAGTTTGTTTACGCCAAAGAATAAAAAAATAAAAAAAATAAGGAAAATACGACTTTTATCTGGCAATTGTGAGTTTTTTTAACTTTCAATTCTGAACTTTTTTTTGTGCAATTTCGAGTTTATAACTCACAATTCTGACTTTTTTCTCAGAATGTAATATAAAATTGTAGTTTTGAATTATAAAGTCCAAATTGTGAGATAAAAACTCAAAAGTCTAAAAATAAAAATATATTTTATTCCTTGGAAACAAGCGTCCATAATCATCTCTTGTTTTATATGGTCGTTTTTATTTGTACTAAACGAGGTCTAGGAAATGCACTAGCAATATCTGAGTGGCATTTTCAGTGTATTTCCTAACTTTTTTTTACAGTGTACAGATAAATCAATAATAAAGAAGTCTTCTGAGCTATGAATGAGCCTGTGAATGAATCACACCAGAGTTAATTGTAACCCGGGCCACTTTCACTAACACACACTCAAGTTCAGAAAAGCGTTTTCACACCAACCAAGTGAACCAAACTCTGACGTCAAACAAGCTTGTGTACGCAGTGTGAAAGCGCCCACACATGCACTTTTTAACCTCTCTTCTTCTCCTCCTCTTTCCTCGTATGTTCGTTTATTTATCTTAAGGGTGCCGTAGAGCTCCGGCCCATCGATCAGCGGGGTTTTATGTGTGTGTGGAGAGAAGCGAGTGTGGAATGCTGTTTGGTGATTTAGAGATCCGAGGGTCTCGAGGGCCAAATAAAATCCCAGTGCTGTCGAGGTCTGCGCTCCCCACCTCCCACCTGCCTCTCCGTTTAACCTCGCTCCCCTCCTCTCTGTTCATGTGTCAGGTCTGTCATGACAGGTGCAGTAAACACTGTCCCACTAACACAGAGATGGTGAATGTCTTAGGGAGGTTTTAAAAGGGGTTTGCAGGGAAGGGAGAGGTTGATCCTGATCCATTTTTATTACTCATGTTGTAGCTGCTCGGGAAAATATGGTCATTGTAATTAAAGTGCACTTTGATAAAGTGCAAAATATAGTTCATCTGCATATAACATCGACTAGTTTAAGGTGGGAGTAAAACGTCAATCTACACTGTAAAAAAATATTGTTATATATGTACAAAAATTGTTAAAATAATAATAAAAAAATGCCCATTTGCTTAAAGTCCGCACCGAGAAAAAAGTGATGGAATTTTTTTTTTGTTTGCATTTCTTATCTTATGTCGCTAGTAACCACACTCAATGTATTTTTTTTTTCAACACATCCCATCATTTTTAAAATATCGGCCTCTACCAAATGGTTTGAGATGTCACTTAATGGTAATAAATGGTACCATACTTTTACATTGCCCATCATAATTTTAATTTATGATCAAAACCTTTTCTAATCTTGACAAAACACATTGTCAGAAAGGTCTGAGACTCAAGTTTCCATATTTTTTAACAGAAGTGATATTTTGACAGAAATGTATTAATGCATACAGTTATTTCATTTTTGGTGTTACGCCTAAACAAAATCTCATGAGAACTTTAATTTTTGTGATATCAACTTCAAATTTGGAGCATAACTTGGATAGATATATGGCTTTGATTTTATAGTAATTTTATAGGAAAAAATGTTTTGTAAAATATATATTTTATATAAAAGACAAAAATATTTAGTACAGTATATTTGATTTTATGTAAACTTAACACTTCCATAACTTTTTCATACTTTTATTTTTTGAAGTGCTTTTACTTCAGCGATAATCTGCTGAGTGTTTTCTTTAAAACAAGACTAAATTTAGGTCTTTATTCCAAAGCATACTTGAATTACAGCCAAGTTTTAATAGTGCGTTGTAATGTCCATTCTGATGTGCCAAATCAACCGTTTGGTTGAGCATGTTTTTGAAAAATTATTTTAAAAAATACTTAAGTTTTTTCATAGCACCAAGTAACATCATTTTGTAAAGAGCTCTTACAGTGTAATATCTAAAAAAAAAAAATGTTTATCTTGCAAAATTTCACCAAAAAAAGTTCTGACATCAAGTGCTGTTGATTGACACTGTGAAATCTAGAGGGATTTTTTTTTTTTTTTTGGCATAATATACCTAAACCAGATGATAGAGATGGCTCAATCAGTTTGAGTTAAGTTAGGTGCTACTCTCAATAAAATATAGTGACTCAAAATGTGCTTAGCCGTTTGGTTGAGAAACATTTCTTATTATTATCAGCGTTGAGTTGCTGTTTAAAATTGTGTGGAAGAATTCAAGTTGAAAAGAGCAACATTTATGTGCTAGAAATCTTTTGTGACATTATAAATGTTTTTGAGCTTTTTTTAATGCATCCTTGCTGAACAAAATATGAATTTCTTTAAAAACGAAATCAGACGGTAGTGTATTTTTGAATAAATGAATAGATCCCTCATAAAGTAATTCAGCTCTCCTGTTAAACCGATCAAGTGTTACTTCAGTCCAGCATGGAGATTTATCTCCATATCAGCCGTTGTGTAACTACAGTAGATTCCAAAGCGGCCCTGGACCGCTTTACGGACAGCCGACCCCCTAAAGATCCTACAATTAGTATCTCCATTTTGGCCTCCGTCTGAGCCTCTCCATCCCACGTTCACCTCCACGGCCCGATGGAAGGAAGCTGAGCCGTTGCAGATCTACAGCTGAAGCAGTGTTTTACGCATTAAGAGCTGCTCTGTCCAATGTAAACACGCAGCCACGAAGGACAGAGGAATAACAGTGCACCCTGTCCAGCATCTGTTTCCGCCACCACAGCCTCTCTCCAAGCATTTCCCAGACCTGGCTAATCAATCAGGGAGCTTCCAATGGGAAGAAAGAAGGGAACCGCTGTTGAGGCACTGGATAAGGGTAGCGTTTCATGAGGGCTGGCACGTCGATGACTGCTGATGCGTTTCCTGTTTCTTTAGATTCTAGGTCATAAAGAGCTCACGTCACCCACACAGCGCTACATCGACAGCAAGGTGGTGCGCACCCGCATGGAGGGCGAGTGGCTGTCGTTCGACGTGACCGAGGCCGTCAGCGAGTGGCTGCTGCACAGAGGTAAAGGAGTGTGAGACTGTGTTTTACTACAAATGTCTTATGTCTAATTCCTGCTGGAACCCTCAAAATCAGCTTAAAACCAAAATTGAAGATTAAAGGTATATTTTTCTCCAAAACATTGACAAAAAAAATCATTATTTCTCAACCAGAAATATTGATGTCTCATCTTGTAATGAGTCAGTACATTAAAGTACAGTGTAAAATACATTAAGTGTTGCATTTAAGCTACATTAAAGGGGTCATGAACTGGCTTTTTAAATTTTATTATATTGTTTTCTGAGGTCAACTTATGACGTTCGCTTGGTTTTTGCATTTAAAAACATCAAAATGAATAAGTAATTGGCTATTTTCTGCCCTAGTTTTGAGCCCAGCTCAAAAACGCTCTGTTTTTATGGGCGTCTCGCAATGAAGACTTGGAAGTAAACGCCCACTGCTGTGAGTGGAGAACAGTTTTGCATATTATAATGAGTTTCGACTCACTCGTCGAACAGAGTCCGTGTGTTGCACCATTCCTGTCAGATCAATATAGACGGCACAGCACCGTTCTTTACTCTTAATCGGTCTGGAAATCCAGTCTTGTTTACAAAACAATCCTCAGTGAAATGAAGCGAACAGACGACGATGTTTTACCTCATCAGCTGGAACGTCATTAAAAATAAAGTTTATCCATGAAGTCCTATTGGAATCCAGAGGAAGCTTATACAGCGACTGTCTTCTTCCACAAACAGGCACTGCACAATATTCTGTATCGCTCGGTAGCTCAATCCGGTGTGTCATCACGAGGTAGGCATCTATGTTATTTAGCTATGTGTGTAATTCACGAATCGGTGGGCGGGGCTAAACCGGCTGTGTTATAGTAGCCGTTGATCTTCTTCTGCGGGGGTGGTGTTTTATCCTCTTTGACGTCATAGTCCCCCACTTTGAAAAACGAGTCGTTTGCTGATGAGGCTGGTGTCAATAAAAGCTTTTATTGGACTAACAAGGACGTTTTCAGTTCCGAAACATACAGGATATTCTTATAATATGATAACCTCTTAGATGTCAAAAGGTCAAGGAAAATTTGATTTCTCAGTTCATCACCCCTTTAAATAAGTACACTTATATTGATGTGCTCACTAACATACACATATAAAACACTTTATTATAATTTTAACCATAGTGTTTTCCGTTGATTCTAATTAATGTTTAAATGTACTAAATCGCAACTTCATTCCAAATGTGTAATTACAAATATATTAAATATGGGTCCCACTTTATATTAAGTGGCTGTACACAATAAGTCCATTGTATCAAATTATTCATTTCAATGTAATTAACTAGTACTTACTAGTACTAGTAACTAGTACCCTCCTGTTAACCTCAAATCTGATAACACTTTTTACCCTCTGGGGTCAATTTGACCCCAGTAATTTAAACCTCCACAATATGTTTTTTTTTTTTTTACAAAGGTTTGTCTCAGTTAATTTATGTCTTTGTTGACTACTTAAGTAACATTTTAAGTTGACATCCACCCACCACCACCCTCTCCACCCCACCTAACCCCACCTAACCCCTTATACATCCAGAATGCCCATTGCACGACTATGGACAAATTTAGAAATCAACAAAAAATCGTACTGATTTGACCTAAAATTGGAAAAGTATAAATACATCTGGTGTTTTATTTGTTTTATAATATTTCTAAGTATAGATTTATGTAATCTATGACAGTTGGAAAGAAAAACTATTTATTTTATCAAGGATAGTAACACGAGTTATGTCTGGGGTCAATCTCACAAAAATTATGTTTTCTCCTCCCCCATTGCAGGGGAAACATCAAATTTCTCACAAAAATGATGTTTTCCCCTCCCAAATACACAGGAAAGAATTATTAGTTATCTTGAGAATTATGTCACATGTCATGTGAACTACTAGTAGTTCTCGCAATACTACAGATATGGTTATGTTTGGTTAGAGCCCTAAAACAGAGGGACGTTTTTTGAAAATGATATTGAATATGTAAAAATACAATGAACATTATAAATTCAAATTATAACACGTTATAATGACCTCAATATAACAACTAAAACAAATGTGTGTGAAATTTTAATATTTCTTCTGTTTTATTATATATCTAAAAGAGCCTGGGGTCAAATTGACCCCAAGGAACACCGATGTTACAAAATTTGTACAGGACTTTGAAAAAAAAATTAGCAGGTTAATTTTATGTTTACAGAGTTGTCCTAATTAAATTATGAAAAGTCATTAAATTTGAAGCAAAAAAAAAAAAATTATGTTTTTACAGACGTTAAACATTGAATGGGGTCAAATTGACCCCAAGGATAATAGGAGGGTTAATATAAAGTGGGACCTAAATATGTGACATTACATTAATAGTATATTTTAGTTTACCATAGATGCTTGTCAGTACTTTTGGTAGTACACTTTAACCATATTTCAAAGACAATAGAAATAGTTATAAAATCACATAAAAAGATGTACTGCTTAAAGGGATAGCTCACCCCAAAATGAAAACTCGGGGGTCAAAAAACCATTTGAAAAAAAAAATTTGCATTTGATTTAAAATTAAACTACAATACATTTTAATTTAACTGTGTATAACATGCATTTCAGTGTGCAAAAATATGTAGCTACCATTTTCCGTTTCAGTGGTCTAGCTTGAAGAATAAAAGACTTAAGTAAAAATGTATATTTGAGTTAAACATGACATTTTGAAGTAGAAAGTATGAAATAGTATTGCCTTGTAAAAAAAATTACTTCGAATCCTTCATGCATGCAAAGTTTAGTGAGTTTTCACCATAGCTTATGAAAGTGCTTGAGAGTAGCAGTAATAACAGGCCAGAGCATGAAGGTGTAGGATCATCGTCAGCATACATGAGCTCATAACAGTTGGAGCCCAGCGGTTCTCCATCACATTACGCAAGAGAGCGATAGACATCCGCGCGCGCGGCCGAGAGATTCAGCATTACTAGCGGCCGTGATGAATGCTGGAGCTGAGAGACAGCAGTGACGGTGTGTGACTCCTGAGGGATCATGGGAGTGGGCTCACTCACATCAGATGAGCTCATTTATCTGCTGTAGATTATCTGACCTTGCTGTGCAAGTGTTTTATTTTTCTCTGTTTTTCTCTCCCACCAGACAGAAACAATGGATTCAAGATCAGCCTGCACTGTCCCTGCTGCACATTTGTGCCGTCAAATAATTACATCATCCCCAACAAGAGCGAGGAGCTGGAGACACGCTTTGCAGGTGGCTTTGGGTGGGGGTGCGTGTGTGTGTGTGTTTGTGTGTGGGTGTGTGGGCCGGGGGGGAAGAAAAATGGAAATGAATGTTTGTCAGACAGAAGTAGGTCTGATTGAGGCCTGAATAAATTAGAGGCAAAAGGTTGCTTAAAAAGTCCACTACAAGTCCAAAGTCTGGACACACCTACTCATTGTAGATTATGCTTATTTGTCACATTTTCGAATCATAGTCATCAAAACTTTGCAAAAAACACAACTGAAGACATGGGAATTATGTAGTGACCAAAAAAATGTGTCACAAAAGAAAACTAGAACATTTTAAAGTTTCCACCCTTTGTCAAGATTCCAGATTGTAGTCAGATAATGCTTTTCTAAACTGTATTGAATCGTGACTATCTGGTCCTTTTTAAAAGTGTATGTTTTGACAGTGCTCTCAAGCTATATTTCATTGACCCAAAACGTTACATTGCAAATTTGCCAGATCACAGTTTAATAGGTATTAATGCACCTGTTAATGATTATTAATAGCATCTAATGTTCCTGAAATACGTACTCCATATGTTGTGTGCATTAAAGCATACTGAAACATGTATGATTCAAAATTACACTGACAGCAGTTTTATGTTTTTCTATACATTTGATTATGTTTTAATTGTGCGACTCAAGGAAAAATCACTGTCGCCTCTCATGGTCAATTGTTTTGGTAGTGATTTATACATTTGGCAAATCTGATTTGGCAGATTTTATCCAAAGTAACTATATATAAATATAAACAGTATATATATTAAACACACTGTAACAAAAAAAAATCATGATTTGTTATCATAACGTTTTTGCTTCAACTTTGATAATTTATGTGGTTCAGATAACATAATATTTAGAGTTTCTGATTATTAAATCAATCTCCTTCGTTATATTTACTCAATTTTTTCAATTTCAATGAACTTAAAGTTTTAAGGCAACCAGGTTACTTCATCAAGTTACTTCAAGTTAAACCGACAATATATTTTTTACAGTGCACTGAAAACCCTAATAAGTTGATTGAACTCAATTGATTTCAATTAATTGAGTTATGGGGTCTCCCAAAACGTGCATATTTAAGTTTACTGAACTTGGTGCGTATGTAGATTTGACTTAAATTGTTTAGTTCACCAAACTTGACTTTTATTACTTAATGTACTTAAGCAATTAAATTTAATTTAATTAATTAATTAATTAAATAATTAAAAATGATAATTTAATTTTATTAATTTTATAATTAATTAAAATAAATGTAATTAATTAAATTTACTTAAGAAATTAAGCAATTAAGTTCACTTAACTTAGTGTTGATTTCAAGTGTATGTATATATTAAATTATATTTATGGTTTGTTAAAATCTTAAATTTTATTTTACAAGTTCACATAGTAATTTCCGCAAAGACACAAGCCAAAAATGCACTTAATATAGATGAATATAATATTTTTTGGGCTTTTTACCACTTAAATTTACCCTGAACAAAAGCTAAATTAGCTATAGAATGAAAGTAGGATTTTCACTCAGGATTAAAAAAAAAATGGTAACACTTTACTTGAAGGGGTGTGCATAAGACTGACATGACACCTTCATAGTCATGACATGAATATGAAGTAGGGTTTATGCATGTTTATGACAACTGTCATTAAGTGTCTTTCGCTCAGTAATGACATTTTGAATATATATATTAACCTGACAGTGCCTTTTTCATGACAACTTGCCATTAAATCAAGTTAAACTGTCATGTGGTTGGCTTTGACATTGGCTGTCATGAGGCATTATAACTGTCATGAATATTTTTCGTGACCTCAACTACAGTGGTACACATTGAATTTGTCATTAAAAAGTTATAATGGCTTCATGACAGCCAATGTCAAAACCAACCACCTGACAGTTTAATGTAATGTTAACCCATAAAGCTAAGTGCTTTCTTAAGTTTGATAATTAATCTGCTATGTCATGTTTATGACAGGTTGTGTTGTCTTAGTAATGTCAAGTTGTCATGACAACGACACTGGCAGGTTTTGATGTATTGGTTTATGTCAAGATGTCATAACAAAGACATCTCAAACAATGTCATATTTGCATAAAAAAATGTTAATTTCTGGTTCACAGGTATAGATGACAGCTTTGTGCACGGAGGCGATCTGAAGATGTTTAAAAAGCGCCGTCACAGTGGCCAGTCTCCACACCTGCTGCTGATGTTGCTTCCATCGTACCGTCTGGAGTCCCAACACAAGAGCCACCGACAGAAGCGAGCTCTGGACGCAGCCTTCTGCTCCAGGTAGGACCTTTTCCCACAGTCTGCATCTGAACCACAACAGCACTTCTAGTGTCTGGATAGATCCTCATCTGCCATTAGTTAAAAACAGCCAGATGTCAGGCCAGGATTATGCAATCGCTGAGCCATATACTGTATCAAAGCAGACTGGACCACCTATCAATGCTGACTGAACTTAATCAATGAACTGGAAAACTTTTCACTGTTAGATTAAAGCTAATGCGGTTGGATTGTCTTTTAATAAAAATCATCTGTGTTCTCTCTCATCCAACCCATCGCTGACACGATCATATAACAATGTGCTGTTAATTGTATACTTCCTGACATATCCACGATAACAAGCTGAGAAAATATCAAATCCTAAAGAGAAAAATCGACAATTAAAATGACAAAGTGGACTGATCTGGTTATCAGTGTCGGCCAGAATTCAGAATTTTAAGAAATCTCATGAAAGAACCATGATTTTATCTCCTGTGCTGAGATAAATAATCAGAATAGAGGGTTTGGGTGGGATATCTTTCTCCTTTCCCCCCCTTTAGACATTGAACACATCACAGCTGTGAGACATTATTTGCTTCTTTCTAGTCAGCTGTGGGTTATATCAGAGGGAGGAACATTCTCAATCTAGAAATCATTTCATTGGTCAGAAAACTGTATAGTGCAGGATGAGTTATCAATATTTGAAATGTGAAAAATGAATTAGAATTGAATTAGCCACAGTGATGTTACGTTAATCCAATACTCATTTTGCAATATGTTTTAAATGAGAGGGAAGAACCTAATATTAAACTTGATTAAGGTATTAATCTGACAAAATTATTTGGAAAAAGATTTTTTTTTATTTTACTAGGCAAAAAAAGCATACAGGAAAAAGCACACTATATCATTGACTATTTCATAATCAGTTATTAATATTTGGTTGGGTCTCTCTTGTTTTTGTATGTGTTCATAATTTCTTTGTATGAGAGCATGAACAAAAATGACGTCAGCACAATTTATTTCATTGCGTTATCATCACAAATAAAACAATCGACTCTAAGCACAATTACGCAATTTGCTCACAAAACCTTTAACACATTGTTAAGAATATTTTTTTTTTTTTACATGAAATTGATGTTTTTTGATTTATTAAAAATTAAGTTTCACAAGGGGACAACTGAAGGAATATACTTTAAGCTGAAATATTGAATTATGCCAAAATGGTTCCATGTCTGACTTATATTTTCAGATATGATTGACCTATCCTGTATTATTTTTATTTTTATTATTTTTATTTTTTCAGAGTAAACCGCATACATGGAGCATTGGCATTAATCATTTTCAAGGAAAAAAAAACAAAAAAAGAACATAAAAAAACCAAACAAAAAAACAAGGGCAGCGTAGTCAAATACCGAGTTACAATATCCTCATATAAGCATTTAAGGAT
Source organism: Pimephales promelas (assembly GCF_016745375.1). The sequence continues at coordinate 2,603,147 of NW_024121643.1, forward strand.
ACATGATAGACTTATATTCAATGCCAATACAGTTCAACGGCGTTTTCCACAACTTCTGAAATGATTCAGATTTACCTTTTATCGTACATCCAATCTTCTCCACAAGTATAGTCTCTTTAATCAGGATTATCCAGTCCTTAATAAGGGGTGGGTCAGTGCCAACCCATTTATTCATAATTGATTTCCGCCCCAACATTGTTAAGAATATTTGAATGAAGGGTGATGCTGTCAATTTTCCTGCCCACTACTATACTGTACGTTGTGCTGTACGTATGAAAATGTTTATGAGTAAAAATATAAAATGTATCATTAAAGTAGTAGTTTCTTTAAATCTAATTCCATGCTAAATTTAGGTTCAAAAACTGAAATGAAATTTAAAGGCTTCTCTAGCCTCGTTTTATTCTCAATGCTGAACATTTAGCATACCGCTATTGTACATGTGCTACGATTGCATTTGTAGAACAGAAAATCGAAATTTGCTGTGGGATTCAATGTAAAAAATTAGTCATGTCGACATATTCTATAGAGAAGGTTACTGCCATTATTTTTGTCAAAAACATTTTTTTCTTTTCTCATTTTAAGCTTATAGTTGATTATTTATACACTGTAAAAAAATTTTTTCAAGATTTGTTATCACAACATATTTTCTTTTGTCAAATCAACTTTATAATAATTTATTTAGTTGAGATAACTTATCATTTTGAGTTTCTGATGATTAAATTAATATCCTTCATTGTATTAACTCACTTTTTCCAGTTCAATCAATCAATTCAATCAACTTAAATTTTTTTTACTGTGTAGTAATCACAACATTTTTTCTTTTGTCCAATCAACCTAAATCATTTATTTAGGTCAGATGACATATAATTTTGAGTTTCTGGTGATTAAATTAATCTCCTTCATTGTATTAACTCACTTTTTCCAGTTCAATGAACTTTAAATTTTAAGGCAACCAGGTTACTTACTTTTTTAAGTTAAACCAACAATATTTTTTTACAGTGTATTTAAAAAGAATATGGAGTTTTATTTGCACGTAATATCAAAGTGTAGCCAATCATTTTATGCATGCCAAACTTCTCTGGCCCTCAAGACATTGGGTTAAACATCAGTTCTGTTTATCATACCACAGAAATGTGCAGGACAACTGCTGTTTACGCTCTCTCTCCATCGACTTCAAGAGGGATCTGGGCTGGAGGTGGATCCACGAACCGAAAGTTTATAACGCCAACTTCTGTGCTGGAGCCTGTCCGTATCTGTGGAGCGCGGACACTCAACACAGCAATGTAAGACTGGTTAGGATGAAAACTTGTACAAGTCATTACCTGTGTCTGGTTGGGATGAGCTGGTGTGATTCTAGATGTAAAGCTTTTAGGATTATAAATAGTCTGAATAACGGCATTTTATGTCCTTTTTCAGATCCTCGGCCTCTATAACACCATTAATCCAGAAGCGTCTGCATCTCCTTGCTGTGTGTCTCAGGATCTGGAACCCCTCACAATCCTTTACTACATCGGCAAAACCCCCAAAATCGAGCAGCTCTCCAACATGATTGTCAAGTCCTGCAAGTGCAGCTAGGAACCGATTATCTCACACATCCACACAAACAAACACACAATCACAAACATGCTGGGCAGGGTGTCACGGTACAACACAGTAATTCCTACAGAATAGTTCCTACAAGATGTACAGACCATCAAAAACTCATCACACATCTGAATGGAGAGTGGATGTGTGATCTTGTGCTGGAAACAGCCCTGTCGGCATGCGTCACATCACCCACTCATCACTCTATGGATGTGAGTTTGGCAAACACTGGAAGTTTGTTATAGGTGTCTATATGTGAAGCAAGCCTTGTTCCATTTATTTCAAACAAACACTTGTTTCTGTTTTTTTTATTTTTTTTGTTTCCCCTCAATTCAGATATTGTTTGCTTGACTATTTGATCATATTTAAAACCCATGATATTGTTCACCAATACTGGTGAAGAGCTGGAAAGTTCTGTCTCAAACTGTGTTGCTGCCACAAATGAACTCCATGCCTGGCGCGAATAAACGGTTTTTGCAAGGGGGTAGAGTTGGCGACTGACTGACGAAATATTTTTAAAGTTAATGCACGCTTCAGAAAGGCATAGTTTTACCACCTTACATGGTGTAAAAAAGGCCAAGACCAACAAGCCATGTTGCTCCAAGCAGCCAAAGACGTTATGTTCCATTGCGAACAGTCATTTAGGTCAGAAACATTCTTTACACAACTGCAGTCGTGAACGCTTGGCCAACACATTGCAAGCAAAACCGTTCCACACTCTTGCATTATTGTGGCAGCAACAAATAGATTTTCCATCAAATGCCAAATGTTTTATCATGCAGATACTGTTGCTAGATATAAACATGTTGACCGTGCCAAGCAAGATGTTCCAGCATGAGAGTTATTGATCTGAAAGAGAAAAGTGACGTGGCGTTTCTGAAAAGAATGACCATGACTTTTTTGATACTCACCACGCAGAGCTATACCAGAGCATATAGTGCCTGGTTAAACTGGAATATGGGTGGTTAGTGAATAAAACGCTGGTTTTGCGCTGAAATGCAAGTCGCAAACAAAACACGAATGCAAAAGTGGAAACTTTGTGAATTCACCGACTTGGTCCCTTATTACAGAGTGAGCGCAGCAGTGTTGAAAGGAAGTGCACTGTAAAAATGAATATGCTTTATCTAATCAATAGAATTGTGGCAACAGATTACAAGCATAAAGGGATAACAAATTAGAATTGAGTAATAGTTAATCAAATTATTCCTTAAAAGTTAACCATATAAAATGAGTCAAGTTTACACCAAAAAAGTTTTAAAACTAACAGACAGACGTCAACGATTAATTGAGAACTCTTTATTTTATATTGCCAACATTGAAGACACCTGATGTTAACAAGCAGAATCACTGAAGGAGAAAACCGGCATTTTAAAACAAACACCAATCACCATAATGGTGACTTCAATTTATATTTTTTTGGTAGTTGTTGTTGTAAGTTTTACTTAATTATTCGATTAATTATCACTCAATTCTAATTTGTTAAATTTAATTTAGAATATTGCTTGTAATCTGTTTCCACATTTTTTTGGATTAGATAAAGCATATTCATATTACAGTGTGATGTCTAGTAATGAAATAGGTATGTTTACATGCACTAGTTTTCATCAATCAAATGGATCAAATCTGATTTCATTTTCTAAAAGTTCCCTAAGCGTTAGAATCCAATCCACATATTTGTTTACATTACATATATTCCAAACATAACTTACCCAAGGAAAAACGCCATTTTCTGCCTTAATGACATGTAAATATTGACCAGTTTGGAAGACGCGAGAAGTCATGCCTCGCATGTAAATGTAGCTGTTGATGTGAGAAGAGTTGTGTCAGTAAAGTCAGATTTTGATGAAAGGATGAAGAATGTGAACAGACCAGGTCATGTAAGTGAGAGACATGAACATGTTGTGCAGAGGCCAGCTTGACAAATGCACTGCAGCAGCCGCGGACGCTGACGTCAACGTCCATGGAGAAATGTTTTATACACATCTCAAAGTGTCTTCCTGAATTTGTGATTTTGTTTTCTCTCAGAGAAAGTGATCCTTTGTTTTGAAGAATTGCACTGACTATTTTATTTCTACAATTTTTTATTATTATTATTATTTGTAACTATTGTTTGCTGGTTTTTATTCGTAGTTATAGCTTCACCCACATAACATGAGCTGATGATGTGAGTAGCTTCCAAAGTGGAGGTTCAACTTTTAAGTCCTTATCTTAACCAGAATTAGAGAAACTGGTGCCAGATCAGTGTAAAAGAGAAACGTTGACTCATGCCCAGGATTTTTAGGTGACACTTATTTTATTTTATTTGTATTAGGGCAAGAATGCCAGTGGACTTCCTGCAGACACAGGAAGCAGAAGGAGACACCAGCATTGTCACACTAGAGCTGTTTATTGTTATTGTTGTCTATGATGATGATGATGATGTCGATATTGTTGACCCACTATGATGTATTGTAACACATTACTGTTGTGGTGCTCTAGTGGTAAATAAATTATTTAAGTGACAAGGGATGGTGTGTTGGAATTTGTTTTTTTCTTTACATTCAACATGACATCGTGATTTTTGCGTAACCATACACGCCACTTTCAAGTCAAGTGGCATGTTATCTACCATCAGCTATCTGTTTGAGCTACGCCGTTAAAGGGTTAGTTCACCCAAAAATGAAAATTAAGTCATTAATTACTCACCCCCATGCTGTACCAACCCCGTAAGTGAGTAAAATAAGTGAGTTAATACAATGAAGGAGATTAATTTAATCATCAGAAACTCAAAATAATAAGTTATCTCAACTAAATAAATTATTTAAGTTGATTTGACAAAAGAAAAAAATGTTGTGATAACAAATCTTGAAAAATCTTTTTTTTTACAGTATTCAGATTATTTAAACACATACAGAAAAAAAATGTATTGAATATTTATAAAGGAAATAAAACGTATTTTAGGACCATAAAGATTTTTTTTAATATACCGTACTATATTCAAACAATCTTTATGATCTCCTAAAAAAAATACGTTTTATTTTCTTAAATAATCCTCTGCTAACATAAACAGACTACATTACACTGCCTTATGATGAAACCCTAAACGTTTAATCTCCATATGTTTATTTTACTTAAATACTGTGTGGGCAAGTCGACATAAACAACAGTACAAACCCTTGAGCTAATTCTGACGATGCTCTTGATACTGTATTTCCTCCCAATGGCCCTTAAACTCTGGAGGCTTGCCAGGCTCATTAGCTGAGAGTTTGTGGTTCCTTATTTAGGAGTGAGACTCGAGCCACAGAAAGCTCTGGAGACTGTCAATCTTGAATTAGGTTTGGATTGATTAAGACTCAACATTCTACAGATAAATGCTCTGCAAACGGATGATGTCACACTCATAGGCTGTGTGAAAATTGCTGGTTTTTACCAAGTTTTCAGTCGCATGCCATCTTCATCTTGGTACTTTCATAATGAAACACAGCAGTGAAGACTCTGACATAGGACACAACTATAAAAATTAGTTTGCGAAATTTATTCCACTGTGTGTGGAAATATTTCTGGGTAAAAATACTGATAATAAGTCAGATTATTTGTAAAGATTTATATATATCTAATCAAAACTCTTGCTTTTGAAAAGTAAATTCCTGGGGTTTCTCAATGGATATAAGATATGATTTAATGTCTTACCTAATGGATTACTTTTACTTTTAACTTTTGGTTTACTTGGAAATTGTTTGACTTTTTAGAAAAACCTTGATGATAACTCAAATCGACTTGATAGACAGAGTATAAACAATTAAAGAGGTTAATGGTCACACAATGGGTTCCAAACAAGTAAATAAAGGCTGGATTTATTTACCAGCACTAATTTATTTTAAGCAGACTACACTCAATTACACTTTCTAAGAAATCTGTGTATAAAAACACAGAAAACTGAACAACCGCAGTATAGACCAAGATTAGACCAAGAACAACTGAAAATCAGGACTATATATACAAACTGAATCCAATTAAAAAGCAATAAACAGGCCTTACAACCTCTGGAGCAACTAGGGATTAAATGTTAGGAATATTGTTCCAGAGTTTTGGTGCTAAATACTGTAGAAAAAGGATCTACCACCAGCAGTCGATTTTGATATTCTAGGTATTATCAACTGGCTGGAGTTTTGAGATCACAATAGATGTGAAGGACTATAATGCGTTAAGAGCTCGCTCAAGTACTGCAGAGCTAAACCATTCTGGGTTGTTTTAACCCAACTTTGGGTCAAATACGGACAAACCCAAACTTTGGGTTAAAAATGTAAGGTAACACTTTATTTCGATAGTCCACTTTAGACATTCTACTAACTATAAGTAACTTTTCAACTAAAACTGTCAACGAACTGTCATTATAGTATTAGTAGACTGTCAGCTTAATATCTGCTAACACTTTATTTTGTTGGTCCCCCAATAGACATTCAACTGACTGAGTAACTTGGCGACTACAAGTAAACTTATTCTCCTAACCCAAAGCCTAACACCTAACCATAACAGTCTACTGACAGTCTACAATAATGATGTCACAGTCTGCCGTCTTCACCCGTCTGTCCCGTCATCTGCACTACACTTCCCAGGATCCTCTTGTCTACACACCTGAACTCACTCCCTCATCAGCCTCCCGTTCAGCGTCCTGTTTCACCTGTTTGCACCTCATTAGTCCTGATTCCTCTGTGTATTTAGTTCTCCCTCCTTCAGTCTGTCTTGGTCGGTCAATGTTGATTGTTACCCGGTGTATCCCGTCTTCCTGCCTGTATTTTTATATTAAAAACATCTTCATTGTGACTCTGGAGTCCTCCCGATCCTTCTGCCCGCTCCACACCGTGACAAATATACTAATACTTTAATGATAGTTAGTTGACATGTAGTTGAAAAGTTACTTATAATTAGTAGAACGTCTAAAGTGACTATCGAAATAAAGTGTAACCAAATGTAATAATAAAAATGTAACCCAATGGCTGGGTTAGTCCATATTTGGGTTGAAACAACCCAGCAATTTTTAGAGTGCATGAGGACGGTCAATAGGCGCATAGTGTTTCTTTACAAAGTTACATTGCCAACTACTGACCTGGCAGCAGAGTACAGCGTTTTTAGTCATTTTCGAGGAAACGTGTGAACGGGCATATTTTTCTACAGATTAATGATGACAAAAGGTTTGGGACAAGCTGTTTTTGCAGGTTATTTTTTTTAATCTTAGATTAGGGGGACATTTTTGGTTCCGAAAGTCACTGTTTTATACTACAATGAGGTCATTTCAAAAGATCAAGGACCTGTCAATTCCTCATGCTATAAATTTTGTTTGCTAATAAGCTGACTTTCACTCATCCCAACAGGGTGTGCAAACACAGAACTGATGTGCAACTAGCTCAGCTGTGGCTTTGTGCTTGTTTTGGACTCTAACATGAATCTTTAGTCCAATGTTCCTTTCTTTAAATGTGGCTTACTCAGTTTTACTTACTGGATTTTTCAAGATAACCTGGCATAAAGAAGCATAAACCAAGATGTTCCATTCTTTTGAAGCAAACTTAAATTGATCCAGCTAAATAAGTATAGGCCTAAAGCCAAAGCATACTTTATGCTAGGACGCAAATGGAGATAGAAATGATTCGCTGACTCGATTCAAGTGCACGGTACTGTTGTACAAACGTTATTAAAGATCACGAATCAAATTTCCCAATTCTTTTAAATGTATGTGCAATTAAACTAGTTTTTTTATTCAGGTAGATAGATGTGTTGACAACTTGCTCAGCAGGATTCTCTTCAAACTGTTTCTCCATGCAAGCCCAAAAGGGAGCTCAGTTGTATTGAATGTGCACTTTTAGTCTACTTCAAATCTTAAAAGTATATATTTTTTAAAAACTGTACTTGCAGATAATATTAATAAAATAAAAGGCCACTTAAGTGTACTTAGGCCCCCTCCACACTACTGCGTTTTCGTTTAAAAACGGAGAATTAAAACGAATACGATCTCCGTCCACACCAGCGTTTTATCTCCGTATTAGAAACGATCTCCGTCCACATTAAAACAACTGAAAACGCGGATCACGTGACCATTCACCAACACTGGGCATGCGCGTGCCGGTGTAACCAGTGAATGACGAATCAGGGGAGGATACGTCATGACTGATAACACCCAATCATAGAGCCAAGCGTCAGCCTTTGCGTCAGCGTTTCTGAAGTTCTCCGTTTTGTCTCGTCCACACTAAAACACCCTCCGGATATTCAAAACGGCTGCAGCGTTTCTAAACTTCTCCGTTTTAGGTTTTCGTTTTTCCCGTTTTAGTGTGGACGGGAGGTGCAAACGTAGCAAAAGGTCTCCGTTTTTAAACGAAAACGCAGTAGTGTGGACGGGGCCTTAGAATACTCTTTCATGACTGTGTTTTTGATCACATTTTAGTGAACTTTATCTTCCAGTACATTTTAAAGTATTACATTTCAATCATTAACAATGCTTTGTCATCCTTTGAAGTACACTACAGCATTGATTAAAATCCCCTGTAAAGTATGTGAGTATAATTTTAACTGCGTTGTGTTCCATTTGAAGTTAAAATATAAATATAGGTACTTAAGTCACACTTAAGTGAGTCAAAAATCCCTCTAAATGTCGGCTAATTGGATTTTATATACATTTCCATTTAATTAAATAACATGCAAATAATTATGACACACTAAGGTATATGCTTTTAATGAATATTATTTCTGTAGTAAGTACTCTTTTTAAAAGTATGCTAAAGGGTCTTTTCCACACGGGAATATAGTTGCTAATACACAAATGACTGGCATACTTGTATTTAGGGATGGGACGATAACCGGTTTCACTATAAACCGTGATAAAATGTACTGACGGTTAGTATTATCGTTTAAAATCATTAAAACCGTGTTTGATTATCGCGATTTTAATAACTCACTGAATCCTGTCGGCCAGTCTGACGCAGGCGCGCAGCACGCAATATTTTTTTAAATTACTATTCGAGAAGGAATGGCGGAAGGCAGTGACCGTGCTCACGAGGTTTTTCAGCCTTTTTAAGAGGACCAAATCTGAGGTGTGGTCATATTTTGGGTTTTACAAAAGTCCTGAGGGAAACTTGATCGAGGATGGTCACCTTGTCTGCTGAACAAAAAGTCACTACAATAGAAACACTTCAAATCTGCCGAGTCGTCTTGTGTGATCATCACCCGAACGCAAGGCAAGTTAACTTTGACCTCAATACCAAAACTACGTCTGGGAAACAATTGGGCACGAAATGTTGTTTTGAGTTGAAACATTTTATGTCACTCACTTGAAATAGACGTGAAGCTTCCGCGAAGAAGTGGCTTTGAGCCAAAGACGAACGAACAACTTCAAACAAGACTATTATTAAGAGTGATATTTTAAGGGATAGTAAAGTATAGATACATCACGTATTAAACCGATTTTATTTTTACCAAATAATTACGGGGACATATTGAATTGATAATGAGATTAGCTAATGTTTTAAATCTTACCTGTTTATGAATTCATTTTGTAAAACAATCGTCCAGACAAGATATATCACACCAATATTATCAAACTCTGTAAACAATAAATCAACTCTGATTTCATTTTTGCAATACAATCAAAAACCGGAGACGCAAGACGGCAAGTTGTATTTGAATGAAACAAGAGCGCGCGTCCGTTGTGAATGTTATGGATGTGCGCTGTGTAATAATGCGTTGCTATTGACGACGGGCATTATAAAGAAGCAAATGCCATAGAATAGAATCTTGCTTAAAAAATTGCATAGAGAGGCTTGTTTTATTTGTTGTTTGCTGATTTTCAATTATAAAATGAAATGAAATGTTTTCAGTGTGAGCATCAGTTCTTTTTGAGCACTTTCATAAATTTTTAACAAAAACCGCGATAATATTGATAATCACGATTATTTTTTGGACACTATAATCGTGATATGAAATTTTCATACCGTCCCATCCCTACTTGTATTACTGTATAAATTGAACGCACAGGTTTTACTTTGTTCTCACACTCTCTTGTAAAAAACAAAAACACTTTTTCCTTTTATCACTTCTCAGTTTCTCTCATCGACTCTTTGCTCCCTGCTTATCAAGTGTTCATGTGCAAACACACACACACACACACACACACAGTAATCCAGCAGGAGAGGTTTGAGGTGAAAAGGTCTCCGTTCCCTTGGGATCTGAATGTTTTGGGGATTCGGTGATTCAGCCACAGCTGGCTGCGCACAACAATATGAAATTAGTGAGAAGCATTTGCAGCGGTGATGTCAGCACTAAACCATGCAGGGACCCCATTAGCACACAGAGGAATTTTGGGACCACTTGTCAAAGGCTGTTTGTGTGTCCATTCATGCAGAGAGAAAAAAGAAGAGGAAAGCAACGTTCCTCTTGTCTCAAATGTTTGTATGAAAAATGCAAAGAATTCCTTTGATGCCGTGTTGACATCTGTCTCTAGTGCTCTTGGCCTGTCTCGTGTGTGTCAACACTAATTGCCCTGCAGACAGAGGCTTGTATTGCATCTGTAATTACACAGGAAAGGCTGTTCCTTTGAGCTGCGGATTAGTAACTCTTTGTGTTAGCATCGAAGGCAGTCCGACTGAAGCATCGCACAGAATCCGAGTACAAAGTGTTCCTCCACTCGACCTTTCCCTTGAGTTTGACAGGCGTCTTGGAGACGTCATGATAGAGGGAGATCTGTGGACATTCAATCCCTGCAGCGCCGGTCTGCCTGGCGACGGGGCCAGACTCTGGACCCCCGTTGCCCTCGCACAACATATACCGTCATATCATATACAGCCTGAAGCGTGGGAGGAATGAGGACAAACACAGTTGAAGAAGGGTGAGGATGTATTTATAGCACATTTTCGAGGCTAAGTGAGGAGATGGGGTGGTCTGTATCAATCCCTCTGGGAAAAAAAGCGATTGCACGTCATTAGTCCACTTTTCACAATGCCGGTGCTCAGTTGGGAACTGTTGCATGCATTTCCACTTATGATCGAGTCATAAAAAACTGTCTCTGCAATAAGAGCATTTTGCAGGTAAAAACAAAATCTAAATTTATAGATAACCTTGTATGAAAATACCATATGAAAAGTTAATGCAGGATTTAAAATGTTTTTAAATGTTTTAAAATGTTTAAAATGTAAAAACTGCATTTTTTTCAACATTGCGTCATTTTACGTCACGTTAGGGAGCCTCAGCCTCGGCTCAGTGCAGAGTTCAGTGAGAGCGCTCGTCAATCAGTGTGCTTTCTGTAGTTTTTTATTTCAATTTATCATCGCCATGGTAAATTATTGTGTTTGTGCAGGTTGCAAAAACTCCGGCCTGTCTGGACTTCAAGATTGAGTCCACAAGTTTCCATTACAAGAAAAGGGACAGTGCTGTAGCATATATCTTTCGTTATTGGTGCGGTTTGTGCAGGTGAAGAGACGGAATTTCTCTTCCGCATCGGCTTCAGAAAACGCGTTCGTGTGTAGCGTTCACTTCAGATCAAATGATTGTCATCCTGGCGATATGATGGAGTTCAACATGGGATGCCGAAGCGAGAATATTGATTGTCGTATACTATACCAATGGCATCAAATAGTGTGATGTAGGTAACTTAGTCATGTCATGCCCTAAATAGAGGCAACTTGCAATTGAAAAACAAAATTGGTTGTTTAAATACTCAAATCTTTAATTTTCTGTTTATGTTATGAAAAATAGCATATTTGCAGGTGAAAAATATGTATTAAAAATTTACCTGAGTATCCTTTTAGTACAAAAGCTTTAGCATAGCAGGCTCATAACTTTATGGCTTGGTCCATCATACGAGTATTTCCTCAGCGTCTGAAATATCATTGCAATCTATTGTTTTCCTGTTGTTTGAATCGACCGCTCTCCCTCCCGTTACGTCAAGCCCGCCACGCCCATTTTCAGACGCGGAAGTAAAATTTTTGTCACAAAAACGACTCCAGAAGCTTCTGTAGCGTAATTATAAGTATATTTTAAAGAAAATCTAGTTCCTACATTATTTTTCTATTCATTGACTCGTTGGGTCCTCTAACCTGCAATATGCCCTTTTAGATGCTTAAAATGTTAAAATCTCTTAATTCCAAACGTGTATGCATTTCTTTGTTTTGTGGAATGCAACTGAAGCTATTGAAGAATGTCTCAGTGTCAGGGTAAGGTTGTTGTTATTTTGCCCATTGGACAAAATGTTGTTTGGGCCCTAACCATCTTCAAAATATTTTCTCTCTGTTATTGCAGAAAAACTGTTTGTACAGGTTTAGAACAACGTGATGGTGACTATGCCACAAGTTTTATTTTTGGGGGGACTACTCCATTAAGACAACCACCATGTTAACACTTGAGGAACCTAAATCTATTTACTGATCTGTAACAATTTACTATAAGGTATAATTTGTTATTTTTAAAGCATTTAAAAATAATCTAAGTAAAAATATAATTGGTGATTGTTTGTTTACAGTGCATTTACTAATGTTCACAATTACAACTTTTGAGTTTAAAAATGGGTTATATTTTATTTTGGTAGTCCATTTAGATATACTACTAACTATAGTGACTTATACCACTTTAGTAACTTTACTTTTAGGAACCGTGGCCAAAAGTCATGTCCATCCTAGCAAAATCCACCTCCACATCTCCACCCTCTATTCAAAGATTATTGAAAATGTGTTAAAGTTTTTTTTTAAATGAAGAAAAAATAAAGAAAGAAATTTTGAACATGCAAAAAAACAACAACAACAAAATATTAATAACTGATTATGTTTCAATAAATATGTTTTTTTCTGTGAGCTTTTTGTTTTTGCATGAATAAAAAGTAAAAAAAAAAAAATCCAAATAATTTTGTCAGATAAATATACCTTAAACAAGTTTAGTGCTTTGTTCATCTCTCATATTGCCTGGTTAAAACCAGACCATTCTCAGTTGTAACTGAGATATGGTCTGGCAAAGCGTCATAGACAAATCATTTCCACAGGGGTGCCACCAACGGACATCGCGGGTAGACCAAAAAAACAATCAGAGCGATGAAGGAGATGACGTATGCAGAGCGGCGGAGACACATCTCCGAGTGTTGTTTGCTCGGTTTTTTAAAAAAAAAGGAAACATTCAAATCGCTTAAAATAGACGCGATAGCTGATTCGAACGAGTGATGTTCGACGGCGGCATCCATATTTGTAATGTAGGCTACAAAATCTGCTTCAAAATCCCAGCTCTGTCGTCATCGTGTATATCCTGACGCAACGTTTCTGATTTTGCCTCAATTTCGACGGATTGGAAATGGGCTTGAATGAGCTCGTTGCCCGACTAACTTTCAGAGCAAATCTAAATTTGACTGGGTTTTCCTAGCCTGGCTGCGCCCTCCTACGCACTTCCGCTCAATTTCATTTTCCTTCAGTGCTACGTCTGGGACTGCTGTATATTCTTAGGTTTCCAGAAATCTATTTTTTGTAGGACCAATCAGCGAATAGAGGGAGTGGCTGAAAACAATGACGTTGATGTAGTGCGTCAGTTTGAGTTCAGTAATGGCAGCGGAGAAAGACGTGAGAAAGTCCGTTGAGTCTGTTGAGTCCGTCCGTTCAGTCCGTTGTTGGAAATATACCGAATTTAAGAATAAGAACAAGGTTTGCTAAGTTTTGTTGGTGGCCATCCTCCCCACTGGATTCATTTATTAGAGTTCATGCTGGGCAGCTCAGTGTGCACGATGACCGTGACATTTTGGATGGACGCTTTAGCCTGGTGTTCGGAAGCCCCGTGTCCTGGCTGCTTAACTGTTGTTGAAGATGCACTCAGGAGTCATGTTGGTTACGTTAGCTCAGATTCCGAACAGTAAATTTAGTGATTCTTCTGATGAATACAACACTTTGAGCCCCTTTGTGTACTCGTGCAGGAGGTTGTTGTGTAAGTTTTACATGTTGTGAATCATTCAAATTTGTTCAAATTTTTTTTTTAAATAAATGTCATAAATAAAAATGTGAAAACACATACTTGGAAGACCATAATTTGAGTTTCAGTTTCAGATGTCAATGGTTAATTTGTTTAAATAAAAATAAAAAAACTAAATGTCTTAAATAAAAAATCTACAAACACATACTTTGAAGACTATAATTAATTAAGGAAATTTAGAAAAAAAATAAGACATAATATGAAAAATTGTTGTTTATTAGAGATCTGCAGATAGAGACAGATCATTCACTGTACAGCATTTGCGGCAGATCAGAAATGACCACAACGGAGTCCGTGTATTTGTAATGATGAGACAGCTTCGACAGTTGAATGAATACATCACTATCCTAAGTGTCAAATATACATTTCGAATTAATAATTGTTCCTAGATGAACAAAACCTGCAGCTCTCGTTGACAGAGATCTTATTGTAAACATAATCCTCTGATCATTCGGACTTGTTCCAGCCAAATCGGCGCATGACATACGTCACGACAACACGTTAGCGATTGGCTATGGCAGATCCTGAGTGACTCTGGACAGATCCAATAGTTTTGAACTTTAACAGAGAACCCGCCTACAAGGAAGTAAACGTTTCTCAATGGAGAGAGGCCAGACTCTATGTACAAATGAAATGTACGAGAGTCTGGTTCAACCAAGCTAGGGTTTTCCCAGGCTATCCCTCATATTTAAAATATTGAAAACTGCATGCCTCATAGGCAAAATCAAAAGCATCAAAAATCCAATCTCCTTAGAGATGGTAGGACCTCTGCCACGGCCTTCAAAGCAGACCAACAACTAATATGATTTATGTCGCAAACCTGAGGGGTCAACGTAAATTGTCAGTGTTTTGATTGGACACAAAATGTCAAGTATTTCCTGCTCTGGCAATTCAAAAGGCAGGGAAGAAAAGGCTAGAAGGATGACCAGATGGGCGCTGTCAAAACTTATGGGTGCAATATGACCTAAACCAGTCCAGGGGCAACGTCTAGACAGGATGGGGCAACTGACAAGGCCTGCAACTGTCCTACCCTTTTTAATTAAGTTTATTCTAATAACAGAGCCTCCTTGAGAGTCAGAAACTATGACTCCAGTGGCTCGAATGGGGCCTCTGATAACCCTTCCAGGACTATAGAAAGATCCCAGGAACGAACTCGCAGTCTGCAGATAGGCCTCAGCCGTCTGGTACCATGAAGAAAGCGACATATCAGGGGATGCCTCCTCACACCAGATGTATGTAGCAGCCGTGTACACGCTGAGCATAGCAGAGGATAAACCATCATAAAAGTCACTTTAGTAAAAACTCCAGCTCTGAACTGGGCAATGGACTAGGTTAGATTAGTTCCTTTTGCACCATGACTCGAAGAGACGTCTTCAGGGCATACCGTTTCCTAGTGAACAGAGCTCTAGCATTCAGAATGGTCTGTCTCAGTAACCTCGGTTGAGAGACCTAAATCTATGAACTGGTAGCCCTCAGGGGCCAAACCCACGGCTTCCATATCTTGAGCCGGGAATGAAAGATTGTGCTCCGAGTCTGGGAGAGAAGGTCCCTCCTGGTTGGAATCTCCCACGCAGAGACTTCCAGGAGATATATAAGGTCTAAGAGCCATACTTGGGCTGACCAGAACAGAACAACTAGCAATTGGCGAGCTCTGTCCTCACAAACTCTTACAGACGTAACTTCGCCCACACCTATACCATAGCATCCAGCCTTAATGGAGCTTAAGGTATGAGGGAGAACCATAGAGGACAGTGGGTTGATTCCTCAGAGGCGACCAGATCTACATCCACTTTGCTGAACCTCTGCCATATTTGCATTACTACTTCTAGGTAAAGTCTCCATTCCCCAGGCCTTAGCCCCTGCCTTGATAGGATGTCTGCTCCCACATCCATGTGCCCTGGAATGTGAACTGCACTCAGAGACAACAGTGTGCCTTGAGCACAACCTGTACCAACCTGAACAGGGGGCATAAACGCAGACCACTCTGGTGATTTATTTATGAGATTACCAACGTATTGTCAGTCCACACTAACGTGGGGTAACCCCTCAGTTCTGGGAGTAAGTAAGAAATACAGTCTTATATATATTTATTTATGTTTATAGAATGGAGTCAACTCAAGTAGGAGACAATCATGCCCACATGGAGGTCGAATCCCATACCACCCCTAATTTGTTAATAAAGTTGACTAGACTGTGCATACAACGAGCAACCCACTAGGACAATTAATAGAAAGACATGGATTCTTGCCATTATTTTTCCTGCAGAATAGCCATAGCATGCAAGGACGCACCAGCCTGACCTCCTGCTTCATAAGCGTAACCCACAAGGCCGGATGTAACTCTGAAAGGCCTTGAGGGCGGTGTGGGTTTCTTTGGTGAAGTCACCGCCGCAGTGGTCAACCTATTGCAATGCAGCATACTCTTACTCTCACTGCCCCACGATGGAGGAATTATTTGACATTGAGGGGTAATGGACTCGAGTCAAGTATGGGTTGACCCAAGACCGCGATACCTCAATATGGAGGTCTAGGAAGAATGGCAGATTCCTATGAGGCTGCTGACTTCCTCCACTAGTGAGGAAGCGATCATCCTGCTTACTACTTGAGTTTTTTTTGTTCATCTAGCCGCATGATTTAACCTCCTTTGCTGCCTGGGTAAGTATAAGGGCAATCGGCTCCCTTGAGAGCCAATCAAACATGCTCCGCTCCTAAGCAGATAACCATAGATTGTTTTCATCATCCCTGGTGATATTGCCGCAACCCACCACTTGTACTTCTTTGAAGCCATTTCTATACACACAAAGACTGTAGACAATATTCTTTTCTTTTTTCTTTTCTTTTTTAACTCCTAATGTACAGAACTCACATGCAAACAAATGGCATCTTTGAGGAGAGATTCCCTGATATGACTGTAAAGCACTTTGGGTGTACATGAAAGCACTATATAAATGCCTCATTCATTCATTCATTCATTCATCCAGAAGACAAAGAAGTTGGTGACATGTGTTTAAGGCATCTATTTATGATCTTAGTGATGTGCTGATGCTTAGTCACCTTACCATGCTTTTGGCCAATCAAGATTTCTGTTTCGCACATGTGCTTCAGACACCGGCTCATGCATAAGCATTCCCATAGCAAAAACATCACGACGCAGCATTTATTTCCACTCGAAAAGGAAACTAGATGTCTTGATGCCTAATGGGAGCGTTAGCACAACGTTCTTAGAACATTGTTTTGCTTGCTAAGACACTGGTCAGAAGTAGAAACACCACAATATATGTTCCAAATCAAATTTTGGGAGGAGTATGTTCTTGTCATCCCAGAAATCATAAAGCTACTCGGCTATTTAAACTGTCACTTAACTCTAGTTTGCACAACCCTAATCATATATGTCACACACATAATGATGAGAAGTCTGGATTAGAAAATCACCAAAACTGTTGCTATTAATCATATCATCATTGTGTGTGGGAGCTCAACGTCTCTCTGCTGCTGCTATGAGAACCCTCGTCTGCTACTGAGTGAGGGGAAGTTAAGGATCCCTGTGGAGCATTCCAGCTTTACATATAAAATATGACCCACCACAGTATAAAATAACAATTAAAACTCAGCAGCGCCTGGAAGTAACCCAGCTTCTCATTGGAGGTGCAGAGAAGCTCAATGTGTTCTGGATGATCATTCATGTTAGTTGTACTAATAGTATTCTGGACTTGTTTTTAAAGGAAGCATGACATCTGCAAGCATGCTTATAATCACAAAAACAGTTCAGGACTATCAGCTTACTTAATGTGTAAGAAATTGCTGAAATTGTTTGTATAAAACTAGGAATCTGAATGATTTACTGTACCTAGTTTCTCAGAGAACCCAATTTTAGATACATTGATTTGTGTTGGGGGGGGGGGGGGGTTCTCTCGGAACTGGCCAATGACATCACTGTTTTCTCCAGAGCGGCTAGATAAATTGATTAAATTAAGATTACTTAAAGATCACTAAAATTACCCTTTTTACAACAGAAGTGAACCATCACTGAACTTACTTAAAGGGGACATATCGTGCAAAATCCACTTTTTTAGCCCTTAAATGCATTTTGTTGTATATTTTGAGTGTTTATAAGTACAGAAAAGATTAAATTATTCTCTTCAGGTGCTTCGTTTATATCTTTATATTCTGTTTTGGTCATATTTTTCAACCTGTTCAGATTTTTCTGTTCTCTGTGACGTTTTTTGAACTATCACGTCACCGTATTTGCAGCGGAACTGACAAATAAGGACACTGACTACCGGCCCAACACTTCGAGCAATCCGCCATTATTATTTCTCGCTCCGATTTTGTAGTCCAAGCTCAATGATGCAGAAGTTACGAGAGGGCAAGTCAAATGTTCAGTTGTTGGATGTAGTGACCTGAAGCACTTCAAGGATTCCCACTTCAACAACCTCCGCCAGTATACAGAAGGGTTTGCCAATCGACTTCGTCTGAATGAGGGGTAAATTCCTTCTATCATTTAGCTGCTGTGTTTTCGGATGCTTTTCTACACGCAAGTTATTATATTATTATTACAGATTTTTAGTGGTAAGATTGGACCGTAGTCATTTATCTAGTCAGTGTGCTTGTTTTAACAAGAGAAATAGTCGACTTTCACTAATAACACAACATAGTTAACTTAACGTTACATACCCCTGCATCCATATGAAGACGTTGTTCTGCAGGTTCGTCGTCGTCTTTTTCAAATCGCTCGCTCTGGCTCGAATATGTAAGGCTTGATGGACAAGTCTTCCGTTGTTGACATTTTGTTAACGAGTGACTAAAAATGTTCTTTGAAGGTATCGTATATAATCGTATATCTCTAATCAAACTACAATAATGTCAGAACGCGGGGAGTTGAACAGCGTGTGAACTCATCGACCTGGAGAGCGGGTGGGAAAGAAGCAACTCCATTTTATTTAAAGGGGCCGCTTTGAAACGGGTCGCTCACACACGCACATCAGAAAAGGGGTAGAAAAGGGGCCTGTGGAGCTATAATAATGAGGAATTCAGACCCAAGCATTGCAGTTATGCTTTATATAGACCACAAATGTATGATTTATAAGTAAAAATGAATGATTTAAAAGCATGATATGTACCCTTTAAGCTGGAATATGACACTGCTTTCTTCTAGATCTGCTGTACAGCAGAACCACTTTGTTGCATTATTTTCCTGTTATCACTGTAACGCTGCTTTGAACAATCTGTTTTGTAAAAAGCGCTTTATAAATAAAGGTGACTTGACTATTTAATTTAGTTAAACTTAAAGGGTACATATCATGTTTTTAAATCATTAATTTTTACATATAAATCATACATTTGTGGTCTACATAAAGCGAAACTGCAATGCTTGGGTCTGAATTCCTCATTATTATAGCTCCACAGGCCCCTTTTCTACCCCTTTTCTGATGTGTGTCTGTGAGCAACTCGTTTTGGAGCGGCCCCTTTAAATAAAAAGGAGATGTGTCACACCCCGTCCACTCTCCAGGTTGCTGAGTTCACGGTCGGTTACGAATATATACTAAAGCTTCAAAGAACATTTTTTATTCACACGTTAACAAAATGTCAACAACAGAAGACTTGTCCATCAAGCCTTACATATTCGAGCCAGAGCGAGCGATTTGAAAAAGACGTCAACGAACCTGCAAAACAACGTCTTCATACGGATGCAGTGGTATGCAAGTGAACTGTATTGTGTTATAAGTGAAAGTCGACTATTTCTCTTGTTAAAACAAGCACACTGACAAGATAAATGACTACGGTGTAATCTTACGACTAAAAATCTGTACTGATGATGTAATACGTTTAGAAAAGCATCAGAAAACACAGCAGCTAAATGACCATTGATGAAACTCAAGAACAATAATACTGCTTGAATACTTGAACATTACTTCAAAACAAAAGAAAAGAAAGGCAAAGGTACTGCTAAATCATGACCACCATGAGTTTTAAGAAAGTAAAGTACTATATTTTTATTAACGATATTAAATGTTACAGCTTATCGAAATGCTCTGTTCGTCGTCTCAAAACCTAGAAGGAATTTACCCCTCATTCAGACAAAGTCGATCGGCAAACCCTTCTTTATAATGGCGGATGTTGTTGAAGTTGGAATCCTTGAAGTGTCCTTATTTGGCAGTTCCGCTGCAAGTACTGTGACGTAATTGTTCAAAAAACGTCATAGAGAACAGAAAAATCTGAACAGGTTGAAAAATATGACCAAAAAAGAATATAAAGATATAAACGAAGCATCTGAATAGAATAATTTCATCTTTTCTGTACTTACAAACACTCGAAATATACAACAAAATGTATTTCAGGGCTAAAAAAGTGGATTTTGCATGATATGTCCCCTTTAAGTTGGCTGAACTTGAACTGGTCAAACTGAGGTAATAACACTCAGATTTCCTGATTATCTATAAATACACACAAGTTACCCAAGGAACATAGTAAGCTTTGTCAACTCAAAAGTGATGGACTACTTGCAAATGTCCTCAGGTTCTCTAAGTAAAGACAGCTTATTATGGTGGCTCCTGGAACAGAGCGGTTATGAAGATTGCTTCCAGATCAGAGATCATCTTCCAGATGTGGCCGAACTGACACTGAGATGAATGGGAATGCTAACAGTTACTTCTCTCTCCAAGTATATGTGGACTCGACACATGCATTATATCATCATCTCATTACTTTATGAACATTTATCTAACCGAGGCTAACTCCTGTCGGCTGCTAGTCTCACCTCGGACTGTGATGAGCAGGTTTATTTGGATGGTCTCAGGTGAGACATTCCTCATAGCTGTGTCGGTCACCATAAGCTTATTCAGCACATAAGCATCCAGTGTGTTTCATCACCTCACGAGAATGAAGCTCTGTGTGTGAGAAAGTGTCATTCAGTTCATTTTGTTTCTGAAACCTACTGGTCGGGATTAGTTAGCTCCTGGCCTAGATAGTGCAGCAACAGGAAGTTTAGATTGTGAAGCTGGTCAACCGGTATGGTCATTCTGGTGATGTTGGTTTAAAAAGGTCAAGCTAGTTAAGCAGCCTGCTAGTTATGCTGGTGATGACTAGTCTCTTTCAGTATGGATACCATTGAGAAAGAGAAGTGTGCTTTATTGTATCAAATATGAACTTCAAAAATTAAAATAATATTTTTAAAAAATGTACTTGCAGATGTATTATATTAATGAAATAAAAGGCCACTTAAGTGTACTTAAAGAGTGTATGTCAAATTAAAAGTTTTAAAAGTACATTTTAAATCATTGTTTTCAAATTGTAGTTCTTTAAAGAATTATACATATTTTTGTGTTGATTAACATATTAAAGCACATCTACAGTACTTGATTTTAACTAGTGTGTTACATTACATTTAAAGTATATGTATGTAACACTTTATCTTACAGTGTCCTTGTTACACGTTACATGTAGTTACTGTAGTAATAACTATAATGTATGCATCATTACATGATTACAACCAACCCTAAACCAAACCCTAACCCATAAGTACATGTAGTTCATTGTTATTATTACACAGTACTTCCATGCATAATTATGTAACACGGAATCCTTAATATTTTTTAAAGGAGTAGTTCACTTTTGAAAAAACTTTTGCTGATAATTTACTCACCCCCATGTCATCCAGAGTGTCCATGTCATTCTTTCTTCAGTCGAAAAGAAATTAAGGTTTTTAATGAAAATATTCCAGCATTTTTCTCCATATAATGGACTTTACTGGTAACTAAATGGTTCAAGGTCCAAATGACACACAGTACAAACTGCAGACTGCAAACTGTTCAAAAGGCTTTAAACGATTCCAGACGATGAATAAGGGTCTTATCAAGTGAAACGATTGCTCATTTAAAAAAAAAAAAAAAATTAAGTCTGATTTGAGACCCAACCTTAGGTTATCCAACCTCTCTGGTCTCGACTCTCTTTGGTCTTGGTCTTGACTTGGACTCGACTCTCTTTGGTCTCGGTCTCGACTCGGACCCGACTCTCTTTGGCCTCGGCCTCGACTCGGACTCGACCCTCTTTGGTCTCGGTCTTGACTTTGACTCGACTCTCTTTGGTCTCGATCTCGACTCGGCTCTCTTTGGTCTCGGTCTCGACTCGGACCCGACTCTCTTTGGCCTCGGTCTCGACTCAGACTCGACTCTCTTTGGTCTGGGTGTCGACTCGGACTCGACTCTCTTTGGTCTCGGTCTCGACTCGGACTTGACTCTCTTTGGTCTCGATCTCGACTCGGACTTGAGTCTCTTTGGTCTCGGTGTCAACTCGGACTCGACTCTCTTTGGTCTCGGTCTCAACTCGGACTCGACTCTCTTTGGTCTCGGTCTCGACTCGGACTCGGCTCTCTTTGGTCTCGATCTCGACTCGGACTCAATTCTCTTTGGTCTCGGTCTCGACTCGGACTCGACTCTCTTTGGTCTCGGACTCGACTCTCTTTGGTCTCGGTCTCGACTCGGACTCGACTCTCTTTGGCCTCGGTCTCGACTCGGACTCGACTCCCTTTGGCCTCGGTCTCGACTCGACTCCCTTTGGCCTCGGTCTCGACTCGGACTCGACTCTCTTTGGCCTCGGTCTCGACTCGGACTCGACTCCCTTTGGCCTCGGTCTCGACTCGGACTCGACTCCCTTTGGCCTCGGTCTCGACTCGGACTCGACTCTCTTTGGCCTCGGTCTAGACTCTGACTTGACTCTCTTTGGTCTCGGTCTCGACTCGGACTCGACTCTCTTTGGTCTCGGTCTTGACTCTCTTTGGTATCCGGCTTGACTCGGACTCGACACTCTATGGTCTCGGTCTCGACTCAGACTCGACCCTCTTTGGTCTCGGACTTGACCCTCTATGGTCTCGGTCTCGACTCGGACTCGAGTGAGCTGGTCTCGACTACAACACTGAATTATTTCACAAATACTGGATCCCCAAGTAGCCACGTGACATAACACAGAACCCAACATAGCATAACTAAACCACTAAAACGAAGTACACATACAAATAGAGATGGCTTTTCATATGGGAACAACCGTGAGGTCTGCAGAAGAGGATCACTGAATCAAACCTAAAAGCAGATTTACATTTACATTTATTCATTTAGCAGACACTTTTATCCAAAGTGACTTACAAATGAGAACAACAGAAGCAGATAAAACTAACAATAGGACAACTAGCAAGTGCTGTGACCCTTCCCAGTTTAATCCAACGCAGTATGTGTCTTTTTTTTGTAATGAGATACAGATGAGCTACAGAACCAGAAGACACACTGGTTGATCCAATAGAGATTCACATAATGGATGAGCAGCCAAAAATATGCAGTAACTGCGTAATGCTGTCATGCCAAAATGGACCAAAATCTTATTTAAGCTTATTTAAGGCAGTTCTGAAGGCAAAAGAGGGTCCAACCCATACTTGCAAGGTGTACCTAATAAAGTGGCCGGTGCGTGTTTTTATATACGTACGTACATAGTTAGACCCGTGTCCTAACAGGAGAAAGCATTGAGCACATCTATCAGTTCCTGTGGATGAGATGTATTGGTGGAGGGCAGCGAGGTCAGAGCAAGGTAACAAAAACCATCACTCCTTTAACCCTTTTGTACCTTGTCTGTGTAAGGAAGCAATTAAACGGCACTCAATCTTTGGTGGTGATGAATGCTCTGTACTCTGGTACCAGTAGGGATCCGAGTGTGACCCGAAGAACCCGCTCAGCTTGTGGTCACGAACGCTGCACCCCGCATCTAAAGATTAATGGCGTATAATGGGTCGCACCCAGCTTGCTGAGATTAATAGCCCGTAATGACTCGCGCCAGCCTCCAAGATTAATGGCACATAATGGTTTGCTTTGCTGGGCGTAATCGAGCTGTCAGGGGTGGCTTTGAGAAATTGCAGAGCTAACATCATTTTTCACATGTCTCTAAAAAGTCCTGCACAGCTCTGATAATCCCCAAGTTTGCCAGGCCTCCGGGGAACTGGTGCACCTCTGCTGTGTCTCCAGAGCTTCAAGTCCTTCAGCCTTTCCTGCTGTGTGTTTGAGTGTGTGCTGATAATCTTGCACATATTTGTGACTGCAGTTATAGGACACCCACTCTGACATATTGTCTCTGTACACTCTTAAAAACAAAGGTTCCAAAAGAGTGTTTTCACAATGATGTCGTTGAAGAACTATTTTTAAAATCTAAAGAACGTTTTTACATGATAAAAAAAAAAAAAAAACCTTTGTGGAATGGAAAGATATCATGGGTGTTAAAGGAGTAGTTCACTTTTAAAAAAAAACTTTTGCTGATTATTTACTCACCCCCATGTCATCCAAGATATCCATGTCTTTCTTTCCTCAGTCGAAAAGAAATTAAGGTTTTTGATGAAAACATTCCAGCATTTTCTCCATATAATGCACTTCATTGGGAACCAAACAGTTCAAGGTCCAAATGAGAGTTTCAGTGCAGCTTCAAAGGGCTTTAAACGACACCAGACGATGAATAAGGGTCTTATCAAGCGAAACTATCACTCATTTCAAAAATAAATAAAAAAGTTAACGTTTTATAAGCATAAATGCTCGCCTTGCTCTGTTCTGTGATGAGCGTTCGTGACTCTCCTGTTCAAACTCGTTCATCAAAATGAACAAATCTTTTCTCGAGTCATGACTCGAAGGGTCCTAGATAAGACCCATATCCATCGTCTGGAATCGTTTAAAGCCATTTGAAGCTGCACTGAAACTTTCATTTCAACCTTGAACCGTTTGGTTCCCAAAGAAGTCCATTATATGGAGAAAAATCCTGGAATATATTCATCAAAAACCTTAATTTCTTTTCAACTGAAGAAAGAAAGACATGGACATCTTGGATGACAGTTTTTTTTTTTTTTTTTTTTTAAGTGGCCTACTCCTTTAAAGGACAACCATCAAGGTTTTTACTTTTAATAAGAGTGTTAGTCACCAAGTGCATTTCCGACAGCTTCTCTGAATAGACGATAACATATTCTGTGTGCATGAACTACAGTTTGCAACAATAGCAAACAGAGGATGTCTCGCTTTTTTGCCATTGTGGAAAACACAAAGGCAGAAAAACGAGCGATGGCTGTAAATGACCTCCCAAGTAAATGATTCCTCTCCTTCATCCCTTTGCATCCGCTCCACACAAATACACAGACCCAATTATAGCTGCCATGAGTCTGCTGTTTACCAAAGGTTTATCTCCATCCCATAAACTACAGCTTGGCTCGTGTTCAACAGCTCTGGCTGTTACATATATGGGAATCAGCAAGTTTTAGGAGAGACTGCGGACAATCCGTCCCTGCTGGCTGGCATTACGAGATCCTGCACGCAAACTCGAACAAAGACGAAAGACACATCCCTGCACACCAAATACACAAATGCATCCATGGAAGATCATGCAATTACAGCGTGCAGAAACACAAAAACTACATGCATGCACATGCTCGACACACTCTAGTCCACAATTTATTCGGTGAGGTCAAGCACATGAAAAAGAATTGAATGCTAGAGCCTCCATGTGAAATGCGATTTTAATTGAATAAAGCATTTCTTGATTTGCAGCCAGGAAACCCAACTGTCCCTGTCCATCAGTTCATCAGTTCGACGGGTTTAATCGAGGTTAAACCTGCCAACCCATCCGCGAACGCGCGTGTGTGTGTGTGTGTGTGGTGAGTACTCTCTGAAGCAGCCCTCCCTCTTTTACTAAACAATGTGCTGCCTTTCTGCCAACATGGATACACTATAGCGGGTGTCTCAATGCCACAGGGTGTGTGCACTGATACCAGACTAATGCCCTACAAGAGCAAGATCAAAACAGACCACTGCACAAGCTTAGAGCCCTGGTGGTCTCGTAACTCAGCACACACACAGACAAATACACACTCTTTCAAAGTGTTTATCAAATCAGCCAGCAATCTTACAGCTGAGCTCAGATCTTTTGGAGCATGACAGGGCCAGGTTAGTTGAGTTTTGTTTTTCTCCCCAGTATCACAGCTTTGTCCATTAAATTTGCTTATTAGTGGTGCTTAATAAGGAAAAAATTACTATTACAACACTTGGGGAAGTGTTGTACACTTAGTATTATAACAGAAATACAGCCCATTCTCACTTCCAAGGCGTCACTTAACTGACGCCTTGGGAAGCATTTGGACATGCTTCAATATCTGACGCTTTAGGCGCCCTTTAGCGTCAGTTAGATGACGCCCTAGGATCGCGTGTACCCTACCCCCAACCCACACCTAACCGCGTCCTCTAACTGACGCTTTCCTTTAGCGTCAGTTAGATGACGCCGTAGGATTGCGTCATGTAAGTGACGCTAAAGGGCGCCTAAAACGTCAAATATTGAAGCATGGTCAAAGGTGACGCCTTGGGGTGAGAATGCGTTGAGAAATAATATATTTAATATACTTAAGAATATACTTAAAGTGCCCCTATTATCCTATTATGTAAGGAATAATTGACGACAGGTTGAATTATTAGAACCGAAGCGGAGACGGCCGTTACACCTCGGGTGTGCATTATTTTCAATGGCCTGAAGTCAATTATTCTGCTTATACTACAGTTACCACACCTCAAAACATTGTTCAGATGATGCATATCAAGACATTTGTCAAGTTTTTGGTCATTAAAACGCTCTTGTATGTAGGACTAATTTCTTACGCATCTAATCCCATGCCTCCGTTGCTAATTCCAAAACGTCATTTTAGAGATAGAAGGTTTGAGCCACTGATAGTAGACTAATGATGGGGGACACACTTACGACTCGATGAAATATTCGAAGATCGACTGTTTCCATCGACTGTAGCAGGTCTTATGAACACCAACTGTGAACACAGACTGAACGCGCTGAACACGGGTTTGGGCATGATCAGTCATAAGTATCAAATTACATTCATAACTGGCCTTAGTAGGCCTAAGTGTGCCCCGGGTTTATGGAGTTATTAATGCAGTTATTAAAGAGAGGAAGAAAGAGAGAGAGAGAGAGAGAGAGAGAGAGATTTTGAACTAATGAGGGCATGAGCATCAATGTCATTGTTTATTTATTAATTAACGTTGTTTTAATTGATTCATTCATTCTTGTTTTCTAGAATTGACAGTAGATAACCCAATAGACCCCTTTTGCGCCGACTTCACAGTTACGTCACGGCACGAGCTGGAGGCAAAACAAAGTGAAAACTGGAGGCGGCCAATACAAACCAGCACAGACATAATAAGGAGCTTAAATTATTGAAATTGTGTTGTTTGGTGCAAGAATTGATGAAAAATGAATATGCTGTATCTGGAATTTTTATTTCTAGAAAATATTCACATCATTAAAATCGCACTGTAATGTCACTCTCTATATTGTCGTGGTCTCGGCGCTGGCTCGGCAGAACTGCGGATCGTACACACAAGTCTTGTACAGGACCATATTGGCATCTAAAGATGTATGCCCTCAGTTTCTCTTTATGATTTTCTCTATAAAGTAGGTGTAGAAGTCAGGCCACTCACCCGAGGTAACGTAACATTAATCCTGTCAGGTCGTCCATGCATTGAGTGAGCGTGTAGACGGCTACGGGTCGGCCAATCTGGTTCCGTCCGTTAAAAATAACTTTTGGAAATAACAATCGCGGTCCTGGACACTGGAGAAAATCCGATTTTATCTTAATGTGTAAGGTCACTCAGTCATTGTTAAAAAACAAGCTAACAATACTTGCTAACTAGCGTTAGTGAAGCGGTCAGAGGGATCGTTCTGCCTCCACCTAAGCTCCGCCCACAAAAAAGTCACCATGTTTACCAACTGAAAAGGGGTCTATAAATGAAACACACAAAGCCCTTTAAACAAGTAGGCCTATCAATATAATTTATTTGTTATATTATCTGGAATAATTACGAAAATCCGTGCAGCAGGACTATTAATTTATTTATGTAGCCTGTTCAGTGTAATTTTCTATGTAGCATAATTATAGATAGGACTGCATACTTTATTTATTAAAATTAAACTGTATGTGTCCATTGATTCTGAAGTTAGACATCGAAAATCGTAGATCAAGCACATGGGGCTGCTCTTGTTATGAATTGTATCATATTTTCCATTATTACAGTTAACTACACGCAGTGATATGGAACTGTGATGCGGTCAAACCTGCCTGAAGCTATTATAGTTTAAATTTATATTAAATGCAATTAGCGGAACTCGTGAGTGTTTTACTATCCACTTACTGTAAGTGGGACTAAATTACATGTTTATACGTAATTTCATACTTATTCTTATTTCATACTTTTTCATACATTTCATACTATTTCGTACATATTTTAAATTCTTTAAAACGTGATTCAAGTGCACTGCCGAATGATCTTACAAGCACTTATGGTTGTGGTAGGTTTTTCTCTTTCTGCACCTGACTTAAGTCTACCTGGGTCTAAAGTCGATGTCCCCGTTAAATAATATGGCCGACTGATTCAAGCTGATAGAAGAGCAACTTTGACTGAAATAACCACTCGTTACAACCGAGGTATGCAGCAAAGCATTTGTGGAGCCACAACACACACAACCTTGAGGCGGATGGACTACAACAGCAGAAGACCCCACCGGGTACCACTCATCTCCACTACAAATAGGAAAAAGAGGCTACAATTTGCAAGAGCTCACCAAAATTGGACAGTTGAAGACTGGAAAAATGTCGCCTGGTCTGATGAGCCTCGATTTCTGTTGAGACATTCAGATGGTAGAGTCAGAATTTGGCGTAAACAGAATGAGAACATGGATCCATCATGCCTTGTTCCCACTGTGCAGGCTGGTGGTGGTGGTGTAATGGTGTGGGGGATGTTTTCTTGGCACACTTTAGGCCCCTTAGTGCCAATTGGGCATCGTTTAAATGCCACAGCCTACCTGAGCATTGTTTCTGACCATGTCCATCCCTTTATGGCCACCATGTCCCCATCCTCTGATGGCTACTTCCAGCAGGATAATGCACCATGTCCCAAAGATCGAATCATTTCAATTTGGTTTCTTGAACGTGACAATGAGTTGACTGTACTAAAATGGCCCCCACAGTCACCAGATCTCAACCCAATAGAGCATCTTTGGGATGTGGTGGAACGGGAGCTTCGTGCCCTGGATGTGCATCCCACAAATCTCCATCAACTGCAAGATGCTATTCTATCAATATGGGCCAACATTTCTAAAGAATGCTTTCAGCACCTTGTTGAATCAACGCCACGTGGAATTAAGGCAGTTTTAAGGTGAAAGGGGGTACAGTGTTAGTATGGTGTTCCTAATAATCCTTTAGGTGAGTGTAGATATTCTAGAATAAAGGTCCCAAAATTTGGTGCATTCATTTAAACACACACCACAAAACTTGTACGGATATACACACACAAAATGATAATGTTATTATTCTGCACTCAGAATTTTTCACTGTTATGTTTGGTGGTAAATGTTATTGAATACTTCCACAAGCACATATTCTCTGTTTCCGCCCTAGTCTCATAACTCTCACACTGTGAGACTGGCCGACTCCAGCGCTGACAGACGTTAGTGGTGCATCCTGGGTGGTTTGCTGAGGGTGTAGTACCTGCTGGCTGCCTTCACCGACTGCTGGAGCTGACACTATCTCTCCTCGCAGTGATGTACGGTACCTGTATATCTCGCTGGGTGGTTTGAGAAGGTGAACTCCCGAACTCCCCCTCAGACTGCAGTGACTGACAGGGAGAGAACGCCTCCTGGGCACAGGTGTGAGCGATGGGGGAAGCGCTATAGCAGGATCGTGTGAAAAAAAAACCAAGGTAATGCTTTCAGAGGACAGAGATAAAGAAAGAGAGGAGAAACTCTTCTAAACAGCTCACGACTTCACACAGGTTAACACCCGAGCCGTGACTGACACTACAGACGCCTCTCTCATCCGTTCTCACCTTTCAGCTAAATTCTGTTTTGTGTAACAGTAGCTTTCAAATGATGAGGAGGGATGACAAAACACCCTTAAATGTATAGTTTTCCCAAAAACATAAAGTCCGTCATCATTTACCCTCATGTTGTTCTTAACCAGTATGTCTTTGTGTCTTTCATTGAATGCAAAGGAGACATTTTTGGTAACAAATAGAACCTTGTTGTAATGTGTTAATAATAGTTTACTGCAGTAGTTTACATGAACTAATCTACCTTTCCATCTAAAATTGTGACTATAACTTATGTGCAAAATTGGAAAATTGCATTAAACATTTGCGAATGAAGCAGGGTTTCCATCCCATGTGCTCCGAAGAACAAAATCATCACTTCCTGGGAAATTGGTGCAAATTATGTGTAATGAAATGGAAGTTGCTGGAATCGGGGAAGCCACTGTGGCTCTTTTTTTCCAATATCATAAATGACTGCACTCTAATAAATGCTGGGTTGTTTCATCCCAACTTTGGGTCAAATATGGACAAACTCAACGTTTAGGTTAAAATTTTTAAGGTAATTTTTAACCCAACATTTGGGTTTGACCATATTTGACCCAAAATTGGGTTAAAACAACCAAGCATTTTTTTAGAGTGCGTCAAAAAATGTCAATAACACATTATATCTTGCATTCGGATACCTGATTTTTGGGAACGCAATCGAGACAATCCTGGGTGATCATTAGAAGAAAAAATTCTGATGACAAACTTTGGCTTAGGCATTTCAGAATGATCAAACAAACATCTGAGATGCTGTGCAATTGAGTTTTTTTTTTCTCGCATCGATGAAATGATACGGCAAGTGTGTTTCCATCATAGTTTAGGTGCATGTCTTCTTATTGGATAAAAAATGTATCTGCTTCAATTGAGCCCATACGTTTTTATGCATATTTTTATAATTTAAATGCGCATCTTGGCTTTTCCATCCAGCGGTACAATGGAATAGGTGGATGGAAACAGATATTCTGAGAAATATTTCTGTTAATCTATTTTAAATTCAACATTTACAACATTTTCTCTTTTTTATTTTTAAATCATTTATTAAAATCAAAAATTTAATCAAAACTTGAGATAACCATGAACACCTGTATTTTTCGTAACCAATTTTAACAAAGATTAATAAATACGGTGTAGCCCGGTGAGCCCTAAATTCACTAAATTACTGTTTGAAAGAAATGTTTATTTACATTTATCAATCTGTGTGTTTTACTTATTCTGTGCCTTTACAGTGTTTTCAGATGTATGTATATAGTTAAATATTTGTATATAATAGTATTTAATGTTTAATGTTTTATTTACGTACTCACGTATCACGCAATGAAGGGGCGTGGTGTGGCGAAGGAAGAGAGAGAAGACGAGTCGGAGGAGAAAAGACGATTGTAGAGGCTGAATAAAGGGATTTTCACACGATAATCATGTAATTACAGACTGAATCCGTCCTTAGTATTTGTATTTTGCTAGTAATAACTTTATTTAGCAGTTATTGGTGATATTCGTCATGGATTTCACTCAGCACGTTTATTCCATGCGTTCGTGCGGTGATTAGCACGAGGGACGAGCAGGATCAGATTCATCAGAGTGGAGGCCGACCAGATAGCGCTCCAGGTGACCGGAAAAGCCTGGAGTTCCTCTGGCAACGAGGGATAGATCGCCACAACAGATAGCGCTCCAGCCAGGTGACCGGAAAAGCCTGGAGTTCCTCTGTTGCCTCGCCGGGAGAGAAAGACAGCCGCTCGGGTGAGCCAACGCCACGACATCATCATCGTCGCGGGACCCGTCGCGTTCTGGAAAACATCAGGCCTGCAACGTTGGGTGTGTGTGTGAGTGAGAGCGTGATTGTGGGCCCACTTAAGTGAGTTTAATCTAAGTTACTGATTATTCATTGGGTTTAATTCCAATTGGAAGACTGTGTTATTGAGTTGTGCATTCATATCTTTCAGGGAGTTTAACACTTGTGAAGTGTTGGGTTTATTTCAACAAATTGTAACTCATTGAAAAGGATTTAATTTGATATTTTATTTCATTTTGAAAGAGTGTGTTTTCCCATTTTATTACTTTTCACATTGCTTTATTTTATTTATTGATTTAGTCAAATATATATAAAGACTCATCAAACCAGTATTGCATTAAATAGTCTTTATTGCTGCTGAAGGGAATGGTAAATACATTTGATTATCTCATGCAATCAAAACAGTGAAACATCTATTTACCCAGGCCCCAGCTTTAACGTAGCGGGTATCATTACTGGGGTTACAACTGCAACAAATGAATCGCTAATTTTAATGTTAAATTAGCATTACTATTGGGACTGTGATGTAAAATCGTACTGAAATTTTAAAGAATGTTTTGATTTGTATTGAATAATATATGATAAGGTTGAACTGAAAGTGCTGTAGACAACTTTTCTACAATTTCTGATCATAATAAACATGAATCCCAACTACATGACTTAACTCAAAACTTCCAGATAAACCTGGTAAAGGGATTTAGTCATATTGTTTTTTAGAGAGGATTATTTTTTATTGGTCAGAAGTTTCTCAGTCATAGCTTATATTGAATGTACACTTGTAAGGTCCTTATAATCTTAAAATTATAATATATAATCTTAGATTTATATATAATAAGATCATATATAATATTAAAGGGATCATGAATTGAGAAATCAAAATTCCCTTAATCTTTTGACATGTAAAAGCTCATTGTATTATTAAAACATCCTGTAAGTTTCAGAACTTAAAACTTCCTCGTTAGTCTAAAATCAGCGTTTACATTGAAACCAAGTTTGAAAAACAACTCGATTCAGATGACATTATATTGTGAAGAAAGACCACCTCTGCAGAATTGATCAACGCCTATTTCTACATCATCGCGTCTTTGGCCCCGCCCACTCGTGTGTTAGTGAGATGAGAAGGAGAGAAGAGAAATACAGGATCACTAGACTAAAAATAACATTGCCTTCTAAATGATCCTAATGCATTATTTAAAGAGCATTAGTTGTTTGTGTTCTGTACATTTCCCTGTGGATTCTTTGGTATATCAGTTGCAATTTCGGTGCAGGCTTTGTTAAAAATGTAAGATACGGACCCAACAGTAATGCCACAACATGTAAGTAACTGTTAATTCTAATGCCTGATCTGTGACCGGTGATTACTGATATATAATGATTCATACAGTCAGACGTTCTTTGTCTCAAAATCTTTTTATTTATTTATTTTTTTAATCTAAAATGTATTGCTGTTTATGCATCATTAAATCAAACCAGTGACTAAATGCTCAACTGTTTCTCAAAATAGTATGAAATCTGAAATTGAAATTTAGACTAAATTATGGAAAGTGATCAAAGAACACTCCTTTATAATCGCTGGAGCTGTCAATCAAACAGTGTGTGTTTTCCAGTGACTGAGTTCTGCACTCCACAATGAATCTCTTATTTACATCATTTTTGCACTGTTATTTTTGATGAAAGCATTCGTGAAAATGCAGAAATCAAGTTGACGAGATGACTGCATTCATTTCTGTCATTGGCTACAAGCTCATCGCTGCAACCATTCAGAAGATCTAAATATAATGCTATAATCAACACTTTTCACGATTAGTTAATCTCGACAGAGGGAATAGTAAAAACATAGTAAATGTTTTCGAGAGATTTCGACGCTACGTAGGCATTTATGTTGAAGTCTCACAGCAGATGCCCCTTCCACATACCTGTCAACACTCCCATTTTTCCCGGGTTTCTCCCGTTTTTTAGCCCTATCTCCCGGACCCCTCCCGGTTTGTTATATCTCCCGGGAAACTCCCATATTTTGCATGGCCCAAACTCCTTTATGAATAATCGGACCAATATGTTTGTCTAATGTTGACCAGTTTCCAGATTTGTATTAAATGCATTATATTCACACAGTCTACACACCATTTACAATTTCAGCCCGTTTGTCAGCTCAACCTGGCAACCTATAACCCAGTTGCGCAGTCGCTGAAAATTTAACCCATAGACTGTAAAAAATATGGACAAAGCCTCTGTGACGTCACCCATTGACTCTCTGAAGAAGGGGTTTGAGGAGTGAGTGAGAAGATTCTACAGTTTATTGGCTTTTCATTTGTAACTGAAGAATCATGGGAACCAACTGGTAATGACTCAAGTATTACTACATACTTCTGTGGGAATTACTAAATTACTTAGATCCGTATTCTAAAGTTAAGATCATGGGAACTAACTAGTAATGACTCGAGTGTTACTACATACTTCTAAAGAAATTTTCTAAAAGTATACTAAAGTTCACTCCAACGCTTGAAATGACTTTAGTGTTTGGTTGCACAAATCATGACTAGATCATGTAGTAAAACTTCAATCATGGCGGGGCTAAACGTGTTGAAGTAGGCGTGGATCTTCTTCTGCGGGGGTGGTGATTTATCCTCTTTGACAAAACGAGTCGTTTGCAGAGCCTGGTGTCAATAAAAGCTTTTATTGGACTAACAAGGACGTTTTCAGTTCTGAAACTTACAGGATATTCTTATAATATGATGACCTCTTTGATTTCTCAGTTCATCACCCCTTTAATAGTGAACTACCACTTTCATCTGTACGCTATTACTTACTAGTTCATTAATCAGAGTTTCTTGTTAGTTAATAATAGTTACTAGATTGTTAATATTGTGTTAGTCATTGGTTCTTGTGTAGTTATTCATTAACGAAGGAACCATATTCTAAAGTGTTACCGCCCTTCCAGCAGAGGGTTCAAATGAAATATCTTTTTTTTTAAATTACAATTTAAAATCTTAGTAGCAAAGAAATTAGAAAGTAAACAGACACTTTTTTAGTTGTTTAACACTCCGATTTTTTTTGTCCATTTAGTTCCATTGTTGTCTAGGAGAAACAATTGAGCTATCTATTAAAGAGTACTTTTTTATTTTCTTTCCTGTGGGAATCTAAGAGCTCTGTGTGTTTAACTGAGAGTAAAACAGAAGGCCGCTGGTCTGACAGAGGGCATCTGATATTCTTCACTCCAGCAAGGAAAGCCCCTCTCCACCATATCTTATCCAAACACAGCGAGCTCCGTGTGATTCTCTGTGTCTGTGGCCAGTTTTATAGACTGTGTGTGGGAGGCAGAAAGAACAGAGAAAAGCAGAGTGTGTGATGGACTGTATGTAGGGGTGTGTGTGTTTAAGCAGGGCTGGTGTGTGTCTGCTGCACTGTCAGCAAGTGCTGGTGCTTTCCTGTGTGAAGGTCTAAGCTCTAGGCCAGTGAGTCAGGGTGGCATGGGAACATCTCTTTCTCATATCCATTGTATCCTAAATTACACACAGAAGCATTCTGAAGGCCCGCTTTTCCAATGTTCTTTCTGTTCTTTCAATGTTCTTTCAATGTTCTGCAGAATTAACCTCAAACCTCCCCCAACGCACCTGCCTGCAGGTTTATAGTGGTGTGTTTAATTAGGGCTAAACTTGATTCAAATCTGGCTATCTGCAAATTTGAAACCATTCAGATTTATTGATAATAAACCTGGTTATTGTGTACTTCAAACTCATTTATGATGACTGACAAATATGCATCAAATCACAATTTTATGATAAAACAGTGTAAACCAAATGGCTGGCAATTTTATATGCAATTCAAATACATAAATCTTACATTTAGTCCTAATATTTTTTTAAGTGCACCCCTGTTCTAATCTGATCAGATCTAATAAAAAAGTACCATAAAAGTACTATAAAAATAGTTTTGTGACTTGTGAGCTATTTTTCAAGTAGTACTCTGGTACATTTGAAAGGATCAGATCAAAAATAAAATATATTTTTGTTGCGGCGCCCCAAAATTTCTGCAACCGAATATATTCAGCTGATTACATTCAGCTCATTTATCAAAACAGATCAGCATATTTTTTGTGCATTCAACGTGGATCAGCTACAACAGGTAAACATGTCCGTAATGTGGACGTATTTCACTAAGCAATATGTAGGATTTGTTCTGCTAAAATTTCAAGAGGTGGCTCGTTGCCAAAGAATGCTACTACGACTGGTTTATCAACTGCAAACTGGTTTGTTACCACAAACATTTTTCAGTTTTGGCTTTCCATCAACTGAAACTTAGAATGACCAACAAAACCTCATTTTAATTTGTAATTATTTTATGCTTTGGTGAATTGGTGGCTAATTTGTATTAACTGGCGAACATCTGGAACATCTCATTTGAAGGTTTTTGTACGATTTGCTTAAGCCAATGGTTTTCATGTGACTCACATTGCACAAATCACCACCTCGTAAAATAGTTACGTTTTCCTGCGAGATCGGGTTGAAAATGTGCAATGCCAGCTATGACGTCATTGATGACAATTTGTTGCGTTCTATCCTGAATGCAATGGATCAGTTTCAATGTGTGGCAAAGCTAAGCACCAAACCAGCTTTGACTTGTCTTTACCCAGAAGGCGAATTCATCCTGGACATTTCAGTAAGGTCGAAGGAGGTCATGTTACTTTGGAAGCAGGAAACCAGGGGTTGTAGGTTATCTCTCAGCAGTGTAGAAGATGTTAGACAGCCTGCTACTTTGACACACAGTTGTTTCTCATTACCCATTACTTCTCCTCGTGTTTCTTCCCAGTCTCTGTGACCTGAGATTCCCTCCAAAACACATTTTTGACTTTATCTGATGTCATCTCCCAGCCAGCTGTTAACTGATAACATTAACCTGGACTCCACTGAATGGGATCCCACTCGTTAGCTGTGACATGCCAAAGCCTTTATGAAAATCTCTCACGTAAGCGATGCGCACCAACAGTTTGGAAAATGGCCGACCACGGCGCACGGCGAATGGCAATTAACCGACTCGACTGACAAGCATGTCCTCTTGACCCTCCCACACAGAAAAAGGCTGCTCTAAATCGCTCATTCCTACATTCCCACACAATTTAAAACACACATCTGCAACCAAACACAAGTGAACCAGGGATGAACCCTGGAACTTCAGAGGCAGTTCCTGGCCTTCCCAGTCCGCTCTCATCTCACTTTTCCTGAGCATTATGAAAATGGGGAAAGAATGTGAAAAATTCACAGCATTATGGCCAAAGAGAACAATCTCCCAGGTATGACGGGGGTGGAGGACAGCCGAAGTGAACCGCTACTGAGGAATCCGCAGTATGCGCATTCTTAAGTGGGTGTAAGAGGTGCCGTAACTCATGGAGTGCATTGTCTCTGAGTCTGAAGGCGGTGGGTAGATGTTTTGATCAGAATTAGGGGATGAAAGAATGTGTGCTGGAGATGAGCTGATGAGCTTAAGAGAGCAGATCAGTAGTTGTCAATCATATCCCTCATGCTCGCTATACATTTTGTGTGTATCTCTTATCAGATCAGTGGTGCGTCAAATTCAACCTTACATGCCCTTCACTGTGTATTCTGCCATCATATGTAAGATTTCAATACTAAAGGAGCAAATGTGTTCAGTTCAAAGGGCATTGCTAATGGCATGAAGAATAAGGGAATGTTGATGCATCACTTCACAAGAAATGGAGTGGGAAAATGACGTTGTGTATCACTCCAGGACTTGAATATGTTCGAATAAAATAATAAAAGTTGAGGCTTCAGGATATTTGTTGAGTTTATTTAGCCCCGTGTGTGGTTTGTGCATGGTTGTTCACACACGTGAAGTCTGTGAGATGTGACTAGTGCAAATCTCATTATTAGTTTAGTAAGAAAAAACATCTAAATGATTGCATTTTAAATAATATATTTTCACATTAAACATTGCCAGCCATTAAACATTGCAACTGACATGTATCTGTTGCACAGTTTAGCACTTTTAAATTTGAAACTGTATGTTTAATTAAACAAATTTGGATTTATTATATTGAGCTACACATGCATACTAAACGAAAGGATGTTAATATTTGTTGTATTTATTTACAGAAGTGTTTTTACCTCAAACTCCTCTAATAAGCGCTACTGGGCAAAAATTAATGCTTCAAAGTGAATTGAACTTCAAGTATTCTGCATACTCCTGCATACAAACTATGTAAATCGGACAAACTCATTCCTGGAGGACCACTGTCCTGCACAGTTTAGCTCCAACCCTAACCTAATACTCCTGAACCAGCTAATTAATGTCTTCAGGATTACTAGAAGGCTATCAGGGTTAGAGCTAAACTGTGCAGGACAGAGGCTCTCCATTATTAAAGGGCACCTATGCTTTTGTTTGCTTTTACCTTCTTTTAGTGTGCAATATATAGGTGTTTCAGCATCTAACCAATCGATAAAGATACAAAGCAAAAAGTTGAGGCCAAAGGGAGTGAACTTGAAAAACCTTTTTTGTAGTTCAGCCATTATTTATGTGGCTTAGCTCTGTTACCATGTTACACATTTGCATAAAGCTTGCCTACTGTAGGCTGCTTTTGATTGTTTTTTCTTCCAATAACAATGCAAGTTATTAAAATGCTAAATGCTGTTTACAACTGCTCGTGAAGTCTCTGGAGATGAAACCTGATTATGGAAAGGGGAGTTACATTTCCGACACGTGCTCTAAGTGGTTGACCAATCACAAATGACTGGGCCAGCTAAGCAATCAGAACAGGAACTAAACTAAAGAGCTAAAGAGACAGAAACTAAAACAGAGCGTTTCAGGCAGTGGTGCAGAATCAGTGTGCAAAAATAAGAAACATAATATTGTTTCAGTTTATTTCCCTGGAGATCTGTGCATTTGCTGTTGATGTACTCACCTGGTATACAACATCCAATATACCAGTTACTTACCTGTGATACTCATCTGTTGTTGCCCTACATACAGTCTGCCAGATTCTTACCCTTGGCAAAACCCCCATGAGATTCATGGCAACAGGGGATTAACTATTGAAAGTCTGCTGCAGAATTGGACAAAGTTGCACGTGTTCTTCAGAATCAGTCACGCTGAAGGCTTTTCTCAGAGTGTCGTCATGCAACGCAGCTCACATTCCCTCGAAAGGGAAGCTGACATTTGTCAGTAGAGCTTTATACAAATATTTAGTACATTTTCATTAATTCTAACAAACACACCACACATGATGATAGAGTTAGGGCCCAAGTTCAGGATTTCATTTTCATGGTACCAGCAGTGGTACCATACAGGTAAATTGCAGTATAAACACAGGACTGAAGTAGCTGGATGGTTGACAACAGGAGACTAAAACAAGGCAGCCCCACCCATCTACGTCCAGCTCCTCATACCGACAGGCACAGGAGGAGAGTCAATAATCAATAAAACCTCAATAATTGGGGGTTCAGGCAACACTCTCAGTTTAAGCCTGTGAAGGAGAAAACGGATCTGAGGACCACCATTCTTTCGAAACGGGTTTCGGGAAAAAGGATCCTGACGGTCAGGTCAGGCCTCCGAGGATGCCCCCTCTCGGGGTGGAGCGAACTACACATGCACCTCCTCTGAGCCCTCAGGGAATCGACTTCTTAACCCCAATGAAAGAAGCCTGTAGAAACATCGATTCGGTTAAACCCTTGAGAGGCTGGTTCCTCTAGTAAATTTCCTGCACGCATGGAAAGTGCCTCCTAATATATCTCATTGGATGGTGTGCACGGTCCACAAGTGGTACAGACTCCAGTTTGGGTCTCACCCACCGAAGTTCAATGGTATTTTGTAAGCAGTGGTGGGCCCCGAACAGGCACAGGTTATGGAGCAAGAAGTTCAGTCTCTTCTGGCGAAGAAGGCCATAGATCTTACTCCTCCCCCAGAGAGAAACACCTGGTACTATAGTTCTGAAAAAGGATGGAGGGTTACATCCTATCATAGATCTTCTTCAGCTGAGCCAGTCTCTGGGGAGATTCAAGTTCAAGATCCTGACAATCCCTCTTATTGTGAGCCAGCTCATGTCCGAGGACTGTTTTGTAAAGACCAATCCAGCTTTTGAATTAAAATAATCAATCGAACAATCAATTTATTTTCATATCTCCATCCTGCCAGAACACAGGATGTTCCAAGTGCTAGGCCAATCTTCCATTTGGCCTAGCACTATCCCTGCACATTTTCACAAAATTTATGGATGCAGCCCTGGCACCTCTCAGACTCCATGGTGTACGAGTTATCAATTACATAGATGATTAGCTGATACTAGCTCAGTCTCATGAGATAGCAGCACGGCATTGTGTCCAGAATAAAGCTAGCCCAGCGCATCACTGTAAAACAGTTTCAGAGACTGTAGGGGCTCATGGCAGCTGCATCCAACATGATAGCTTTTGGGCTATGTGAGACCCCTGCAGTGGTGGCTCAGGACCAAGAGGTTTTCCTCGAGGGGCAACCCATTTCACACGATCAAGATTATGCGCATGTGCCTTCGTTCTGAGGAAGAAACCTTGGTTCCTGGCCCAGGGCACTGTGTTAGGAGCACCTTGTCATCACAAGATACTGCAGACAGATGCATCCTGGACAGGGTGGGGTGCGGTCGTGAAAGGCCGCTTAATCCAGGGTCTGTGGAAAGAACATCATCTCTTGACACATAAATTGCCTTGAGTCATTATTCTTCCAGGCCATCATGTTTTAGTTCAAATGGAAAATATGTCACGGTCTCATATAAAACCATCAGGGGGGTCTGCCCTCTGTGCAGACTGGCGCATCAGACCCTCCTGTGGTCCCAGGGCAAGCTACTCTCTCTAAATGCACTTTATATCACTGGGAACCTGAATGTGCCAGCTTCTCTGGAACTGGATGCTATGGTACAGCCTTGGCTGAGGCTTTGACTGTATTCATATACAATGTCCCGTGGGAGGTGCCCGTCAGGAGGGACCTCCTAAAACAGGCCTGGGGCTCGATATTTCACCCCTGCCCGGAGATGTGGAAACTGTGGGTTTGGCCCCTGAGGGGGATCAACTTCTAAATGTAGGTCTCTTTACTGAGGTAGTTGAAACCATCCTTAATTCTAGAGCTCCATCCACAAGGAAATTTTATGCTTTAAAGTGGAGAGTATTCACTTCGTGGTGCATAAGGTAAAAGCTGGATCCAGTTACTGCCCAGTCGCTTAAGTGCCCGAATTCCTTCAAGACCGACTTTCGGCTGAGCTTTCCCCTTCTACACTCAAGGTGTATGCGGTAGCAGCAGCTGCCTTCCATGCGCCGCTAGACGGTGGTGTCCTGGGAAAGCACCATCTTATTACTCATTTCCTCCATGGTACTATGAGGATGAGGCCTACGATGAGGGTCTAACCTTGGTATTTTGAAGGGTTATCTTTGGCACCTTTCGAGCCTCTGGCAAGTGTCTAGCCTAATTTTTTTTTTTGCTGGTGATGACGTCTCTCAAGAGAGTCGGAGACTTGCAGGCCTTGTCGGTTGCTCCTTCCTGTTTGGCATTTGCTGCAGGTGGGGTGAAAGCTATTCTTTACCCAAGACTAGGCTATGTACCCCAAGGTACCCACTAATGTGGCCCAGTCAGCAGGTCCTTGAGATTATGTTGGATTTATGTTTTTCAGAGGAGAAAAACTGATCAGTCACTGGTATTTTTCAGACCCTATAAGAAGGCCTGCCGAGCAACCAAACAGACTATAAGAAGCTGGATTGTTGAGGCTGTGTCCACGGCTTACGAGGTGCGCGGGCTGCCTTCACCTCTCCCACTCAAAGCACATTCCATACTCTGCATACCTTTTAAAGTTTTATAGCCTGGACCTTCCGTCCACTCTGGGATCTCAAGCACTCATGTCCTGAGCTGTGCCATAATTGCTTAATACTAGGACAGGCAGTTGTTAATTTGGTGATGTGGGCAAATCATTCCCAAGAGTATCATAATACAATGCAGCGTGAGTTACCTTAAAGGGGAACTTCTCAAGTTATGCATGTAAGCATGGTTACCTGAGAAGGGAACGAGATGCAGGGTTCCTTTGCCATACTTCTTGCATATCTGGGAACGGTTTGCTTCAGTCGACCAGAAGGCTGAAACAGCTGTGATGCCAGCTCTAGCATTCCACCAGCACACATCATGGGATGACGTTGCACCAATCAGAATTGGAATAAATTGCATATGTGCTTCAGATGCAGTCAAGCTGAAGTATTGTCATACGACACTGCGTCTCGTTCCCTTTCTGCGGGAACCATGGTTACACGCATAACCTGAGACGTGTTTTTTAGATGTCATCAAGTCAAAAGCTCCACTGACATTATCACAGTGGCTTTCTGTACTTCTGAACAGGGTGACTTGGCACTGTGCATGCACTGAAGTTTTGTTCAGAATACATGAAGGCACAAGTAAACAAATATGTGAATCAGACTGCAACATTTAATGATCATATAAACAAAGCTTTCAGAATCTGAAATCGCATTGGATTCATTCTGATTGACAAAAAGTATAGCATGTCATCATATAGGTCACATAAGTATGATCTAGATTTTTGCAATCAAGATTTTGTGTGCGTGTGTGTGTGTGTGTGTGTGTGTGTGTGTGTCAATGTAGCCAGGTTGAATTGTTGCTTTTATGAAAACTTTCCATGCCATCATTCTACATCATAGGTTAAATCATTTTTTGATCACTGACCTATCTTTTCAGCAGGAAAAACATGTGAAACAATTCTAGACTGTGCACTGCTAACCTGTTGCTGGAAAAGGTTTGATTGTGGTTGTCTTATGTCATTCAGTTGTGTGTAGATTCTATAGTCATGATTTTATTGTTGTAAAACACTCGTTTGTTTCTTTGGGTTCAATCTAATCCTGGGTCTTTAACATGTTTGTTTTGCAGCTCAAAGACTCATCCGGGGTCACAACATAACATAACACACAAATCAACCCTGCGCTGCTCTAGAACAATAAAGCCTTGTTTTATTAACGGCCATTTCCTGTCGGAAGTCTGAGATTCTCATCTACTTAAACCTTAACAGTTTGCTGACATAGCTAGTCACTGCTAAGTCTCTCATGGCCCAGCTCTTTAGCCATAATTTCTGAGAGAAATCCTCATCTCAGGCCAGATGTTCTAAGTAAAATGTATAAACTATAACCAAATGTGTACCTTACATTACTAGTGTTAGGGATGTTCATTAGTTAAATATATATTTCGATAGTCCACTTTAGAAATTCTGCTAACTATAAGTAGCCTTGCATCTGCATGTCGACTAACTCTCATTAGAGAGTAGACAGTCTGCTTAATATCTCAAATCACTTTATGTGATGCACCCCAACAGATATTCTGACTATTCCAACTACATGTCAACTTATTCTACAAATTCAAGCCCTAACCTAATAGTTTAATAATATTTAGTTAGAGTAAGATGCCATGTGCAAAGTTTATTCATTTTTAGGGATGTTAATTAATAATTTTGCCCTTTTTTTCAGTAAAAACATCTAC
This sequence comes from Pimephales promelas, assembly GCF_016745375.1. The sequence continues at coordinate 2,645,896 of NW_024121643.1, forward strand.
AAATCTTTTAAAAGCTCTGTTTTACGTGTTTTTTCTTCTCTGCGTGTATTCTCAGGATATTTTTTTACTAGAAACCACAGACTGATCTTATGAAGTAGCGTATGTGTATGACACGCCAATTCGTATTTCCATTTTTGCCGTGCTATCAAGACGCATAATCAAGACGCTTTTCAGCGTGTTTATGAACGCCGTTGACTTAACGTTATTACTGTATATATAAATATATGACTTACCTCAACCCCGTCCCTAAACTTAACCGTCACTGGGGTTAATGCCATTTATGATTGTTCCCTTACCATCCTAGGAAAAAAAAAGATATGACTTACCTCAACCCCGTCCCTAAACCTAACCGTCACTGGGGTTAATGGCATTTATGACTGGACATTTGATGGCGTGTGTACTGAAACGCGGAATCACTCGGACGTTAATGGCGTAGACATACACGCATACACGCGGATAGCTCAAAATGCGTAGAGATAACACGCCACTTTAGTCGAAAGTGGCGTGTATGTTTACGCAAAAGTCATGAAGTCATGTTGGAAACCGAAACATACATAATTTGTGAGCTATTATCTCTTCAGACATTCAGAACCTGTACAGAGCCGAGAAAACAGAGATCGAGAGTGAGAGGATGGGAAACCTGCATAAGAGAGGTGTTTGTGCTGAAAGAGGATCTTTCTATAGCGTGTGAAGCTGGAGGATCCATGTGCCAAATCTGAGACATGTGAGGCTCTTCTAAACGAGCTGTCCGACGTGCAGGCACCTGCTGCCGTCCCACCCAGCAGCCCCAACACACGCACACTGTCTCCCTTACACCTGGGCCGCCATCTGATCCTTTAGTTGCACATAATCCTGGACAGACATTTTCTTTTTTTCCTACACACAAATGCATAATAACCATTACATAAGCAGCCACACTGCTTTCTGTCAAACTGTTATTTTGCATGAAATATGTACAAATGCTATAATTGGTGAACCACATAAATGTGCATTGACACGCTCAGAAACAGTGTGGCCCTTATAATGTGTTTTTTGTGCTTATAATGACAATGTGACTTTACAAAGTGACGCACATTTTTGTTGTTTATGTGTGTATTATTTTGCATCCTTAGGAGACATGGCATAGGGCACATTACCTTGTATTTACTTTCGATAGCCTGCTGTGTGCAATCTTTCTTATCATTCTTTTGTGTATGCGGTGTCAGTTCAGACGTACCTAGCTCACACTTAAATCTGATATTGGCCACCAGCCAAGCAAGAAAATGGTGTCTGAGCAACAAATCAAAATTGAACATTACAGCTTGCAGTGTGAACGTAGCCTAAAAGTCCAGTCTCAGAATAGCATGCAAACAAAATCATGGCAGGTAAGCTTGCAATAACCCAAACACAGAACGTTGCCACAATGTTGGGTACCTTCTAAGACTAAACATATTTAGATATACAGAAAAATCGCAATGGAAGACGATTTCGATATAAATATGTTTAGTGAAAGGTAAAACTTCCGAAATCTCTATGTAAACAATAAGTGATGTAGACGCGCAAGCGATCACTTCCGGCGCATGCGCAGACCGAAGTGCCCATGCCGTCAGATCAGTTGGACGTGGCTGTGCTTACACGAGGTAAAAGTGATATAAATACTGTTCGTTTTCTCACACAAACCGCTCGTTTCGTGTCTTAGGCCATTACATTTACGAGTCATTCAATCATGTTTAATTTGGACTTCTCTGTGCATGCTCTTTGAGGTTAACTTTTTTAGGAAGAAGTAACCTGCGCAAGCGTTTTAGCTGATGACGATTTATTTACTTCAATAAAACACATGTAAGGAATGATGGTGTACTTTAGAGCGACATACAGTAAACCCAAGTGTCATTTACTCTGATGTGCATAATAGCACCAAAATTATTACAAAACACAATATTTTGACCTTGTTCTGTTTTTTATCATGCGGTGTGCACGTTTGTGATGACGTAAGATGAACGCAAGAGCACCAGGGTTTGATAGAATCAGGTTGAGTATGAAAGCAGACCAACTGGCTAGCCTTGAAGTCTCCAGCTCCGCCGAGTCCATCACTTCACCTCGACTTGTTGAACCGTCGGCTCCACCTTGGCTAACTTTTCTTACACAGTATTTCATCATTACTTTCATTTGGTCCTCAGTGTAAAGGCCAAAAAATAAAATTATATATAAAAGAGAATTTGGTCAGAAAATGGTATTTTAGAAGCCAGCATAATGTCACTGCCTATCTATTGAAATTGCACTTGCCTGCAATGCCTTAAAATGCTGCCTAAGTCAGCTCACTCGGTTTTGGAGGAGTCTCTCCTAAATTTTTCCCATTCTCTGTGTGTGTGCGGACACAGGACGTGCCTCTGTGGCCTCAGAGCCAATGGAGTTTCCCCTCCAAATAGCCCCTCACCCCCACCTCCAACCCTCTTTCCCAAACTGTGGAAAATCTGACCGTTTTGCTCCAGGGATTCTCCACTGTCAAACAATAACGATGTAACATTACAGTTCTTCCCCACTCATTTTTTATTTTTTGCTCATTTTTATTCCCTCTGAATGGAACAAGGTTATCTGTGCTACTTTACCTGAGGTTATCCTTAGACCCTCTTTACACTGACCGTGAGAAACACACGATTTCCACAAAAATTTGAAGCAGCACATCTGTTTGTAACAGTTAATAACAATACAAAATGTTTCTTAAGTATCAAATCAGCATATTAGACTGAAAATTCAGCTTTGCATATCAGGAATAAATTACATTTGAAAATACACTCACCTAAAGGATTATTAGGAACACCATACTAATACTGTGTTTGACCCCCTTTCTCCTTCAGAACTGCTTTAATTCTACGTGGTATTGATTCAACAAGGTGCTGAAAGCATTCTTTAGAAATGTTGGCCCATATTGATAGGATAGCATCTTGCAGTTGATGGAGATTTGTGGGATGCACATCCAGGGCACGAAGCTCCCGTTCCACCACATCCCAAAGATGCTCTATTGGGTTGAGATCTGGTGACTGTGGGGGAAATTTTAGTACAGTCAACTCATCGTCGTGTTCAAGAAACCAATTTGAAATGATTTGAGCTTTGTGACATGGTGCACATGGTGGCCATAAAGGGATGGACATGGTCAGAAACAATGCTCAGGTAGGCCGTGGCATTTAAACGATGCCCAATTGGCACTAAGAGGCCTAAAGTGTGCCAAGAAAACATCCCCCACACCATTACACCACCACCACCAGCCTGCACAGTGGTAACAAGGCATGATGGATCCATGTTCTCATTCTGTTTACGCCAAATTCTGACTCTACCATCTGAACGTCTCAACAGAAATTGAGACTCATCAGACCAGGCAACATTTTTCCAGTCTTCAACTGTCCAATACTGGATGTTATTCCCTTTTCACAGCATTCTTTGTAAACCCTAGAAATGGTTGTGTGTGAAAATCCCAGTAATTGAGCAGATTGTGAAATACTCAGACCGGCCCGTCTGGCACCAACAACCATGCCACGCTCAAAATTGCTTAAATCCCCTTTCTTTCCCATTCTGACATTCAGTTTGGAGTTCAGGAGATTGTCTTGACCAGGACCACACCCCTAAATGCATTGAAGCAACTGCCATGTGATTGGTTGATTAAATAATTGCATTAATGAGAAATTGAACAGATGTCCCTAATAATCATTTAGGTTAGTGTATATTACAATATAAAACAGCTATTTTAAATTGTAATATTTTACAAAATGTACTGTATTTTTGATCAGATAATTATTTCATTAAAAACGTTTATTTTCTGTTTTTATTTTACAATTTTGTTAAAAATTCCCCTAACTTTTTAACAGTGGTGTATTTTTTCCCAAAATGTTTTCTTTTGTGTTCCACAGAATAAGGAAATGCATTCAAGATTTGGGCCATGAAGATAAGAAAATTATGACATCATTTTTTTTAAAACAACAATAAACAATAGATGAGGGAAAATTTGCTGTGGAAGTCAAAAAAACATCCAATATTAAATGACAAATCCCTGAAGTTCCACAATGAACATAAAACAAATCCTCCTGTCTAAAGTAGTATTGCAGAAGTCATGAAAATACAAAGTATTACTCAGTGAACTTTTGTTCACACACTGCTCTCATTATCTGTTATTTAGTTTCGTCACGCAGCATTTCTGCATTTGTTGTGGACTGAAAAAAAAAACGCTTTTTACTGGAATCCTGCCACTTTATATGTACACTGAGCACCACAAAACAGCTCTGTTGATTATAGTGATCTAGTGTTCTAGGGACTTGCTGCACGCTTGCATTGGAGACAGTTACTGTGTGTGGAGATTTCCAGAATCCATTCTAGCAGCTTCAGGCAGCGGATCCAGCATACGGCAGGAGATGAATCATAACATCGGGAAACAGTTGTTAGATATAAATTCTAATAAGGCCATATAAAAGCACATGGAGCAAGTATTAGAGGCATGCAGTGGGGAACTGCGGCCAGAGAGTGTGGGACCAGGATGGAGAGAGAGGTAAAAGAGAGGTCAGTGGGAGGAGAACAGGCTGTAGATTGGGATGAAGAAGAAACTTGTGGGGCTCCAAATGGAAGAAAGATGGAAAGAGTGAATAGAAAATATGAAAGGAAGACAAATAATTTAATACTAAAAATAATTTCCTTCTTAATACTTTTCGGTCTGGTTTTCCAGTAAACATATCTAAACATTCTTAAAATATGACGAGTTTACTTGTGAAGCAAAACAATATAAGATAACAATTATTATTTTCTGAAATCAAAATTAAGTGAATCAACAAGCAACAATGCAAAATGTTCAATATATTGTAATCATCATGTTCACTTGTAATAAGCTCATTGTTTCTACCTTAAAATGTATGATGTTAGCTAACTGCGTGAAATACATTACCTGAACACAGTCACCTCTGATAACAGATCATTCTAAATTGTAGACATTGCAGACACATGCATTTTCTGTAAACTTGCTTTGAAACAATATTTGAAAATTGTGGGAAAAAATTCTTACTCCATTGGCAGACTTTTTTTTTCTTGTTTTAAACGTAAATTCACTTCTTTAAATCCATTCTTTTTCAGAAAACAAGACATAACATCTTAAGCAATTTTGCTTCTCAAGTGAATGAAACTTGATTTAAAAATGTTTAGATATTTGTTGAGGAAGAAAATCCATTTTTTAAGTTTAAAGATTCATGTTTAAGCTTGTCATGTTCAAGCTTGTCATTTATTAATAATTTCTTGTGAACAAACTCCACAAGGTGTGCTGAGGCTATGGGTCAATGACAAATAAGAGTGCCAATGATAAAAGATTGGTGTATCATCAGAGCCCGTCTTACGGAGTGCCTTGGCACTTCCTATTATCCCCGTTGTGCATCATCTTGGTTGCAGTTCCATTAGAATTCCACTGGAGGTGATCGCAGGCGAGTGCAGAATGAATGGGAGTCTATGGGGTTAAACGGCTAAATGTGTCTCTTTCACCTGCTTGTCGTTAAATCAAAACAGATTTTATTGTTGATTCCGCAAGTTCAATATAGATCATAGGCCAAAAGTCGAATGAACGAGTACTTTTGTCCTTTTGATTTCTTACAGGTTAGGCTGTTGTTGGCCGGAACACGCTAGCATTCTGCTATTGTGTGACGTCATCACATTTTTGAACGGATTTTTAGAACAGATAAGTCAACTTAAAAATGCAATTTTCAGCTGAGTGTATTATCTTAGCCCTCCCCTTTGAATGCAACTTTCAAATTACTTGACAAAAAATTACATCCTGAGAAAAGTGGATTTCTGGGGATGAAACCCCATTGACTCCCATTCATTCTGCACTCGACCGCGAGCGCCCCGCATGGACAGAGGCGTATGTTGTATGTTGTAGATGAGTGGTCTCTAGAGAGTCCTCTAGTGGTCTGGAGCATTGTGTTGTGTCTTTATTTCGATGTGTTGTGGCTTATTTCCGCTGTGTTGTGGATTAGTGCCGTTGTGTTTGAACATTTTCCATTGTGTTGTGGCTTGATTTCAGTGTGTTGTTAACTTATGTTTACTTTTTAAATTTCAACTATCATAACAGTGTAAATTAAACCTCTTCTGTGGACATGACGCCGGTGAATTGCGGAGCTTGTGCAAATTTATCCACATCACTATGATCAGATGTTTTCTTAACGGCTGTTTTCTCACCCCTGTCATTGTCGTTAAGTTCATTATTGGGAGGAAAGCAGGCAGCCAGACTTACATATTAATCTAACTGTCGCTCTCAACAATGTCTGAATGTGCATTAACAGTATATCGTTGCAAAGGTATTTCCAACTTCTTTTTACTTCTTCTTCTTTTTAAAACGAAAAATAACTTCAAGTCAAGCTTTATTGTCATTCCGTTACATTTGGGGGCATAGTGCCTCGCAGCACTGCGGTGCTGTGGTCCTTCACGATACTGGTGGCTTTGCTTGAGCATTGTGCAACAAAAATGTCTAGTATGGAGGGGAGAGGGGCACCGATGATCTTTATAGCTGTGTTCAATGTCCGCTGTGGACTGCAGTTCCCATTCCAGACAGTGATGCAGCACACTCTTAATTGCCCCTTTCACACAGCGCGTTGATCCCGGGAAATTGCTGGGAAATTGCCAGAGCGCCTTCTGTGTGGACGCAAACACGACTCGGGATTGATACCGGCATTGATGCCAGGTTGGGGACCTAGTAACATTGGCAGAATCAGTCCCAGAACAAAAGCCAGGACCAATGCCGTAAGGGGTGTGTCAAAGTGATGACCCTCGTGCGATCGCGCAACTCTGTTGCTCTTAAGAAAATTTGTGTTCGTCATCAACAAAGAAAGGACGAACAAATGTCTGCAATCTGGAACAAAGCAGAGACCTGGAGTTCCTCACTATCCGCGCTGAAGCTGAGATTGTTCACCAGCTTTGTGGAACGGTATGCGCGTGTAAATGTTTTTGACGCATAAGTTACACGTCTCATCCTGACGTCGTGTGTCTTTCCGGGTTCTTTACGAGTTGTGTGTGAACGCACTCACAGATCCCGGCAAATCACTGGCAGTGTGAAAGGAACCGAAATCAAACAATCCCGGGACAAATGCCGGGTCACATTATCCGAGTATTTTCCGGAATCTCTGTGTGAAAGGGGCTAATGGTTCTCTTGTAGAATGTGGTAAAGATGGGTGGAGGGAGACTTGCTCTTTTCAGTCGGTGGTGAAAGTGGAGGTGCTGTTGGGCTTTCTTGGAGAGTGACGTGGTGTTGGCGGTCCTTTGTGATGTGCACTCTGAGGAATTTAGTGCCGCTGACTCTCTCCACAGTCGAGCTGCCGATAGTCATTGAGGGGTGGTCAGTAGAGTTTCTCCTGAAGTCCATCACAACCTCCTGGAACACAGGTTGTGTTCTCCACAGCATTCAGCCACCTGCGCCACTTCCTCTCTGTAGTATGTTTCTTCATTGTTGCTGATGTCATCAGAAAACTTGATGATGTGGTTGGAGCTGAACCTAGCAGTGCAGTCGTCAGTCATCAGCGTGAAAAGCAGCGGACTGAGCACAAAGCCTTGTGGGGCTTTGTATATATGTATATATATATATATATATATATATATATATATATATATAGAAATAAAAAAAATCACAAAAGAATCAACAAAATTACAACAGCTTTTAAACTAAAGCAACTACAACAAATTTAATTCAAACTATTAATGAAAACTATAATAGTATCTCAAATAACATTGCATGTCTGTAAATTATCTTTCCAATTTTATGAGCTTTTGCCAAGATTTTATAATAAATTACATAGGGTTTTGTCGGTCAGCTGCCTTTTTTATGTAAATAAAATAGAAGTCCAGTTGACTAGTCCATTTAATTTACAATCCTAACAGTGCATGATTAATTGTTTGGTTGCATTTTAAAATTTTGTTTTAGCATAGCTTTTAATCACTCTGAACCACATAACCACTGGCTTAATGTATTGGATTGAAGATGTTACTCATTTTAAAACACAGAATTCTACCATTTGGATCATCTGTAACATGAGAAATAGCTTGAAAGCCACTGTGGTTGAGTTCTCTCTCCCCATTTTCTTTCTAGCTTCCCTCTTTGCCTCATTTCCTTAACATCCCGTGCCCCCTTGTTTGCCCAGGCCAATTTCAGCATAAGTGAGAGAATGGAAAAACTGATTGCTCTTTCTCTCTGTCTAAATTCTCATTTCAGCTATGATGAATATAACATGTCGGAAATGATGAAATCTAACTGAACATGAAAAGTCTGGTGGCAAAAAAAAAACTATTCAAAGAAAGCATCTGTTAAAATATAGTTGCAAAAGTTGTAGAGTTTGAGAGGATCTGAACTCAATGACACCACCTGCTAGAATACACACTTCCTTTCCTAATCGCTGAGAATTGTTTAAATGGTAGGGATCTGTAATATGCATATCAACTAATTATTTATTAGTGATGTTTTCCATATCCTTTATGTATTTCTTTATGTCCCCTGAGTAAGACTTCACACCATGGGCGAATTCCCATCTCTGCATTGTGCACTACCTAAACCTTCAAGAGAGATATCTCCAGCAGGCCTGTTTGCAGCTGGTCTTTTTCTTGTGTTCAGGACTTCTTATAGAGTGAAAAAGTCAGGTTCTGGAAGTAAAACTGCCATTCATTTTCCCTTTAATTTTTTCCGAGTTGGGGCGTGGCAGAGCAGCTTGTGCAGAGTTTCGCCAAACTCTCAGCCTGTGGTCAGATCCTTCGTTTCTTCGGGCAGGTGTTCCCCTAGAACAAGTGTCCAGATATTTTGTGGTTACCACGGATGCCTCTGCCACTGGCTGGGGGGTCATGAGTTGTTAGCAGTACACCCACTTCAAAACACTACCACTGCTACTAGGCAAGCACGTTCTGGTCTGTACAGACAGCACTGCGGCTGTTGCGTACATCAATCGCCAGGGTGGTCTACGCATGTCACAACTCGCCCACCATCTCCTCCTTTGGAGTCAGAAGCATCTGAGATCATTTCGTGCCATTCATATCCCGACCCAGATAGCAAACTGACATTGAATCAACGTGGAAACGACGTCTCTCATGACATTGAAACAACGTTGATTTGCTCATCGAATTAACGTTGAACCAACGTCAGACGCGGCATTCTTCAAAGCTAAATGAAATCGAAAATTGGTTTGCTTTCATAACGTTGAAACAACACGTTGATTTCAAGTTGATTTTCCGTTAGTTTTGAAAGAATGACGCATCTGACGTTGGTTCAACGTTAATTCGATGAGCAAAACAATGTCAGATCAACGTTGTTTCGATGTCATATTTCCACGTTGATTCAATGTCAGTCTGCTATCTGGGGACCCTGCTCAACCGTGCTGCCGACAAGCTCTCACGGCAGCAGGTGCTACCGGGAGAGTGGAGACACCATCCCCAGGTGGTCCAGCTGATTTGGAGGTGTTTCGGGACCGCACAGGTAGATCTGTTTGCCTCTCCGGACACGTCCCATTGCCAGTTGTTCTACTCCCTGGCCAAGGGCACCCTCGGGACAGACGCACTGGCACACAGCTGGCCCAAGTTCCTATGCAAGTATGTGTTCTCCAGTGAGCCTTCTTGAAGAGACTCTGTGGAAAGTCAGGGAGGACGAGGAGCAGGTTTTGCTCGTTGCGCCATATTGGTCCAACTGGACCTGGTTCCCTGAACTAGTGCTCCACGCGACAGACCCTCCCTGGCTCATTCCTCTGAGAAAGGACCTGCTCTCTCAGAGAGGGGGCACCCTATGGCACCCGCGTCACCACTGGAAACTCCATGCCTGGACGGGACGCAGAGGTTCTAGGTGACCTACCCCAGGCGGTAGTTGACACCAGAGCCCCCTCTATGAGGCGCCTCTATGCGTTAAAGTGGAACCTGTTCATTGAATTGTGAACCCCGAACCTGCTCGATCAGAGCTGTGCTTTCCTTCCTGCAAGATGGGTTGGAGCGAAGGCTGTCTCCCTTAGAGTGTTTGTTGTCACTATCGCTGTACATCAAGAGGGTGAGGGTAGTTGAAGGTAAGTCGCCGGGAAAGCACGACCTGATCGACCTGAATGCTTTCCCAGTGTTATCCAAGAGTTCCGCTGTGTGGGTTATAACGGAACAGCAGTTTGAACTTCCTCTATGCAGGCCTTCCGCCTCAATCAGTGGGGGTCTGAGAGTTCTGTGTAGGCTGCTGGATGTGGCGCAACCATGGCGTTTCCATAGGGATCTCAATTACTCTGTCACGGCGCAATCTTGGCTCCTCAGCGAAAAACAATGGTGTGTGCCTTCCGTGCTGGGCAGGGTGTGTGATGCGATTCATGCACGACAACATTCATTGGCTTGTTCTGTAGACACTCGAAGATGATAGGGGTCCCTGAAGTGATCCTAATTTTGTCATGTTGTTCCTTTTAAGGGAACCAGCTAAGTCCAATGTCATTGGAACAACGTCCCCACAACATTCAGGAAGTGCTTTGTCCTTTGTCATTGTCTATTGTTTGTACATCCCATTGAAACAATATAAATCTTTAGTAATGGGGACAAAGCAGTTTAGGTCATGTGTTCCCTCTTCACTATGCTATCTTACTGGTGGGGATACACACAATATCTTTCTTAAGCCCAGGTTTGTAAAGACACTTGAAAGCTATCTCTTCCCCGTAGGCTTCAGTGCACCATACTCACCACTCAGGGATCACCAGAGGTTCGTTTCAAGAGATTGATTACCTTAGTAGAAGGAAACTACTTATAGTTGCCTTTCCTTGTCACCTCAATTCAATTAACTATCAATTAACTATCCACAATAATCAGACCAGAGCAGGCTCAAGTGCTGGAACAGGATGTTCAGTCTTTCTTGGTGAAGGAGTCTATAAAATGCATTCCTCCTCCGAGAAAGACTCTGCGTTTTACAGCTAGAACTTCATAGTTCCCAAGAAGGATAGGGGGTTGCATCCCATACTAGATCTTTGGTAGTTGAATCATAAGTTAAGGTTCAAGATCAGCTTTATCGTGACTCAAATCATATCTGAGGAATGGTTTGTCACTATAGATCTAAAGGACGCATAATTCTATGTATCCTTTCTTATTAACACAGGAAGTTCCTCAGCTTCACCAATACCAGGTTCTTTCTTTTGGTCTTACATTGTCACCCCACACCTTTGCGTGGATGCAGCTCTGGCTCCATTGCGACTCCAGGGCATCCGTATTCTCAACTACATTGACAACTGTCTGATTCTAGCTCAGTGAGAGGAGATGTCATCCTTGCCCACATGAGGTGTCTGGGGTTAAGACTTAACTCCAAGAAGAGCATTCTTTCTCTGCTACAGAGGACCACTTTTTTACAAGTAGTTTGGGACTCGACTACTATGCAGACAGAATTTTCCCCTGCTTGTATTTAGTCGACCCTTTAGGTCGTAGGTAGGATCAAATTAGGGCATCATCATAAAACAAAACACCCTCACCATGATGAAATCTGATCATACGTGGTTGCTGGAAAAGCATTTGTGATAAATGTTAAAGATGAAGTGTGTATTTTCTGAAGATTTCTAAAACAAATTACTTCATTTGACTTACTTCTTACCGGCTTTCTTTCTTATACTTAATCAAAACACTGCTGATTTGCGACAAATATGAATCTAGATAAACTGTCATGCTGTTTTAAATTTTTCCCCATTTATTTCCGTCCTTTTTTCCTTGTTTGGAGCAGCTTCCCAAAGCCCTTTCCAAGATGTTCTGCACCATTCACAGAAGACACTGCTTGCCCTGTGCATTGCTGCTCTATATCTCTCAAACATAAACAGAGAAATTACATCACTGGCCAGTAACACAGAGATCAGGACTGTTTTGCAGAGCAGCAAGGCTCTCGTTCACCCTGCCTTCAGGACATCTAGGAGGAAACGGGAGGAAACAACCAGACAGAGAGGACCAAACTTATCTTTACTTTGGGGATTTTGGCAGACCCCGTCAGCACACAATGGTAAAATTTGTTCCACACACAATGTCCCCTGCTAAATAACCTGACAATCTCTCCAATTGTTGATGTTAGCAGATGTGCCCTTTTTCCTTCTCCACAGCTAAATCTCCTTGGCAAAAACACACGTATACACGCACAAAGAAACATTGCATCACAAAGGTTCTCCTTTCTTCCAAATCCTGAGCGAGGGAGGGAAGAAAAACACAAGGGGATGATGTAAAGATATCACAGCGCTCCATGTTGTCTTCATTCCTCATGGCGTACATCAGATCAGATGAGGCTGAGGCAATCGCATAGAAAAAAAATAGAAGGACGAAAAAAAACAACAATTCCGAGCCTCGAAAATGTGTTTGAAGCTCAATTCTGTTGGTTATACATTATGATACTAATCATTAGAGTGAAAGGAACATTTTAAAAGCTGCTAATTACAACAAAACATGCTTGTTATTGTTGCTCAGTATGTGGGTATTTCAGCAAATTTGTAGCGATTTTGTGAAATAAGAGCTACTTTGAATGAAGGAAATACAGTAGATCTGAAAGAATGTATCATATATTGTTAAATAAAAGGCATGTAAATAGTTGTACTCTAAATTTAACAACTGTAAAAATATATTGCAGTATTTTTGCTACCCAGAGCTGGTCAGAACAATGCTTTATTTTAAACAACAGTTAGTTTTAGACCTGCAATCTGATTGGTTGAGCAGCGCTCGCAGGGCCCTTTCACACCTACCTTGTTTGGTCCAGACTTTCGGACTTTTCAGTTTGGTCCGAATCAAAATTACAGGTGTGAAACCTATCCCAGACCACGGTCCGGACCAAACAGATCGTCCGACGAAAAGAGGTAGTCTCGGCCCGAATCAAACTGAACAAAGGTTTGGTTCGTTTCTAGTGAGAAAGAATTTCTGTATGGTTCGGACTTTCAGACCTTTTACAGGAAGTTCCAGTTTTTCCCGCATAGCCATGATGAAAAAATTAGCCGTGTTAGCACATGGGGCAGACTGATCTCATGAAGTAGCGTGTGTATGACACGACAATTCGTATTTCCATTTTTGGCGTGCTATCAAGACGCATAATCGCCTTTCAGCGTTTTTATGAACGCCATTGACTTAACGTTATATAAATATATGACTTACCTCAACCCCGTCCCTAAACCTAACCGTCACTGGGGTTAATGGCATGTATGACTGTTCCCTTACCTTCCTAGGGGAAAAAAAGATATGACTTACCTCAACCCCATCCCTAAACTTAACCATCACTGGGGTTAATGGCATTTATGACTGTTCCCTTACCATCCTAGGGAAAAAAAAGATATGACTTACCTCAACCCCATCCCTAAACTTAACCATCACTGGGGTTAATGGCATGTATGACTGGAGATTTGACTGCGTGTACAGACACGCGGAATGACGCGGACGTTAATGGCGTAGACATATACGCATACACGCGGATACACGCAGATAGCTCAAAATGCGTAGAGATGACAAGCCACCTGACTCGAAAGTGGCGTATATGTTTATGCAAAAGTCATGATGTCATGTTGCATGGGGAGAGGAGGAGGCAAGGTTTTTATTTGAAAAACGGTCTGATGACATAATAAGAAGTCAACTGGAAAAATGCACAAAAATGCAGACACTTTCCAAATATTTTTGGAGAGGATGAGAGAGAGAGAGAGAGGGTATGAGAGGACGGGAGAGCAATGCCGCCTGAAGATAAAAAAATAAAAAAACTGTGGCAGCAATGTACAAAGGCGCGCGATGCAATGAGAAAAAGTGGTGCATCGACAAATGTAAAAGACACATGTCCTTTTTATGATGACCTGGATAGCATTCTGGGCACTCACTCAACAAGCTCACCCATTAAGTGTCTTCCCCATCAGCTTCAACTTCAAGTGCAACTGATGAGTCCAATACTACAGTAAACACTTCCGAAATTGGTGAGTAAATTTGTTATTTTAAATGTAGCTAATAATGAAAGTGGCACTTCGAGATAAAAATCTTTTCAAAGTTAATCAGAGTGTTTGTCCTAACTAACTGTACTGTGACTTTGAATATCATTTAGTTCTCCCAGTGTAACGGAGGCCAGCGAGTAGTTGCTGTGTGAGTAAACCTCACTCCCCGATCTAAATATGCACTCTAGCGACAGACGCTAGGGGCTGCAGTCTTTAGCCTCCTTGTTAGCGCGTCTGACTCTCATGCCGGAGACCCAGGTTCGAGGCCCGCTCGGAGCGGGTCGAGTTGGACCCGGGTGTGAGGGGTTACACCAGCTTTGTATATGTAAAAGCAACAATGGATAATTTACCTCAGATCTTGAAATTAAACAAACATTCAAATGTGAACAAGTGTATTCTTTGACAAAGATTGTTTTAGTAACTCAGTAGCTAAAAAAACACTAATAAAAATGGTGAAAACAATGAATGAACTATTCATTAAGATGGCTTGTATTCTATTATAACGTTAAAGGACAACCCCGGCGCAAAATGAACCTTTGGTCGAATTACACATTGCTACCTAGTCAACCGTTATCTGAGATTTGTTTTCATGATTGCCGAATGTAAATAGTTTTATCTCTAATACAGTTTAGCCTATAACGCTAGTATAATGCTAGTATATAGGGCATAGAGTAATGACAAATAAAAATCGCTTGTTATTACCACTAACAAGGCTCAAAATAGCCCCACACCAACACGACAGCATAACAAGGGTCCCTACATTCAAACCGAAGCATTGAGAACTTTGTCAGTGTCCATACAGTTTAATAAAAAGATATTTTATACACACAGTCAACTTCGTGAATACAGGAAGAAGCCATCTTTGAAAAATAGTCTCTACCAGTCGATCTACGAACGCCGATCCAAGTGCGCTGAACTGTGCAGAATCTCATATGGTCCGTTGTTTCCAGAAGAAACACAAACCGTTTACTTGTCTTCAATATGTACACGTAGCCTACTGTTTGCGCTCACCTTATCACCTTATTCACATCTCACCAGCGCACTTGATTCGGCGTTCGTAGATCGACTGGTAGAGACTATTTTTCCAAGATGGCTTCTTCCTGTATTCGTGAAATTTACTGTGTGTATAAAATATCTGCTTATTAAACTGTATGGACACTGACAAAGTTCTCAATGCTTCGGTTTGAATGTAGGGACCCTTGTTATGCTGTCGTGTTAGTGTGGGGCTATTTTGAGCCTTTTTAGTGGTAATAACAAGCGATTTTTATTTGTCATTACACTATGCCCTATATACTAGCATAATACTAGCGTTATAGGCTAAACTGTTTTTAGAGATAAAACTATTTACATTCGGCATTCATGAAAACAAATCTCAGATAACGGTTGACTAGGTAACAATGTGTAATTAGACTAAAGGTTCATTTTGCGCCAGAGTTGTCCTTTAAATATGGCTGGTATCATACGTGTGCATGCATTTTTTATTTAACATAACTAGATATCATTTTACGGGAGGAAATGCCAGCCACAAAGAATACGCTCTAGCCCAAACACTGCAACTCCTTACCGTAGCAGAAAGAAAAGGGCCAATGATGCTGGAAGAATTCAGGACTACAAGAGGCTGCAGGATGAGTTCATATAGGAGACAGGAGAGGAAGAATGCTACTTTGGAAAAGTGGATAAAAAAGCGCTTAAGGATGCTGCAGGAGGAGCATGCAGCCACAAACACTATGTTCATGAATTTGATGCAGACCTGGCCTTGCATCATAATTTTCATCTTTATTGCCAATGTATTCTTCATTGTGACTCTCACAAAAATTGTGAAGGACACAGCAGGCAGAGATGAAGTCACTGATTAAGGTAACATGACAATCACATCGCTTTAGTAGGCACCTTTCAAGCATCCAAAAGCCCTCTCCAAAGTCATTCTGGCTTGACTCAAGCGGTGATTGAAAACAGATTGTTCCGGTGTTATCCCTCTGCCCTCCGTGTATGGCCTCATTAGCCATGGTAGCAGTGGATACGCGGCATCTCCTAGTATCACAAGAGGTACCTCCACACCCGGAATGGTTTCCTGCCATCCTGGCAATTGTGTTCCATTCTGCCCTCGTTCATAAAGAGACGAGTTTAAGAACACGTGGGCGTCATGAACCTACCAGCCGATGTTGACATCCCAAAACTTAATATTTTGGTCCACAACACCTTGCAGGATTACTGAACAGAAGCCTTTCCGGTTGTAGTATTCAGCTAAGTTGTAAGGTAGTGCCATGATGCAAATATGAGTGCCATCCATAGCTGAATCCTCTGACTATTTCTCTGACTTCTGCAGCTGATGGTATGTGTAGATATTGTGCCTTTAGGATGCCGTTGATGGCAGTTACAAGTTGTTGGGTGAAGACACAAGCACTTGATATTCCCATACCATAGAGGTTAGCGATGGATCGCAGCTCAAGATTGGTGGCCAGCCTCCACAAGCATATCACCACATGCAACTCCACTGGCACTGCCAGGCAGTATCTTATATCCTGTCGGGTCAGCCTTTGACAAAGACTCTCACAAAGATGATTGAAGGTGGTTCTTCTCATTCTGAAGTTGAGCAGCCAATCTCTCTCTGTCCAGTTGTCACATATATGCTGCCACCAAGCAATACATTGTGGCTGGACCCAGATGTTCCTGTTAAAGATAAAAAAAATAATAATAATAAAAACTACGTACAAATGCCATAATATTCACCAAATTTTAGGCCAGGATTGAAGAGACAGGATTTCCGTTTATGTGGATTTCTGAAATTTTCTGTTTATGTTATAATAACCCAGGTGAAAAATATGTATTAAAAATGTACTTGAGTATGTTTTTAGTACAAATATACTCATGTATAGTTTTTATACATTTAATAGTTTATACCCTAAACATACTAATGTCTGCTGGCCTGATATACGATGGTAATAATCTGTACAATATTGTGAGGACAATGTATATAGTTTGTGAACGTGTATATATCTATAAGCTAACATTGGTCTCTTTTACCAATACACCTGTCAATGCGATCCATTGTTTTCCTGTTGTCTGAATCGACCGCTCTCCCGCCCGTTACGTCACGCCCGTCACGCCCAATTTCAGATGTGGAAGTAAAATTTTTTCACAAAAACGACTCCAGTAGCTTCTGTAGTGTATTTATAAGTATATCTTTGAGACAATCTAGTTCCTACATTATTTTTCTATAGCTACATTTACTCATTGGGTCCTTTAACCTGCAATATGCCCTTTAAAGTGACTCCATTCTAATATGTAACATCCACTTTTCACAATCCAAATAATACCTGTCGTCTACCAAAAAAAAGTCTTACATTTGAACTTTTTTGGATATCCTGTTTGACTTAACAGGCATTGCAAGCAGTACTGCACCACCATTATTCATAATAATCATAACATTAACCTTTTTTGTGCAACATAAAACACAAAAACTGTTTCATCATCATATCATCAAATGTAATTAACTGGCTGAAATGCCATCATTCAAAAATACAAACAGCACAATTAAAAGACCATCATCATCAACTGTTCCCAATGTCCAAATCTAATCTGTTTCTTTGTTGCATAGATTTCGAAAGGACTTCCTGTTCCAAATGACTCTCATCAGTGCAATGCCCTCAGTGCTGATGAAACTTCTCTGCTGGGGTCTGTGATTTTACAGCTCGGACCATAAGTTTTTCCATCCCCCTCACTGAGCACTCTCAAAGGATGATGGTAGTTATTTGTCCGTTCTGTAGGAGGGGTGGGCCGGTGGGTGTTGGGAGGCACTGCGATGGGGAAGCGTCTCTGTGGCTGGTTTTTCTGTGGATCCGATCCAGAACTTTCACAATGGGCTCCCTGATGGAGATCCTGATTGCAGATAAATGCAACACGAGCAATAGGGGCGAGGTTGGATGGAAGCGTTTGCCAAAGCTGTGTTGTTCAACACTCTTTCAGATTTCATCTTCTCATGTTGCAATGACCAGCATCTCATCATTGCCTATTGTCTTCACTATTGTCTTCAGCAAGTCATCATCATGTCATATTAACAGCTTTCCTTTTATTCATCGGTGGAGAATATTCTGTACTTTGAGACTGAAACGATTCTGCAAGGCACATTCATCTGAGCATAACACTAACAGAAGTGTTTTTAACATTTTGTTTTTCTACTGGCATGATTGGAAGAGGTATGTCGGAGATATGCCTATATGCCTCCTTTTTTTAGTACAAGTAATGCCATTATATGGGATTAATGAACGATTTCCCTGTTTATGGACAAGATCAGTTTGCCTGAGAAAGGGAGGCTCCACCATAACAAATTGCAGTGTTGAAATTTAATTGCAAAACTATTGTAAAGTCTGTAAACAAACTTTGATGGCTTTAGAAAGCCTGTTGGGAAATTTTAAAATAGTTTAAAAAGATGTTTTGCTGTCACGAAAACAGTGTTATCATGTTGCTGCTATGGTGCTACAGTTTTTAACATGTTGATATGTTGTAGCACATTGCTAGCATGTTGTAACACAATTTTTATTTCACCTTTATTTAACCAGGTAAGTCAGCTGAGAACAAGTTCTCATTTACAACTGCGACCTGGCCAAGACAACGCAGTGCGACAAAACACATGGGAATTAAACAAACGTACAGTCAATAACACAATAGAATATATATATATACAGAATGCAATTGGAGTGCAAAAATGCAGTAAGGTTAGGGAGATAATAAATAGGCCATGGTGGCAAAATAAATAACAGATTAGCATTAACACAAGAATGAACGAATGTGCAAGTAATGACATACAAATAGAGATACTGGAGAGCAACATGAGAGGAAGTACAAAAGAACAAATATGGGGATGAGGTAGTAGGGTGGGCTATTTACAGAAGGACTATATACAGGTGCAGTGATCGATAAGCAGCTTTGACTTTTAAGCTGATGCTTAAAGTTTGTGAGGGAGATAGGAACCTCTAGCTTAAAGGATTTTTCCAATTCGTTCCAATCATTGGCAGCAGAGAACTGGAAGGAGTGGCGGCCAAAGGAGGTGTTGGCTTTGGGAGTGGCCATTGAAATATACCTCCTAGTACGCATGCTACGGGTGGATGTTGCTATGGAGACCAGCGAGCTGAGATAAGGCAGGGATTTACAACACAGCACTAGTAATAGCTAGTCAGATAGTAACTATAGTAACAGCATGAAAAGACGCACTCCGTTGTAGTGAACACTTGGACATAAATGTTGGACTCGGTCGAGACCAAAAGCCATATTTGGCAAGACCAGTGGCCAAGACCGAGACAAGTCCTAGTTCGAATGTCAGTGAGTCCAAGACCATAGAAAAATGGTCTCGAGTACGGTTTGAGTCCAAGACTGAACTCGAGTACTACAACCCTAGTATAGACAAGGGTATAGTAAGATGTGAGTTCAGTGGAGGTAGCCCTAGGCGTAGGGTAATGAAGAGAGAGTTCGCATCTTTGGAGACACCAATTAAACCAGGTGAGGTCACCGCATGTATGAGGGGTGAGACAAAGGAGCTATCAGAGGCATGTTGAGTGGGACTGGGGGCTCTACAGGCAAACAAAACAATAATAACTAACTTAAACAGCAACAGACAATGCATATTGAAATAAGAAAGGGGCATAAAAACAAACACAGTTAATCAGCAAAAAATAAACTAAGACAAAGAGGGCAATATATAGACCCCCATATACAGATATGTGATGTGTTACACACAGGACTGGGGCCTAGCAAATAAACAGATTAAAAAATACCAAATAACCAAACAGTCCCGCAGGCATCAGCTGTGAAACTGAGTAATCAGGATTCGATTAGCAGCAAAGAGGTGAGCTAGGGAGTTGCTCTGGGTGTTGCTCTAGGCACAGCGTTCAGAGTGCTAGAAGGCCGGGGCTAGCAGATGAAACTTCGGCAATGTCGCAGAGGAAAAGCCCATTAGGACCACTTCGGACAATGGGCTATATTTACGCAAAAGTTCCGCATTTGACGCAAGGATACTCTTCAGTTTCAGAGATTAAAGCGGTGGAAAACCGAGGAAAACTGGATTATGGCAGAGTCTTCAAAATTTACTGTCCATAAACACAAGGGGTGTCTGTTTTGTTTGTTTTTGTGACTAACGTTTCTTTACTATAACCATGGAGTATAAAATTCAATATAAATTCTCGGTATTGCATTGGACCCTACGATCGACGGAAGTTATCGGAAATACCGGAAATACTGCCGTGCATAGAGCCCATTACGCCGGCAGATCAACTGCAGTGGCTCGGCGGGGCTCCGTGACGACAGTAGATGGTCCAAGGAGGTTGACAAGGTATGGTAGCCCATGAGATTATCTAGTACACCTCGGCTGTCCGGGAGATGGGCCTAGCTCGAGGCTGACTGTGCAGACTGGCTGATATTGTCCGGACTAAAAACGGGCTGATACAGGCAGAGTGTTGAGAACCGCAAGCATTGGTTAGCAAAGGCTAGTAGCTAGTTTACAAGCTAGCTAGAAGGCTAGCTTCTGGACTGCGGTTTAGTTAAATAATGAAAAGTAAAGAAAATAAAGATATTAAATCTGTTTCATGTTGGGTGAGGTGGGTTGCAGGAGAAGTATATCGAGAACAATAAAAATAAATGGAAAGACAGACTAAACTATTACAAACTATTTAGATGGGACATGAAACGGGACAGACAAAAACAGGTCCGCACTGTTACGCCATCTTGGATATGATGCGTCACTAGCATAATGACATTTTCATCTAAACGAGTGTGGTTTGCATCAGGATGTTCACTGATAGTATACTACTGAAAAGTACTTTGAACTTCTTCATAACCCTAAGCAAAGAAAGAAAAGAAAAGAAAAAATACCCTGAGTATATATATCAGGGCCTTATGAGTGGTAGCCTGTATTAACACCAATTTTATTTTCCAACTGTACATTAAACATTTTTTTTTTTGTGCCACAATTTGTATTTTTTATGGGTGGGCTCCCAGACCCAATGAATAGCTTATACAAAAGAAGACTTCAGTGGCCCTATCATTGTCACAAGGCCTGGGAGACAGTTTCCAGTTGTACCCTGAACTCATCAATTGCCCTGCATTTACACAGCAACATAACTCTGAATTCTACCCCTTTTTTTGATGGTCGACTACACTCAGCCTGTGTGTAGAAAAAAGTAAACTGACAGCACAGTAAACTGCTGTAGGTAAACTATTCGGTGAACTATTGTATGATCTCTCTCTATATATATATATATCTGTGCTCAGTGCTGCTTTTCATTGCTTTGTTACACAATTCCAACATTCCAATGATAACTTGGATGAAGGGCCTCCTCTCCGAGAAGCTTTGGACCATGGCACAGGCGATGATCTAACAACATTGGGAAAGATTTCAATAGCTGTGTCCAAGGTGAGAGGTCGGTTCCAGCACGTGTGGCTTGCTTGGGCCCACGGGGACAAAACAGGTGGGGAACAGCAACACTGAGAACATTTGAAGTTGTGTCAGCTCAGAAGTGATCTCATCATTGCTTCTCAGCTGAAGAAGCATCTGAGCTGAGCTGCCTTATCTAGGGTGGTGGTTGTTGGAAGAATATTTGGTAACAATTTACCAAAAGCCTTTGTATAATACATTATAAATATATTTTTAATGCATTAATTATTCTTGTAATGCACCTTACAGTGATTTGTATGGTTTAATGAATAATTGAGCCCCACAGTTATAATTCATTATAGTAGCTTATGTTATGCCTTTTTGTCATGTGTTTTAAAGTATAATGCATGTGAACACATGACAAACACCCAGTTTCAGATTTAACAAGGAGTCTGCAAATATTACAATGCATTTTACCTTTGGTTACAATTATTTATCAAAATATAAAATGCATTTATCACGTTTGTTTTTCCTGTTCTGTTCATGTCTGTGTTTTTGGGTTAGCTTTCCAGTTCGTTAATTGGTTTAGTTCTGCTCTGTTCTCTGTCTGTTTGTTATTTATGTCGCTTTTCCACTGCTGGTATGGCTCGGTTCGGCTCAGTACGGTTCTGCTCGGTGCTGCACGGTTCGGCTCGCTTCGCTTTTCCACTGTTTGGTACGACACGACACGGCTCGGTTTCCACTGCAGTTACCGCTTCAAAGTGGGTGGGATTATAGTCTGATCGTTTAGTTTATCCGCTCATCGGCAACCAACTAGTGGAACATCTGCACTCCGTCCACTGACCACCATTCAGCCATTACTTTTTTGTAATTTTTCTTTCTTTCTTTTTCCTTCAAGCAAATCGTTTTAAAACAGGTGCTACAGTGGTGGCTGATTGACTGTTACTATTTAAATATACTATTTATATTTTAGTTTACCATAAATGTGTTACGATTTAGTCGATTTATAAAGATTAGGAAGATAGGCAAAGGGTTTCAAAATGGAAGTCTGGTTATTTAAACAAAGAAACTCAGGAAATCCAATACAAGTAAACTCAAAGAAACAGGGTGCATAGCACAAACCGGACAATGAACTGAAGACAATGAGGAACTTAAAAAGTCATTTTTCACAAGATAAGTTCTACACAACCTACTCTATATCTGTCCATTTTCTAAATACTGTAGGTAATATGATTATTATTTCAGCGCTCTTATCTCCATTTAACTTGTTTAAACAATTCTGCAGAATTTTGCCTCTAAATTCGCATATAAGCTGTACTATCCCACCTGTGTGGTCTGTGTTATATAGAACAGATTATTAAAATGTCAATTCCTGTACCTGGCACATGCAAAAAAATCAATTGTTATTCCAACCCGATGCTTTTGAACAAATGCAGCATGTCCAGAGAGAAGACTTGGTGGAAATGACTCTAGACCTCATCAGGATAAGTGCAGAACCAGGCATATGAAGGATTTGGGAGCTTCACGCACATATACCAGGATATCCTACTGTGCCTCACAGCGGCTGTGAAAACACATCATATCCACATTATGGAATAGCATGACTGTGTAAATGCATTCTTCCGCAACAAAATTCCTTTCACTCAAATTTATATATTGCACAAGCACATAGGATGCAATATAGTCAGTGTGTGCCCTATTGAAATACATGTACATCCATTTTATCTGCAGAGAGAATCGCAATCACAGAGAATCGAGAAAGGGCTGGATCAAAGAGGAGCAGTAAAAGGAACTGGAGTAGAAGCGAGGCCTTCCAGGATTGATCGTCCCACGCTGATTATGGGGACCTCCTGAACTGCATTTAAATATACTGCAACTTGAACGGTTTCCTGTGTAAAAGGTCATCAGTGTAAGTCTAAGTTTACACAGAAAACAGGTGTCCTGTGGAACATTAGGACATTGGGAATGGATTAGCAGGTAGGATTAGATCAGAAAAAGATCTGTTTTGTGTGGACAGAGAAAAAAAAAATCCTCTATACAAAAGGTCATAAATCCAATTAGACAAAACAGGCCATTTGTGTCACTCACTTTGTAAAGTTTAACAATAAAAATCATATACTAACTTTTGTTTTTTGCTTTTTATTAAAATACGTTTAAATTATGCCAACTCTTGAAATACTTTCAGCATGTAAATGACGCACTAAGCTGCACTGAAACTCTTATTTGGACCTTGAACCGTTTGGAAAGTTTTCATCAAATAATTTCTTTTCGACTGAAGAAAGAAAGCTATTGACATCTTGGATGATATGGGGGTGAGTAAATTATCAGCAAAAGTAGTTCCCTTTCAAGGGAACTTCGAGCTGCGTTGTCAAACGCGATGGAAACGCTCTGCGTGATTGCATCGTGAAGCGTCTGTACAATCAGTCCAATGAGAGAGTAGGACGTCAGGTGACGTCATCGACCAGGAAACTATAAAGCACCCTTGAGATCAGACCGCGACAGCTTCTGTAGCCTACTAGCCTTCAGCATCAGCAAGCGATCTCTGTACTCTGTCCTTGTCTATTTATTGTTGTTTGTCAAAGCCAAGAAAAGAAATATATATCACTATCTATATTTATGGCAAGCAAGATTATAGACGCTGTGAGGTTCCCTGCCCTCGTTACATCACGGGTGGGGACACACATCAGCTATTTGTTTGGGAGTGGAGCATGCCAGCAGTCAGTTCTCGAGGGAGCTGATTGTGGGCATTGCGAGAAGCTGTCCGCGAGGACGCTCCGCGCCCGCCGGGCGTTCTCCAAGGAGGACGGTTCGGTTCGCGTTCCCCGCGCGGGTCTCTCTGTTGCCGAGGCACGGAGACGACTCGCATTTCGGGGTTCGCAAACGGATCTGACAGCGGGGGTTGGGACGAGCTCAGCTCTATCTCAGCTTTCACATGTGACATGCCAGATCTGGACTGCGATTTCCAGTTCCGAGGAATTGGTATCGTTAGTGTTCTGTTTTAAAAAGAAACAGTACAAACAAATAAAAATGTCAAGAGAAAGGCAGATGTTTGACTTTTAAAATGAATGAATAAATAAGTCAGCTCATATCTGCTGAATAAAGAGGAGCTTTTAAAAGGAGGTTTTATTTATGCTTTTGCCAGTTAAAATTTTACTGGCTAGCTGAACATTATGAGATTGAAAAATAAATAAGAGTTTTTAGATTAAATTTATCTTAAAAACTAGAAAACTCTGTTTCTCAGCCTCCTCGTCTGGGTTTATATTTTATGTGTTTAATCCCCATATTATAGCAATGTTTGGGTATTTCAGTGTCTCGGGTTAAGAGACGCTTGCAAGCTTTCTCTCTCCCGAGTCGGTGTCATCGTTTTTAACCCCGACGTTACCCACCAGCCATCATAAATAATGAACAATTTTTTATTAGGCAGCCCTGGTGGGTATGGAATGTGTGTGAGGAGCGACTCCCTGAGGAGGGTTGCAGCGTTGCCAGTTCGGTTGTTCCCGCTGGTGGCCACAGAATTATATGTACATATATGTTTTTCCCGATATAAAGATAATGGGAAAATAAAAATATGTCTGTTCTTCTGGACGCTCCGCTTTCAAGAAAACTATGAAATAATCTATTCAGCGGTGTTCCAGAGGTTTCTTCCTCACCAATGTTCCTGAGACTGCTGGACGAGAGCAGTCTCGGCCTATTAAGCTCCTCACAGCACAAGGTGCAAACAGAACAGTCTAGCCAGTTAGAGATATGCAAGATCTGAGGACTGTTTTATCTCTAAAAAAGCTTGGACAAAGGAGAAGCCCTGACGCTGAGGCGGTCAGGCTTCTAAGGGTGGTCCCCTCTGGGGTAGGGACGGTTTTGAGAAATCGTTTCTCCTCAGTGCCCTTTGGGGCGCGACTCTCTGAGGAGGGTCGCAGCACTGATGGTTCGGTTTCCCTGCTGGTTCGCCGTTTCAGGGCACCAAGGTCTCAGTGTCCCCAAACGAGCCTTAAAAAAGAGCAGTCAGTTCAGTTTCCCTGCCGGTTCGCCGTTTCAGGGCGCCGAGGTGCCTGCTTTATCCAACGGTCCTCCGAGGAGGGTCGTAGGAACTAAGCTAGTGAAGAGATAGGCAGATCTGAGGACTGTCATCATCTCTAATAAAGCTTAGACAAGAAAATGAGGCTATCAGGCTTCTGAGGGCTCCTCCGGGGCAGGGACGATTTTGAGAAATCATTTCTCCTCGGCAACCTCTGGGGTGCGACTCTCTGAGGAGGGTCGCAGCGCTGCCAGTTCGGTTGTTTCCTGCCGGTTCGCCGTTCAGGACACCGAGGTGTCAGCGTCCCCATACGATCCTCCGAGGAGGGTCATAGAGCGGTCAGTTCGGTTGCTTCCTGTCGGTTCGCTGCTTCATGGCACCGAAATGATTGTTCAAGCAAATCCAGAGGCCAGTCTTGAGAGACTGGTTCCCCTAGTGGAATTTCTGGCAGCGTGAAAACTACTGCCACACATTTCTCAGTGGGTCCTGCACACTATAGAAAAGGGTTTCAGAATTCAGTTCGGTTCTTGTCCGCCCAGATTTCTAGGCGTCCTCCTCGTAGTGGTGGACCCGAGCAGGCTTTGGTTATGGAACAGGAAGTATTGACACTTCTGTAAAAGGAGCTGTAGAAGGGATTCCTCCTCCCAGTAGACAGCCATTACTTCATTGTTTCTGAAAGAGGATGAGGTGTTGCGCCCTACTCTGGACCTGTGTCAATTAAACAGCAGGATTCAGAATCTTAAGATCAGTATGCTTAAATATGATTGTGTCACAGATTCAGTCCGAGGACTGGTTTCTCTCAATAAACTTAAGGGACGCTTACTTATCTTTCCATCCTCATCACAGGAGGTTCCTGAGGTTTGCTTTCGGGGGCGAAGCATACCAATATCGGGTTCTCCTATTCAGCCATGGTTCACACCCCACACCTTTGTTTTCAATATGCGTGGATGCATCTCTGGCTCCTCTGGACTCCAGGGCATTTGGTATTATACCAAAGAGTATTATAGGGTATTATACTATCAATGATTCAACCCAAGGGTATTATACTATCAATGATTTATTGATCCTAGCTCAATCTGAGCATGTGGCAGTTCGGCATTGAGATGTCGTTCTGTCTCATTTTAAGATGTTGGGGGTTGTTGCTCAACGCCAAGAAGAGTGTGCTCTGAGGACCACTTTTCTAGGTGTAGCCTTTTACAGCAGTAAATGGGGTATATATCATGGCAGCTGTGTCCAACGTACTTACTTTTGGCCTCCTGTACATGAGACCCATGCAGTGATGGCTCAGGACCAAGGGGTTTTCTCCGAGGAGAAAAACGTTTCGCATGATCATGGTCACACGGCTTTGCCTTCGTGCTTTGTCATGTCGAAGAGCCTTGGTCCCTCGCCCAAGCCCAGTTTTTGGGGCTTCTTGTCGACGCATAATGCTATCGACGGATGCTTCCCTGACAAGATGGGGGTGATCATGAGTGGTTGCTCGGCGGATGGTACTTGGCAGGACCATCTACCTTTTAGCACATAATTGGCTAAATGTGATGGCGGTATTCCCGAAAATCTCAATACTTCCTGCCAGACCCTAGAGGTCACTATGTGTTTGTCTTTTCGGATAAAACACTGATGGTCTCGTATATCGGAGCAGATATCCTGTTGAGGCAGGGGCTGAGGCCCAGGGAATGGAGACTCACCCCCGAGGTGGTGGAGTTTCTTAGGGAGAACTAAAGTCAAACTAAAGTCAGTCAACATTTCATATCGTTGGTACAACGCATTGCTCTATTTGGTTCTTCCTCACACATCCAGCTCTGCTTGGACTGGATGTGATGTATTAGGTGTGGTTAACACTACACCGGTACGCATTTCCCGATATCTTTGCTCCTGGGAGTTCACCCTCATTTGGGGTTTGGATACTGTGGCTTGGCCTCTGAGGGGGCCCGGCTTATAGAATCCCGTCTCTCGACTGAGGTCGTTGAGACCATTCTCCAATCCAGAGCTCCTTCCACGAGAGAAACTATATGCATTGAAATGGAAATTATTCTCCATCTGGTGTGGCGAACATCACCAAGATCCTGTTAACTGCCCTGTTGGTACAGTTCTTGATTTCTTGCAAGACCGTTTCTCTGCTGGATAATCTCCTTCTACCTTAAAGGTTTACGTGGCGGCTATATCGGCCTACCACACCCCTCTGGGGGGTACTTCTATCGGGAGAGATCCTCTAATTACTAGTTTTTCTCGGTGGTACATGAGGTTGAAACCTGCACTGCACTTAGAGCACCGGCTTGGGATTTGCCCATTGTACTTGAGGGTCTGGCTTTGGCTCCCTTTGAGCCCATTGAAGAGGTTTCAGAAAAATTCCTCACTTTGAGAACATTTCTCCTTGCTGTTTCATTTACAGGAGATTAGGAGATTTGCATGCCCTGTCGGTTGCTCCTGTATGCCTGGACTGATATTTCGACTGATGTTCGGCTGAAGTCAGTTCAATTGAAAAGAATTATTCATTTCATCCATAAAGCAGTTCTGCTAAAAAAAAAAATGTCATCATTAATCTCAGTTCAGTTCTCATACAACAGCGTCTGTACAGTCAGATCAGTAATATTTAGGCAAGCCAGAGGTGACCGTGACAAGGAACCAAATATCCATCAGGTGACAGAAATGGAGAAAACAAAATACTCTGGGATAAACCAGGCTCAGTTATGATTTATGATGAATTATGATTCAGGCTGTATCAAGTCAGAATTCTATGGAAGCTTGTTTCCGCCACAGAATAAAAAATAAAAAAGGTAATTGCGACTATTTATCTCATAATTCTGACTTTTTCTCTCACAACTGCGAGTTTACATCTCGCAATTCTGACTTTATTTCTCAGAATTGCGTGTTATAAAGTCAGAATTATGAGATATAAAGTCAGAATTGCGAGATATAGTCAGAACTGCAAGATATAAAGTCAGAATTGAGTCATATAAAAATTGTGAGATATAAAGTCAGAATTGTGAGATATAAAGTCAGAATTGCGTGATATAAAGTCAATTGCGTGATATAAAGTCAGAAATGCGTGATATAGTCAGAATTGCGAGATATAAAGTCAGAATTGCGAGATATAAAGTCAGAATTGAGTGATATAAAAATTGTGAGATATAAAGTCAGAAATGCGTGATATAGTCAGAATTGCGAGATATAAAGTCAGAATTGCGAGATATAAAGTCAGAATTGAGTGATATAAAAATTGTGAGATATAAAGTCAGAAATGCGTGATATAGTCAGAATTGCGAGATATAAAGTCAGAATTGTGATATATAAAGTCAGAATTGCGTGATCGTCAGAATTGCGTGATATAAAGTCAGAATTGAGTGATATAAAGTCAGAATTGCGTGATCGTCAGAATTGCGTGATATAAAGTCAGAATTGTGAGATATAAAGTCAGAATTGCGTGATCGTCAGAATTGCGTGATATAAAGTCAGAATTGAGTGATATAAAGTCAGAGTTGCGAGATATAAAGTCAGAATTGCGTGATAGTCAGAATTGCGAGATATAAAGTCAGAATTGCGAGATATAAAGTCAGAATTGAGTGATATAAAAATTGTGAGATATAAAGTCAGAATTGAGTGATATAAAAATTGTGAGATATAAAGTCAGAAATGCGTGATATAGTCAGAATTGAAAGATATAAAGTCAGAATTGAGTGATATAGTCAGAATTGCGAGATATAAAGTCAGAATTGTGATATATAAAGTCAGAATTGCGTGATCGTCAGAATTGCGTGATATAAAGTCAGAATTGAGTGATATAAAGTCAGAATTGCGTGATCGTCAGAATTGCGTGATATAAAGTCAGAATTGTGAGATATAAAGTCAGAATTGCGTGATCGTCAGAATTGCGTGATATAGTCAGAATTGAGTGATATAAAGTCAGAGTTGCGAGATATAAAGTCAGAATTGCGAGATATAAAGTCAGAATTGCGAGATATAAAGTCAGAATTGCGAGATATAAAGTCAGAATTGCCTGATATAAAGTCCGAATTGCGAGATATAAAGTCAGAATTGAGTGATATAAAGTCAGAATTGCGTGATATAAAGTCAGAATTGAGTGATGTAAAGTCAGAATTGTTGTTTCATTGAATTCTGATTTCATATCTCGCAATTGTGAGATAAAAAGTCGCAATAATTTTTTTTTTTAATTCAGTGGCGGAAACGAGCTTCTATAGAATTCAGATCTGGATTGGTAGCATTAAAAAAAATCATGGGTGGCCATTCAGCAAATCCACCGCTCCACCTGCGGACCTTTATTACCCATAGCCACTAGTTCTCTGTGACCGCAGGGATCAATTAGAAGACCTTGACTCTCAGTTAGTCAGTCTCAAAGGCTTGGAGAACACCTGCGCTATCCGACTTATCCGCAATGAAAGCAGGACTTATGCTGGGAACGCTGCAGGTCCGATTGTTCAACATGCAGTGTGCATCAAATGACGGCAGCAGAACATATGCGAACACATGCACAAAACCATCATCATCCTCATCACACGTGCACAAACGCCGACGCACAAGAACACAGACCGAAGTAGCCCCTCACATCCTTTATTTAGGATCATGTTCTATATGACTTTGGAACGGCACCAACGCCTGTTTCTTCACTCAGCGCACACTTTTTCCACACAGTCAAAATGGCTTTTACACATTCGCTGATTCCTAAAAGCTGGAAAATAACGGAGCTGAAATTGAAGTCAGTCAGTGCCTTGTTCACACAGGAATATTCATTACCACCAAAAACCTTTTCCCATCTTTGCCAAATCATGTTTCTCTCCAATGTAAAGTGAAAGCATATGTTGTTTGTTAGCCAGGAAGTACAGTATCACCATTCATCACATTATAATACCTATCACTTTTCCTTGTCCAGGTCCGGGTCTGGAATAATCTGATCAAGATTTGTTTTTTTTTTCTTTGCGTTTGATCTCATCCTAAATCCACATCATGACAACTGTGGAGGCTGCATGCCTTTTCTGAAGGCACGGTAATCTTAACAACTACTGTAGCATGGGTTTTTTTTTTATTAAGCCATTATTAAATCATGGTCACTCTTCTTTTTCTGCAATGTTCAAAAGCACACACAGTAAGAGTGAAATAATGTTCCGGCACTAAATCCTTCTTCCTTCACTTCGCTCACACATAAAGACTAAAAGCACAGCAGTCCTGCAATATCTACAACTCATCTGTATTTATTTCTGTATTATAGCTTTTCATTCTTTCTCTATCAATATAAACGCATGAACAACACATCAAAATTAAAGTGAAAATATATTTTAAAAAATGAACTATCAAAAACTACAAATGTAAATTAAAGGAGTAGTTCACTTTTGAAAAAACTTTTGCTGATAATTTACTCACCCCCATGTCATCCAAGATGTCCATGTCTTTCTTTCTTCAGTCGAAAAGAAATGAAGGTTTTTGATGAAAACATTCCACGATTTTTCTCCATATAATGGACTTCAGTGGGAACCAGACGGTTCAAGGACACTTTAAGTACAAACTGCAAACTTGTTCAAAGGGCTTTAAACGATTCCAGGCGATGAATAAGGGTCTTATCAAGCGAATAAGTCAAACTAATATTGGTCATTTATTCTCTGAAAGTGTTTTCCACATAATATAGTATTTTTAAGCTTTAAAGAAAAGAAAAAAACACAGACATCACTTTTAATTCCAAAAGAATATTGTAATATATCCATGTGACCAACAGATCACATTGTCCCAAACTGCCCCTGACCCCTCCCATTTGACAGGCTCTTTGACACTTGACCCCTCCTTTACGCCCCATGAAGAAATGTGCTGAACTTGAGCTTGAATATATGAGAGTGGGCTTCCCCAGGGATCTCATATGTCAGTGACGCATCAATAACAGAGATTTATGACCCTTCGCCCCCTTCCCCCGCCAATGAAACAGGGAGGAGGTTTACAAGCCTGGCACTCGCCAGCCACCTCTTCAACATCTTCTCTTGTGAGCAGACTGTGCTAATATTTTGTCAACATTTACTCTATGACATGTACTTTATTCTAAAGCAGATCTTAGGCAAAAGGTTGCTCTTTGCACTTTTCCACACAACAAAAGTGTTTATATTGGTCAACAAAGGACAAAAGTCTTGATTACTATTTTCCAAGTCTTCTGAAGTCAAAAAATGTAGATCTGTTACACAAAGCTGATGTTTTTTTTGTTTTTTTTTGTCATTTTCCCCATGCCAGTTTAAATCACCATCCACTTTTGTTGCATGGAAAAGTAAAGCTGAATGGAAATTCGGCCAAGCATCTCCTTCCGTACCTTGCGGAAGATGAAAATAATACATGGTCAGAATGAGGGTGAGTGATGACAGAATGCTCATTTTTTGGGAAAACTATGTCTTAAACACCTGAAAACACAAAACCTCCTTGCCCCATCCAATGGAAATGGATTCTGGCAATTACCTTAAATCTCCTGTCTTCAGTTAAAGCACTTCACATCACACGCGAGTCAGTAACCCGAGAGCACAAACTGCCTCTGTATCTGACAGAACATGAGGCAGATCTTGAAGAGAGTTGCTTAATCTACTCAGAGTGTCAGTTTAGATTCAACATTCTTTCTTCAATGTGATTTTGCCCAGACTGGTCTTTCAGATCTCTTCTATCATATTATATGTAGATTCTATCTTGGTGGATAATGAGTTTATTTACTTGAACAAAGAGTCCAGAACAGTCTAATCTTTATCCTTCTCTAAATCTGTATTTAAATATATATTCTGGTATAGTTTTTTTTTATTTTATTTAAAATACATTTATTTTATACTATACTACAAATCCATTAACATATTTACTGACATAGCTTGAGACTTACTGATATACATATTATAGTTAAACTTTATAATGGAGTACTTTATTACACAATGCATATTTCTTAAAGGTCCCCTTATTATTTTATTAGGTTATTTTATTCTTTTATAATGTTTCCTGGGTTACCCTTATAGTGTTAGTATGTTTTTTAGATTAAAAATAGTCATAATTCAGTAATAAAAGGCATTTTTCCTAGCCTAATTTTAGCCTCTAATTTGAACGCTCTGTTTGAAGGGGCGTGTCTCTGTGGGATTCAGTGTAACTGCCCACTGCTGTGATTGGCTGACATGCTTGCATATGAAATCACTGCATGTTACATGTGAAACTCTCTCAGATACTTTTACTACATCTATTGCTATTAAAGCTATTGAGATTACCGAATCGTGAGAAGTTTTTAAAGTATTTAAATCTATTCCCATCACATAAAATGTTGCTGTGATGAGCATTGAGCAAGCAGAGGACAGAAGATCGTATCATTTACATTTATTCATTTCGCTGATGCTTTTATCCAAAGCGACTTACAATTGCTATATATGTCAGAGGTCGCACGCCTCTGGAGCAACTAGGGGTTAAGTGTCTTGCTCAGGGACACATTGGTGTCTCGCACATTGGTGTCTCTCACACCAAAGGCATGTGTCTTCTTATCCACTGTTTTTCGGCAATTTCTGCACTCTCTCTAATGCTTTCACCAATGCAGACACGATCATGTAAATACAGTAAGAGCTTTGTTGTGCAGTGTAACGTGCGTCATTGATTTCATAACGAGTTGTCCAGATAAACTCGCGCTGTGAGGAAATATTGTTCTTTGATCGCTTTCTATATAATTTGATCACAATTTAAAAGAGATTATTTTCATCCTACTAAAAGTTGATATTTTAGTCACTGGCTTGACTTTTGCATAACAGTAACGATTTTGAGAGAAAGAGTACCTGTCTGAACTTGAACATTTAGGCCACACATCAGAAATTGTTGCTCGATCGATTTATTTTCAGGCGTTCATCGAGGCCAGCTCTGTATTTGCCCAAGTTGAGGAAATAGTCACAGGTGAAATGTTTGGCCCATACAAAACTTTGGGAAGTTGTGTTGGCGCATTTCTAGAGAAAATAAATGTAACCCAGTATTGTTTCTTCAGAGGCTCGTATGAAGGAACTAAAAAATACGTTTGCGTTCAATTTGTACATCCGAACACTGATCAACTGCCATGCTTCGCTTGTTTGCAAGCCATGATATCTCTCGAGGAAAAACTAAAATCACGCCTGCGGGTTCGTACTTCCTGTTCCGAGTGCGGGCAAAGCAGAGAAAGGGGAGGAAACCTGGAGATTCAACATCAGCGCGTCTGAGCTGCGGAGAAGAGATAGATTGCCAAAGCTTGGGACCAAATACAGGCTAGGGGAACAAAAATTAATGTTAAAAAACCTCAGAAAGTGAAAATTTCATGTCAGGGGACCTTTAATATTAAGCCTAAAATGTATTTAAATATTACTATTAGTAAGGATAGTATGCACTCTAAAAAATGCTGGGTTGTTTTAACCCAACATTGGGTCAAATATGGACTAACCCAGCCGTTGGGTTAAATTTTTACATTACATTTTTAACCCAACATTTCGGGTTTGTCCATATTTGACCCAAAATTGGGTTAAAACAACCCATCATTTTTTAGAGTGTGACATCTGTATAATATCCGTGTTTAAATGCAATATTTTTAAAATGCACCTAAAGTATACTTGTAATATTTTTACTTTAGCACAATCATAAGTATATCTTTAGTTGGACCTCAGCACTAAAGTACATTAAGTAAAAAATTAGTCGTTCCAAATTAACAGATTTTAAGTACACTCTAAAAAATGCTGGGTTGTTTTAACCCAATTTTGGGTCAAATATGGACAAACCCGAAATGTTGGGTTAAAAATGTAATGTAAAAATTTAACCCAACGGCTGGGTTAGTCCATATTTGACCCAAAGTTGGGTTAAAACAACCCAGCATTTTTTTGAGTGTATATACATTTAGTATACTGAAAGTACAATTGCAGGGTATTTATTTTAAGCAGCTCTAGACTTGTAAAAGCAAGATAAAATTAGCATGGTTGCTTTAGCAAATGCGTTCATATCTCACGTTTGCTCTCGTTAACACTATTTGTTTCGGTTTAGTGAAGGTGGTGCATTATTTTCAAATACGATACAATATTAAAGTTTTAGCACCACTCACCAGATATTTAATTCCCGAACTGCTGTGATACAACCAACGTAATAAAACATTACCAGATTCATGTTTTCACTCACTTTGAAAGTGTCACAAAATGAACAAGAAGCCACATTATAGTTTTACAGAAATGCCTTCCAATGAACCTGACTTGACTAAACTGAATAGAAACTTCCGTCTGTAAGATCTTGAGGCTGCAAATCCTTGAAATGCCCTTCAGATCCATACGCTCTGCTATGACATGCTGCCAACAGCTGCTGCTCTGACACTTTTGAAAACCATAGCCAAAGTCATCAAGTTTGTTTGTGCCAAGCCACAATAATTGCTTCACCACCACTGAAGATAGATCAACAACAGAAATAACATACAACTCTTACAAAACACAGACTTATCGACTTCGGAGAAGAAGACTGTACTCTTTAGAGGGTGCTCTTTTAAAGCTCGAGAGAATGAATGGAGCACTCGGGCTAATCCTCTACAGAAGAAATAAAAATAGATACCTTTGAGAAAATTCTTGGCATCCAGTAAGTCTATGGAGCTATGCAATTTTGCTTTGCTATAAGGAGGCCAGTCACAGAAATCCCTGAAACTTGAGATTTAATTAAACAAAGCTGGCTCGATGTATACTCGAAACTCTCAAAGTTTCAAAGGGTCATGTGGTAGCAGAACTTGGATGATCTCAAAGAGGTCTGGATATGTGACATCGAAGTTGAAAGTATGGCGGTGTAAAATAACACAGGCCTGACTTCAAGGTCTGCTTCTGTGGGAACAAGTGGGTCTCTATGCTTTCTTCATGCCTTTACTTTGCATAGCCGCCAAGTCAAGATTTGGCCACTGTGCGTTCGGTAGCTGGGCTTGGATACTTATCGAGGGGAAGAACGAATATCATGTTGACAGAGAGAGAGGGGAGGAGATTTCAATAACTCCCTTTTCCACCAAAGCCTCTTTTCTTCTCACTCTTCGCTCCCCCTTTCCTTTTCCTCCAGAGGAGAATGAGTGGGGAGGACTGAGAATAATAAATAACTTCATCATTCCAGTGTCTGATTTCAAAGCGAGGTGAAAGGCAGGGTCGGGATTCGATGAAGGAAGTAGAGGTGGACCCCTGGGAAGAGCCATCTAATGATCTGGGACCCAAAAGCGAGCATGGGGTGGAATGGGCCTTGCAAAATTAGATCTGGAGCCACCCAGCCTTTCCTCTCCTGGAGACTATAGCGTTTCAGATGAAGACAAAGACTCTTGCATCCGCGGCTCTACCGGCAGTGAACTCGACAGAGGAGGAGGAGGAGGGGAGGATGAATCATCTGAATTTTTGAATGTGAAACATAAAACATTTTCCAGTAAAAAAATGCAATATTTCTGGTGTTTAAAGCTAAAGCATGTCTTTTTTTCCCGTTGTTTTTACAACACTCTATCACAGCTTAATATGCAGTCGACTATAAATAAGTGTGGCTTTCAGAAGATTGCTCTGATTCAGCAGTCAGCCGTTTTAAGAAATTTTTAAAGAAATTACTTATATTTTACTTATGCGCATGTAGTTTAAGGCAAGACACCATTGTTTTTATGCACTAATCAATTTTTCATATTTTGGGCTATTTAAAGGTGCATTGTGCAAGTCTCTGAGTTTTTGCAGAACTACGCCCCCTCTGGTGACAAACTAAACTGCAACCAGATGTGTGCACGCTCATGACCACACACACACACGCTTGCACGAGCTGTTCATAACCAAAGGAGTATCCGCCGCACACATCTTTTGTTACAGTCATAATGTCTTCAGAGGTAAAAAAGTTATAAATCTGCAAGTCATTTTAAATAAATGAAAGGAAAGACATTTGAGTAAATTACACACTTATGTGTGAGGGGAGTAGAAGAAATCGGTTTTTGTTTCCATCTATGTCCATGTTGAACTGTTTTATGTGTTTACTGTATCCACTTATGATTGTATTATTATGGAAACACGTTCATGAACAATATAAGTTATTAATTTGTATAGGACCCGTTTGAGCCCTAGAGTAGACCGGAGATCTCTCCATTTGTTGAAAGCTTCCCGATGTCGACTCTCGTCTTATTCCGACGCCTGGCACTAGACAAGTTTTATTTTCTTTGTCTTACGTGGAGTTTGCGTTGGGTTTTAAATAAACTACAAGCCGGTCTCTTTGAATCCATCTTCTACTTTTGTGGAAAGTTGACTAAAGTTGTGTCGCTCGAGTTGTCTTCGCTGATATGGAGAATGGCGGCGAATACACAAACCTGCCAGACATCGCCAGGCGAACGTGAACGCGCATGATGTCACGCCCAGTCTCAAACTCCGTCCCGAATCCCTCTTATTTATTTTACTGTACAGGATTATAGAGGCGATCACAGTGATCAGAGAAGGGCTCGTTCAGCCCATCAGGCGATTGTTTAAGCATGTATGGGTTAGAAAAAAGGCTATTTTTAACATGAAATGTTGCGCAATGCACCTTTAACTTTTCCTAAAAAGCCTGAAATACACCTTTAAGTGTTTATTGCACTTTATCTAGATTCATCTGTAGATTTCAAGGCTGATTTCTCAAAAAAAAAAAAAATCCTACTCCAGTAACTCTTATAGACACCAAACGTTTCTTCATATCAATATTCTTACATCTATATAAAGAATATAGATCTACAGTATACTTCTATGTGTTTACAGAGGGGTTTGTTTAGGCATCATTCGCCCGGTTTTTGACAACATTCTATTCTTAAAAACATGGTGGAAATGTATTTGTCGATAATATTTTTCTGATTATGGAGTGATGAAAAGAGATATCCAAAACCCCCTCTTTAAAAACCTTAGAATCTAATATGTCAACAAAATTTTTGAACCTGGCTTAATCCAAAATTCATCTTTATATGTAATTTCATATTTGCTTCTATTGTCTTTAAAATAAGATTTAAGTGTACTGCCAAATGTACTGATAAGAATTTATTGTAAACTAAATTATACATTCTCTATTGAAAATTGTATATCATGTGTTTTAATATATTTGTAATTACACACTTGTAATGATGAAGTTGGAATTTCACGTATTTAAATGTAATAAAGAAAAACCCTATAGTTAAAATGTACTTTCGTAGCTGGAGTGCCCATGAAGACACTCCTTCTGACTTTATTGTTCTCCCATTATGAACTACATTCCCAACAATCCTGTGCCTGGACTCATTATGGTTGAATATCTCCCACCTGTTGATCATTTACTGGCTTTAGTTTGGTCTTGTTCCTTCCTTAGTGGCCTTTGGATTATGTTCTTTGTGTGGACCATTTGCCAGTTTCCAGGTTTGGAGTTTGTGTCTGTATTTGTAAATGTAAAAATAAAAATAAATACTGAAAACAATTAATATATATATTCTGCAGGTTTGGTTCTCCATACATGTCAGCAACTCATTATCACAACATTAACCCCAACAAAGCGATCAGGCCCTCGAAGTGAATCTCAAGCTTTGGAATGTTTCATTTTTCTTCTGTATCTTTTTATATCCCTTCTCCTTGACCTAGCCATCAAATTGCGGCTGTTTTTCTTACTTTGTTCATTCCTAATTGCAGGTCTATGAAAACAAAGTGTGAAGATCGAATCCAGAGTGCCATGGCACTCCAAAGTCAACTCTAAAGTCCATGACTCTCTCATGCAAATATTTCTGTAATGCTTTTTTTTTTTACCCTCATTTTCCAAAAATAGAGTTACATTAGCAAATATGAGAGAGGTGAAGTGTGAAGGAAACATGGGTTCCCACCTCCCATTGAAACTGATTTCTCCTGTTGCGTTTCACTGAAAAAATAACAACACATGGGTGTGGAAAAACATGAAGCATAGCCTATAATGACACAATTTTCATTTTTGAGAGAACTATTCTTATAACCTCTTAAGTTCAACTAGGTTTGTCCAAACTGCTGACTGTGCATTGCCTTCCAAATGCAAGTTCGATAATGCTAATATTTTCAACCAGATGTGATTATTTTCATTTCCATTTATTTCCATTAAGCAAACACTTTTATTTTAAGCTGCCTACAAAGCATATGGAGTTCGTCAATGAGAAAAAAATATTCATAGTGTGCAATTTTTGGTTTATTAGAAAGCTAGAGGAAACCAAATAAAGAAGAGGTGAAATAATTTTTGAGAACGTGACAATGAGAAGTGACAACACATGGATTGTGATAATGTCCTGTATGAGGCTGTCAGTTGAGGTACCAATAGGCATATCTCCTTATCACCTTACAAACAGCTCACTTGTAGTTGCCATTTATTCAGTTTAATAATAATGAAATTTAATATAATTTGATTATAAAACTTAAAGCGTTGATGGAAAACTCTGTCATTAATTGCTCAACCTCATATCATTCAAAACCTGTAAGACTTTCATTCGTCTTCTAAACAAATGAAGATATCTTTAAAGGAGTAGTTCATTTAAAAAAAAAAAAAAAAAACTTTTGCTGATAATTTACTCACCCCCATGTCATCCAAGATGTCCATGTCTTTCTTTCTTCAGTCGAAAAGAAATTAAGGTTTTTGATGAAAACATTCCAGGATTTTCTCCATATAATGGACTTCAATGGGAACCAAACGATTCAAGGTCCAAATGAGAGATCAGTGCAGCTTCAAAGGGCTTGAATAAGGGTCTTATCTAGCGAAACGATCGCTCATTTGAAAAATAAAAAAATGTTTTATAAGAGGAAAATCAAATCTTTTTCGAGTCATTTCATGCGTTGAACGAGTTTGAACAGGAGAGTCATGAACGCTCATCACAGAACAGAGCAAGGTGAGCATTTGAGCTTATAAAACTTAAACTTTTTTATTTATTTTTGAAATGGCCTATGGTTTCGCTAGATAAGACCCTCATTCATCGTCTGGAATCGCTTAAAGCCCTTTGAACAGTTTGCACTGAAACTCTTTTGGACCTTGAACCGTTTGGTCCACATTGAAGTCCATTATTTGGAGAAAAATCCTGGAATGTTTTCATCAAAAACCTTAATTTCTTTTCGACTGAAGAAAGAAAGACGTGGACATCTTGGATGACATGGGGGTGAGTAAATTATCAGCAAAAGTTTTTTTTTAAAGTGAACTACTCCTTTAATGCAATCTGAGAAATTATTTTTGTCCCTCACTGACAGCTACGCAACTACACTTTGACGCTTCATAAAGTTCATAAAGAGATCGTAAAACCAATCCATATGAATTGAGTGGTTTAGTCCAAATTTTCTGAGGAGACTTGACCACTTTATACAGTATGATGAACAGAAGTTTAAACGGCTGCGTAACACGAGAATGAACCTCATTGGTTCTCGCACGTATAGGTGAACATGCTTGAGCTTCTGTTTACCACAACTGATGTGTGAGTTGATAAATGTTTATATGTGAATAAAAGCCCAAATTAAATCTGCTCATCATATAAATCAATCGTGTCGCTTTTTGACTAAATCCCTCAATTCATATCGACTAGTTTTACGATCTTTTTATGAACTTTATGGAGTGTCAAAGTGGTAGTTGTGTAGCTGTCAATGGAGGGACAGAAATTGCAGATTTCATTAAATATCTTCATTTGTGTTTCGGAATGAACGAAAGACTTACAGGTTTGGAGCGACATGAGGGAGAGTAAAGGATGACAGAATTTAAATTTTGGGGGTAAAATAACTCTTCAAGCCAAGGAAAGAGAGTGGTACATCTTAAGTCACTTCAATATTTGCTCGTAGATATTGTTTTACAGGCTTATTAAACAATAGTTTGTAGTAACTGTTCACTTTCTTCTTTGACCCTTGTGCGGACAGGCACCCTTCCAATTTTCCTCTATAAAAGAATGAACAGAGAAAACGCTGACCAACATCAAAGTCAAACTAGAAAATAAAATCACATTGGCAAAAAAAATTCCTTGGCTCCTCCGTGCGCATTCCTACAAACCCAATATCTCGTCATAGCTGGAAGTTTATGGAATTATGACCGGGGCATTTACGGAAAATGCTGCTAAACACAGTGAGTGAAACCTGCAACAGCTGATGACACGCACCAAATATACAAGAAATATTCAACCCCGAAAGGCAGTGGCATTGTTCTCCTACTTAATAAACGTGTTTGGCTTCGGTATGTTTGTTTCAATTTTTTCACAAAATTTACGACAGGCTTTACTTTCATGTTGGCTGAGTTATGTGGTGCTCTCTGGCAGAGTTACAGTAGGAGCTTTGAAGTGGAGCCATAAATGCAGCGAGTGTACGCGGCCAACATTGCATGCTGCTGTAGAGGTGGAAGCAGGACACCGGTTTGAGGAGTCAGTTGTTAAAGCCGTCCTGATATCACCAGCTGAACTCCAAGCTTTTGCAGACCACATGAGAGATAAAAGTCTGCCGTACTTTTTAGCCACGCCAGAACGCCTCTCAAGGAGTGCAGCACACTGTTCCACACACAAGTTGGATCACAAACATTAAAATGAAAGACAGGTGGAGTAATCACTGGGATCTGCTTTGAAACATGTGTTCATGTGACTGCAATGCACTCTGTTTACATATTAGCAGGTGTTTTACGGGTTTAAATGTTAGTGCGTGATTAGTCTTAAAGGGACACTTCACCCTTTTGCATTAAGCTTTGTATCTTTAGAAACCCAGTCATATTTTTGAATGGTCTATCTTTACGAGCCGCACTGTAGACCCCTTTTGCGCCGACGTCACAGATTCGTCACGGCGCTAGCTGGAGGCAAAACAAAGTGAAAACTGGAGGCGGCCAATACAAACCAGCACAGATTCGGCTACATAATAAGGAGCTTAAATTATTGTTACTATTATTAAATATCATCTTGTTGTGTTGTTTGGTGCAAGAATTTATGAAAAATGAATATGCTGTATCTGGAATTGTTATTTCTAGAAAATATTCACATCATTAAAATCGCACTGTAATGTCACTCTTTTATATTGTCGTCGTCTCGGCGCTGGCTCGGCAGAACTGCGGGTCGTACACACAAGTCTTGTACAGGACCGTATTGGCATCTAAAGATTTATATGCCATCAGTTTGTCTTTATGATCGTTTTCTCTAGGTGTAGATGTCAGGTCACTCACCCGAGGTAACGTAACATTAATCCTGTCAGGTCGTCCATGAATTGAGTGAGCGTGTAGACGGCTACGGGTCGGCCAATCTGGTTCCGGCCATTAAAGATAACCTTTGGAAATAACAATCGCGGTCTTGGACACTGAGTGACCTTACACATTAAGATAAAATCGGATTTTCTCCAGTCATTGTTAAAAAACATGCTAACAATTGCTAACTAGCGTTAGTGAAGCGGCCAGAGGGATCGTTCTGCCTCCACCTAAGCTCCGCCCAGAAAAAATGTCACCATGTTTGCCAACTGAAAAGGGGTCTATAGCAGTGGTGGAGGAAGTACTGAATCTCAGTACTTAAGTAA
The DNA here is from genome assembly GCF_016745375.1 of Pimephales promelas. The sequence goes on from NW_024121643.1 coordinate 2,687,620, forward strand.
AAGTACAAATACCCAGATAAATATTTACTTTAGTAAAAGTAGAAGTAACACAATGACAACCATACTTAAGTAAAAAGTAAAAAGTACTTTATTTTAAATGTACTTTAAGTATTAAAAGTAAAAGTACTTGCATAACAATTTATTATCTTAATGTCTATTTTCTAATGATTAATAAAACATTTAATTCTAACTCATTCAACCTAATAGCCTACTCCTATAATGATGTTCAATAATGATGGAAAAAAATGTCACCATTTCTGAAACAAGCTTGCAATTAGGCAATATCATGCTTATCCTTACTACTGTATATGTTAATAACTATGTTTGGCAGTACACGCGATTCATTAATGGTGTAATTCTGAACCTCTTGGCTTGCCATATAACCAAACCAAACATATATTACACACGGTGTGTTTCCTATGCACGTAAAAACAAATTTTCGCGTATGAGTTGCATGATAAACACACTGCGTGTGAGACGCATTTAGTGTGACCGGGTTGATATACTGTACCTATGGCAACCAAACGTCACAAACGTGGAACGAACGGACGGTCAGATTACGTTTTGGCAGGGGAAAAACTGATCAGAAAATGTAACGAAAATGTAACAGAAGTTGTAGAAATGTAGTGGAGTAGAAAGTATAATAATTGCTGCAAAATGTAACGAAGTAAAAGTAAAAAGTAGGCACTATTTATTGTACTTAAGTAAAGTAAAGATACGTGAAAAATGTACTTAAGTAAAGTAACGAAGTATTTGTACTTCGTTACATTCCACCACTGGTCTATAGTGAAGAGCAGCTGAGGCTGATGGAGGAGCAGGAGGCGGCTGCCTGTCGGACTGACTCAAGCTGAGGCGGACTGCTGTGCATGTGCTCTCGCTGTGAACTACGGACACATATAGAGTCTGTCTGCTGCAGATAATTTCAAAGATGGCAATTTCTGGTCGAAATCTCATGACAAAGTTTTGCCTGACTGAACATCCAGGTATCATGCAGTAATACAACATATAGAAAGAAATACAAACGAGGAGTAATTCACTAATGAGTTTGCTAATGTAACGTTAACAGGTTTGTTGTTTTTGGAAGAAGTAGGAGGGAATCGGCGAACATTTAAACATTTTAATAGTTAAATGAAAAAATACAAAACAAAAGTACAAGCCAACAGACCCTGGTCTCTCGATCGGCCGTTTATGCTCCCGCTCCACTGTGAGAGATACGAGACCAGTCGCCTCGTGCCGTCCTCTCACGCCGCTCTCACGTCCCTCGTCCTGCTCGCCACAGCCAACTAACTAGAAATTTTGCGTGAAATGAATTTCAAACTCTGGTGACAGCTAACGTTAGCCTTGTTGACGAAAGAATGATTTCTCTGATGTGCGCACAGTTCCGGATTAGTGGGTGTGGCTTGCGGAGCTTCGGAATGTGGTGCATTATGGGAGTTGTTGTCTTACATACAAATGCGCCCTTCGGTTTTTTTCCTCGGTCAATAGGGCACCAAATTCAAAAATTCTTTTACATTTCGACTACATATATGATCCACTTTCAATAAAGATCAATGTTGAAATGGGTGAAATGCTCTTTTATCAAGGTGCCGGGTGGAAAATTTGCTAATTTTTACCACACTTGGAAAGCAGTCGGTAAACAGAAATTTATTTCAAAGTTAAGGCAAAACTTTACAATAAAGTACCATTTGCTAGCATTAGTTAACATGAACAATGAAATATACTTCTAAAACATGTATTAATCTTAGTTTGTGTTGATTTCATACATTATTAAAGGGGTCCTATTATGCTTTGTCACTTTTTCAACTATCAGTAAGTGTGTAAATCAGACATCCCAAGTGTCCCGGAAGTTTCCCGCATATTGATAGCGGCTCCCTGATGCCCGCAAATTAAACATTTTACTCCTTGAAATGACTTTTTGCTGGTTGGGATGTCTGCTGATTGAGCATAAAAAGATCTGCAAGGTTACAGAGCTCAAAGTTTATTTTATAACAGAATCCACTTTCAAAGCTAAAATGAATGGCTTGTTTGGACTACAGTGCATTTTTGTATGGATCTTGTGAAGTCACAGTGTTCCAATAATCTCCACCATTTCACAAGATGTAAACAACACTGGTCCAGAAGCACTTCCTGTTTCAGTTTGTAACTGTTTTCTTTATTTCACATGTAAATAAAACATCTTAAAGATGTTTGTTTAACTTTTTGATTCAGTTTTAAATGTTCTGTTGGTTGTATTTTATCCCAGCTTTTATGTAGTGTTAAAAAACTGAAACAGGAAGTGCTTCTGGACCAGTGTTGTTTACATCTTGTGAAATGGTCTATAGGCAAAAAAAAAAAAAAAAAAAAATGGACGAGACCTGAAACTTGGTTGTTAAAATGTATTTTAAACACTGTTCCTGAACATTTTAACGTTTATCAGTGTGCTAAGAGAGTACAATGCAGGCTACACACAAATGCTTCTCCTAAAATATAGCAGTTCCCACTTCGTCATGACAATCGGTTGTTTATGGATCACAATTTATAAGTAGGGAGAACGGGGAAAGTTGATACATGCCATTTTTCTCCAATCAGAAGCAAGCTAGTGACGACACACACTGCACATGCTCAATTGGATGAATTTCAAACTCAGGTGTCAGCTAACGTTAGCCTTGTTGACGAAAGAATCATTTCTCTGATGTGTGCGCAGTTCCGGATTAGTGGGTGTGGCTTGCCAAGCTGTGCTATGTTGTGCATTGTGGGTGTTGTAGTCTTTCATACAAATGCACGCAGCACCCTTCGGTTATTTTATGTCTTTTCTCGGTCAAGAGGGCACCAAATTAAAAAATTATTTTACATTTCGACTACATATATATGATCCACTTTCAATAAAGATTAATGTTGAAATGGGTGAAATGCTCCTTTAAAATTTACATCTGAGAAGAGCTCACGGTTATGGTAAGGGGCATGACATGTCCTGAACACAAGCTAAGTGGTGCCAATCACAACACACTGGGCCAGCTAACCAATCACAGCACATTGTGTATATCTGAAGGAGGGGCTTCATCGAAACAGAATCTAAGGTGTGTTTGAGCCAGACTGGGGAGACAGGGGCTGGAATAATATAAAATATGTGAAAAATAATGTGTTTCGTGAACAATCAAGCATGAAAGCATATTCTTGTACACCAAAAACGACATTGAAACATTGAAAAGTTGTATCTGTTAAATTTATTTCACCAACAGTTGTATTTTAAGATTAATACGGTAATGTGTTGGTCAAGAAGAAACCAACATTTTCGAACAATCATGGCGGCAGCTATTCACCAAATGGAGGGAAAGAATGAGCTTGCAGAATATTTTTGGCCATGTTTGCACCATTACACCTGATTTCCATAATTCTTTCACCGAAACACATTCTAAATCAATGCAGAAAGCATGTGCAAATAAAAGACGCAATCCATAACTACTTAGCGAATTCCTCCTTGAAAGTCCTAACACATTGTGATTACGCGCACTTCGTTTGAAGAGAGACTTCTAATGTGTGAATGACCAAAGGATGACCTGTGAGCGTTGTCTCTCTGGAACAGGAACTATAAGAACTCATCTGGAGGCTATCATCCCTATTCGCACTGCAAATTTAAATCACCTCAGAATGGGCTGACTCAGAGTGGTCAGTTGTTTTAGTCATTGCTATGCTTAGTATGAATGTGGCAAGTCTTTCATCAGCACTGACTGATGAGCACTAAGTGGTGCGCCATGAGAGTCTCGTGGGGGATGAACCAGTGAGATCATGTTTAAAAAAAGAACAACATGAAAAGAAAACCAGAAGAAAAACAATGTGATGAAAAATCACAGCCGTCAAAGTGCAGTTCCTCCCCTCTTAAACTTTTCAATATGATAAAAGCAGAGAAAGGTATTAAGCTAGTTGACGTGATATGCTTTATTACATGTCCAAGGTGTCATTTATAGTTAAAAATAGGTATTTGTATTGGATTATGGTTATAGAATATATATACATAAATTCCATTAGTAAAACAGAGCATCAAAATGCTTGTACAGGATCACAATGGCATTTATCATACCTTTTTTTTATTTTTAAGAAAAGCATGCTATTATCCCAATTATATATATATATATATATATATATTTTTTTTTTTTCAAAATACATTTTTTTTCTATAAACATGTTTTAAATTTATGAAATTAATTTAATATCATAGGACCCACATAATCCCTCATGACTGCATCAAGGTCAAAGCTTTCACTTAAAAAAATGTGACCTTTTTATGGCATGGCATGATTACTGTCTGTAAAAGATGCGCAACCCAACCTGACAAAAATTTTGGACCCATATGTCTCTTTTTACTATTTCAATCTTGGTATCTGCAATGTATTATTATTTGTAAACTCCTTCTCCTCGTTTTGTGCAACCCGGTCTCATCCCAAGACGTCATATAACTGACGTTTTGGGACGTCTTTTGACCATACGTCAATATTCGCCTTTTTAGGGCCCCCTTAAACGTCGGTAGATGAGGTTATGGGATCCTAACTCTACCCCAGACCTAAACCTAACCCGTCACCTAACTGACGTTAAAGGTAAAGCGTCAGTTGTATGACGGCACGGGATCGCCATCTACCGACGTTTAAGGGGGCCCTAAAAAGGCGGATATTGACGTATGGTCAAAAGACGTCCCAAGACGTCAGTTATATGACTTTTTGGGATGAGACTGTGTTATTTTGTGAGAGGTTTGAAACACGTAGCTCCGAAACTGGATGTTTTTTTAAAGAAACCCCACCACTTCTGTCACATGCCTGTCCTCTCTTGTGCTACAGTGCCATGTGCTGTTGTGATTGTTGATCCATCCCCCTCGTTACCTGATTAGTGTTTGAGTTGTTCCACCTGTCCCCTCTTGATTTGTTCCCTTTTTAAGTCTCCTCTTGTATGCAGTCCTTGTCGGTTCGTTGTCATACGTCTTCCCAGTTCCTTGTTGATGTTCTTATGTTCAGAGTCCGTGTTGGGTTCATGTTCATTTATTGTGTTTTCCCCCTCGTGGGTTTTTGATTTGTGTTTATTCTGTTTTTGTTAATAAATCCTCCTTGTTTTTGCACTTGAGTTCTCTTCCCATTTTTGTAAGTGTTCCACAACTTCAGGTCGACATTGCACTGGGGCCATTTTATTATTACAGACTTATTTTCAATATTGTACATGAAACAGAGATCCATATTAGTTATCCAGATACATTCGCTTGATGTTGACAAGTGTAAATGCAGCGTGTCCTGAGTGACCGATAATGCTTTATCAGATCATTGGCGCTCTAGTCAGTGGAAACAGGAACAGGTTCTGAAAGGGTTCGCAAGTTGAACCAACTCCTAACCAACTTTGAACCAGCACCAGTTCCGAACCAGTTCTTTTTTGGTGGAAAAGGAACAGATAGTCTTGAAATCTAGACGCACCCTATCGGCAGCAAAAATTATTTCGCAGTCAGTGTGGTCTAGCAACTCTCCATAGACGTTTTAGCTGGAAAAACCAAACTCTGGTCAGGCCAATCACATCGTAAATAGAGTCGGTGGGCGGGCTTAACATAATGACGACAGAGTTGCGACGGTTCACTGGTACTTGATAACAAAGAATGGCTGCTGCTGGCGAACAGCTGTCTTTCGATTCGGCTTTTGACCGCTACTCTGGATGATTTGAACTTAAGCTTTTCTTTGAAACCAGAAAAAAGAACGGCTCTTGAGTCATTTAAAAAAAAAATTGTAAAAGAGTTGTGCCTACTGGATACGCTCTGACTACATCACCTTCTTCGTTGCTTTGATTGGTTGTAGCCAGGGCCTGAAATTAACACCCGACCACCTGCCAAATGCGGGTGAATTTTGCTATTGGCGGGTAACACTGTCAATCTACCTGCCACATTGGCAGGCAGCCAATGAGAATTGAGTGATTCATTAGGATTTTTACATTTCAACGAAGTCCGCTATTGCGGTGGACTTTAGCTAAAATGTGGCGGCACATTACTGGGGTAAAGAGGCCAGCTGAAACAAAACAAACAGCCAACAAAAAGATGAGGATGAGAAAAAGAAAAGTAAAGAAGACATTTTAATACAAAGTGAACAATCGGCGGCAATGGCAAGGTTCGTGAGCGGCTGATTTATGACAGCGACTGTTGTTTCGTAACGTTCATGCGATCAGAAAGAAGATGAGGCTCTTTTTCTGACTACGTGTGCGAGTATTAAACTGTTGGTGAGATGGGATGAGATAATGTAACGCGTCGCTGTTGTAGGTTAAAGTACAATGACAGCTGCACAGATGTGTGTGTGCATGTTGGGAGTTGGGAACCGGTGAGAAAATGTCCGGTACCCGGTAATTTTATCAGTAATAACAGTATTTAGTTGATATTTAACCGTTCCTGAACGATGTAACTAAAAGCTGTTAAGAGTAAGACCTGTACGTGACTAAATCCGCCATCAACACAGCCGCGTGTGATTTGTTTACGAGCTGCGGTAGGTCTATCTGTTGAGTACTATATGTTGTGTGTGTGTGTGTGTGTGTCTGTCAAAATCAATGAATAAAAAGATTTTTTTTTTAAATGTATGTTATTAGAGTTATTATTACTTGACAGCACTTAAATGTGTGTTCTTACAAGTTAAAGAACAATATTGTGAAATTCCCGGGTTTTTTTTTTTTTTTTTTTTTTACGTTTATGAGGCAAAAAAAAAATGGCTGGTAAAAAGTCTCTGTGGCAGGTGAATTTTTAAATCCACCTGCCACAGTGGCCGGTGGCCGAAAAAATTAACTTCAGGCCCTGGTTGTAGCACTATCCAATTGCGTGTAGAGAGAATTTGAAAAACAACCATTTATCCCGCCCTGATTGAGCCCTGTCAATGATGAGTTCCTGGCTAGGTAACAGAGGGAATCAGAACATCACCCAGATGGAAGGTCCCCTAAATGAAGAGTTTAGGATTAGCAGCTAAAATAAATGAAACACTAAAGAGGGCCACTGAGATCACAGGGCCAGCTGTGTTGTGAGCAGTTCAACCATTGCAAATTAAACATTTTAAAAAAACTGTCCCTGCTGGAACAATGAAGCAAACCACGACAGCCCACAGAGAAAGGACAAAAGCCATAGCCTCGAGTGTCAAGCTCAAACACACGATATCCACAGCCACTACTTGAAACTCAGCCAGGAAGAAACACCAACAAAAGCAAACGTCACGCTTGAATCCAAGAGTCCATTTTAAAGGAGAAAGTATATGTTTTGGATATGCAATTGTGTAGTTTTTTTATTTCCACTTTTATAATATATTTTTTTATAATGAATTGTCTCATAGTATGCTGTGATGTCACATACAAAACTTCTAAAGCCAAAAAAATAAATAAATCTATAAACAATATAGACATGACCATTTTTCTTCGGTTGCAATTGAGATTAATTATATTATTTCAGTCAATACTGTATGACATTTTCTTCTCACAGTATTTGATGTACTTGCAAAAACATTCATTTCAGATATTATGAAAAAAAGAAACAAATGGGTACCATTTTTTTAATGTAACAGGTTCACTATCAGGCTGCAGGCTGCCATAAACAGACGGTGTGATACAAGATTGATTAGTGGGATGATCTTCTCCAGTTATTTGTCAGAACTGGAAACAGAGACACTATTTTATACACAAATGTAGCCCATCCCTCCCACACAGTGAGAGGAAAGGTGGAAGGAGGTGAGATCTAGGACGCAGAATGTGTGGTCTGAGCATTCAAAGCAAATGAAATGTACCAGAATCAAAGTGTAACGGCACTTAGTTTATGAAAGATAAGACCCAGTATGTGTTTAAAGTAACTTGTAGACATCCCCTAAATCTCTTTGAGTAAACAATGATGTTCAATGTAACAGAGCTGTAGAGCTTTTTATTAGACAGGGATTTTTATGTGAGTACGTAGTGCTTTCTCCTTCAGCTAAAGGGTCCAGAATTTACTTTTTTAATGGATGTGAATTAAGAAAAGTAACTGACTATATATTTCTTAATAGCCATAAAACTATTCTGCATTATTTTAATATGCTACATTGTGTTATTCTTCTAATAACAGAAATATTCACCTTTTGACATTTGAGAACGGATCAAAGTATTGCAAATTAAACCATGTATAAAGTTAACCAACTGTCCAGCAGTCAAATGTACATGGCCAAAGTCATTTTTACCAACACTTGGAGATTAAAAAAACGGGGCCACTGGATGCTGGTCCTGACTCCTGAATAGAAGTGAAAAAAGCTATACCCAGTAAAAAATTATTGTGATTATAAAAGACTGTAAAAATGCTACAGTGAAAAACTGTTAATTGGTTAACAGAAACTTTTCTTACTATATACGGTAAATAACTATAATAGATCTAATGGTAAATTTCATGTAATTTTACTGTAAAATACCGTCAAATTTACAGTTTTTGAAAATGAACAACTCGTTGTATAATTTACAGAGAAAAAAGTAAAATTCCCTGCGTGACCCTTCGCATTTGATGTATTTTTTGTTGAAATAACTTTTTTCTTCATATTTGCTTAGTCTTTTTCTAATCAGTTATGTACATTACGGTTTTATGTGACATTTAATGTTGTTAAATTAATGTTTATTGCCTTACCATGATGCTGTTTAATGTTTGACTGAATGACACTGCACAGCTTCTATAATAATATTAAGTTTCTTGTGGAAGAGCTGCTTTAAACATAATTTCTCCCCTCACACATGAACAATATGGAATAACCAATATGTATTATCTAAAAGGAAAAGTATACATATAAAAGAGAATGGTTTGATAAAGGAATTATCTTTATTTCTGATTTATTAAACTGTAATGGTGAGATCTATAGCTATCAACAATTTCTTGCTCTCTCAGGGATTAAATCATGTAGATATACCGTATGATTGTTAAAAACATTTCCATTAAATTACTTCATCTTGTGAAAGCGCATCTCAGTTACAACTCAGTGTTGCAGAAGATTCCGAAACTTGTTATTGGGTGTTAATATTTTTGGATATGAAGTGTAATAATTCTTATATCTTGAAGTGTCTTAATCGAGATATTGCTACCGTATAGCAATTCTGAAATGGAAACAGTTCTTATCTCCTCTTCTGAGACAATCTGGTCTGCAAATAATACATTTTTACTGCTAAACAAGGTCAAAAAAACTAATTTCAAAATACTACACAGGTATTATCATCCCTGTTATGCATTTCTTAATAAGTTTAAAATAAGACTTCTCTCCATGTTGTTTTGTAATCTTGACTCTGAAACTCTCATACAGATATAATTGATAACATTTTAAAGTTAATAATTCTTCTTGGGAAATTTCATATACATAAAGCTAAAGTAATGTCTATAACACCCTCCTTTAATTTCTTTTGTAAAGATGTTAAAATATTCAATGACTCTTTAAATTCAATCACTAGAAATAAGAATGTGCATAAAAAAAACATCTCAAATTTTGAAAAAAAAAAAAATTAGAATTAGAAAATTAGAATTTAATGTTTTACTCTGTACAATGTAATATATGTTATGTGCTTTTCCCAATCCCAATATGTGTTTGCCTTATGTTTGATGTAAAATGTTATTGTAAGCTTTTATGAAAGTTGAATAAAAAAATTAAAAATAGGCTAGCCTAATAATAACTCTTAAGAAGAGTTATTAGAATCATTCTCAAGCAGATGCATTGCTCACTTTGAAAAGAGAAGAAATCTATGAAAAGTCTTGGGAAAATTATTTTTTCAGAATAAAGTGAGGAATTATTAGGCTACAGTAAAAAAAAAAGTGAACGCGATCTGTGACGTGATGACGTTGGTAATATCGCGAGATAACACGGGATGAATATGGCTGCAGTGAAACTACAGAAGAGTGTTGTGAGTCAGACTGGAAAACACACTGCTTCTGTTATATTTCTTCATGGCTCAGGTGATTTGAAGAGTTATTAAAATCGTTCTCATGCAGATGCATTGTGCTCACACCTTTGATAAGAGAAGTTTTATTACCCGGAGTAGCGCACTGAGCTGACAGCTGAATGAGACGCAAGAGACGCGGTTTAACTGGATCAAATGTTGTTAAAACGCACCGATTGATGTGAAACTTCGTCTGACTTGTTCAGAGACAAGCAATTAAAATAATGAGTGCAGACAGAGCGCAATAATTGAATGAGCTATCTCTCTTTTGCATATAGGTGACAGTTAGCCTCTGAAATCCCTCTGTTCACCCTCACATCATGTGTGTATCAATCTAACCAGAGTACTTGACATTTTAAACCACATAAAGTGCAAAGGATCATAACAAGACTTTTATTTAGGCATACTCAAGACAATAGTTGTAGTTTTACTGAGTATTTACAGTTAAACGTCTACCTGAATCTTACTGGTTGTCCTATTTAAAGTGTCACTGAACGTGAAAAAAAATGGCATAAAAAAAGGATAAATAGTTTTTCTTGCTGTATTTTTAATGCAAAAAAAAGCATTCATATGCAGAGTATGAAAAACATCAAATGCATAAAGAAAAACATTCTTGAGCAAATAAACTTAATAAGAACTGATTAAAAGAAGTGAAACATCTGCACTGTTTTCACAGTAATTTCAGGTCTGGCTGATCTGAGACACCTTTTTATAGTCTTTTTATACTCCATTGCACCTTTTTAATACTTTTTATAGTGCCTACTCTGGGTTGCTTTACAAAGGTTTCATTATTATTGTTAATTATTAGCTCTACCTTTTATATTGGTCAGAAAATCATTTTTTTTTTCATTCAATCACAGTCTCACGAATTGTCTAATTATAACCAATATTGTAAACACGATAAATAAAAGATCCTCTGTGAGTTCAATAAAGTAACGACAGCTTGTTATGGAAGCGCTCTCTGCTTGCTTTCTGTTTATAACACATTTACATTAAGAATAAAGTTTTGTTTTTCATCCTGCTAAGAAGACCATCAACCACATAGACATTGCAAAGTTTCGGGAGTGTCAACTGCATTAAATGATGCAAAAATAAAGTTATTTTGTTTTTAACTTTTGATAGTGTGTGCATTTGATAGTGTGCGTGAACACAGATGCTCGACACACAGATTTACATTGAAGGGAACTTCACATCTAGAGACTCGTGTGGGATCTTTAGACTTGGGCCACAAAGCCTCTGAATTGGGACGCAGTTTATAATACGCATTGCAACTCAGAACACCTTAACAGCCATATACCTATTCACTGTGCAACTGATATTTTCTTGTAGATATGTATTCTTGCAAATATTGTGTTTATACTGTTTGAATGTGTTTAAACGCAAGCTTAGTTTAGACACAATTGAGTAATTTAATCCATGAGGCTGCGTAATAATTTTGTTCCCTTTTATTTAGGAGACACAGGGCCAGGTTTGCTCAGCTGGGTTGCTGATATTTTGGGACAAAACCTGGCATTTGAAAACATCCGAGTGATTTATCCCACAGCGCCATCCAGGTAAACACCCTGAACATTATAATTCATCAAGTGCCCACCAAGCTAAGAACTCAAACAATTATATAAAAAGCATTGCTGAATTCATTGTTTACTAACCTACTACTTAACCATAGTATTAAAAATTATACATATACATATATATACACACAGTATAAGTGAATATATATAGTGAAATATAATATAGTGAATATATATATATATATATATATATATAAATAGTGAAAGTGAAATATATATATATATATATATATATATAGTGAAAGTGAAATTTCTGAAATAAAAACCTTTATAGAAACAATTTTAAAACTTAACTCTTTCCCCACCTGTGTTTTATTTTTAAGTTGCCAGCCAGCACCAGCATTTTTGGACTTTTTAAACAAAAATCTGAGAAAAACTTGTTTTTGTCAAAGACTCTTTTCTTGGCAATTCTAGGATGTCAATAATAGGGGGACTCAGCCCCCAATAAGGGTATGATTGTATTATACAATAATATTTAATTATATAATAATTTGTTTGTATACTAGATTGAACAATACAGTAGGTTCTACTATTTATCAAGTCAATCCCTGAACATTAAAATTATTTCTAATAATTTTAAAATATCCAGCATATTCATTAAGAATATAGACAAATAATTTTATTAAATAATAAAATAAAAATATTATATATACAGTAAAAAACTTTAGTGCTGGGCAACGATTAATCACAATTAAATAAAAGTTTGCGTTTACATAATAAATGAGTGTGCACTTTGTACAATTATTTTGTATATAAAATATAAATAACACACATGCATGTATGTATATATTTAAGAAATACACATGCATGTGTGTTTATATATATATATATATATATATATATATTATAAAATAATTATACACAGTACACACACATATGTAAGCACAAACTTTTATTTTGGATGTGATTAATCGTAATGTAATGTTTTAAACACTATTTTTAACTCTACATTTGTGCGGTACAATTAACTTTGAACTTTCGTGGAGGATTTCTGTCATCTGGAGGAAAACAAAACAAACACTTATAACGTGAAAATGACATGAAATTAGCACTATGACCAGTAGATGGCTGCAGAGGAACGCTCATTTGCCATTTCCACTCTCTTTTACAGGTCTTTTCGCGCGTTTTGCTTTTGTATTTAGTATAAAAATTAGTATTATAACAAATTTCAACAAAAATACATCAAATGCGAAGTGTCACGCAGGGAATGTCAATCACTCAAGTGTGAAGTGTAGCAAGAGTAGGAAAATTCACAAAGTCTAATTCCATTTAGATGAAAGCAATTTATTTTACACTGGATGGGGAACCGTCTTGAATGGCTCCTGCATCATATTATGTAAACTGCATTTATGACAAAGAACTACACAGATGCAGATATCATAACAATCTATCAATAAATGCACACACATCATCCTCTGCTTCTGACGCTGATAAATTGAGGAACACGCTGACACACCTCAGTGATTCTTGGGAATTTGGATAAAACAGGTTTTAATTTTGAAAATAAAAAGTTAGTTAAATTACAAAATCTGAAGGTATATCATTATAAAGCAAGGTCTTGGCTGTTCAGCAATGCACCGGTGCAACCTCCTCATTTTGTATTTTTTTCATAAAATAGGCGTTTCTCCAGTTATCACTTTGTTTTTGTCAACACCGTCAGACAAAATAAATAGCAAATTATTTTTTATTTGTTTGGTCTAATATGTATTCAGAGTTTTTAAATCATTATCTGGCATTCTTGGTACACATATATGCTGTTAAATGTTGAATATTCACTTTTGTTCATTTTTTATACTGTTTTGCGTGTACTCCTTTAAAAGATATAACATCATACAACATTTACTTTAAGCCTAAATAGAAAAATTAATGTTGTTTTATTTAACAAACATATTTTTGTATTAAAAGAGACTATTACTTTAATAACTCAACAGCACTGAAGAATCATATTTCAAGTATATTCATTTAAAACCAATAAAACTCCCTCTGACGGTGGTGACTTTAGAACTGACGGTGGTGACATTAATCTGACGGTGGTGACTGTGGCCTCTTTACAACATACAATTCCACAATGTATACCACTCAAGTCAATCAATTCTTGCTTAACAACTTCATTTAACTCTTTGGTCCAAAAAATAACAATCTTGAGCACTGTGATAAACATTTTTTTCCTTTTATGAGGTATTCCTCATTTAACTCTGCCTCACTGTGTATTTTCTCTCTCAGCTTTTTTTGGTATTCCCTGTTTCTTCTCCTTCTCTCCTCTACAGATAGCTGCTGCCTAGCCATAACTTTCGAAAATACATAAAGTCAAAGTTGAGTGTAATGACTATGAAATTGGGGGTAATTACAGCGAATGTTAGATTTGTTTAAATGATGTCATGCCATTTTCATTTGGCTTTAGTCATTGGAGATGCATAGCCTGGAATGGATAGTGCATACTATGTGCTGTGTAGGTAGGCTCTGCACTATGTGCATCCATAGTTCTGGTTAGTTCTGGCAGGTCACGTTATTCAAGCTCGCATCAGCCGACTATTAGCTGATCCACCTCCCCCTATAGGAATATGACGCCTATCACTGTACACATATATAAGCTCCTTCAGTATTATCAGCAGCTATCACGTTTATCAGGAGCTCATTGCCCTCCTCCCTCCCCAGCTCCACTCGTCAGTCAGGACTTGACATTCTGATTCCCCAAGAATCTGAATAAATTCTCGAATTATATTGTACTTTAAATTTTGAAATAATCTGCAAAACATTCATGTTGGTTCTGTTCTGTTTACCCCAAGGGGGTTATTGCTGCTCCTATCCATGCTAGGCTTTAACAAATTTTTAGTGTGGGCAAAAATCTAAATGAACGTCATGAAACACAATTTAATCGCATCAAACGTGTTCAGATTAGAACTGCTGTATTCCTGCAGCTGAACCACAGCCGTGAGGATATTAGGAAACATCCTCACTCTCACTCGCGCTAACAGTAGCATGCAGTGTAAGCCTGAATGGAAGAAATATAGGGGGAATTAAATAAATAAAAATATTAAAGAGGTGAATGGAATATTACAGGATAATATATTGGTATTTATTGTGATCAACAATTATATTCTAGCCTCTGTTATAGACCATTTGGGGGGTTTTGTCACCACCGTCACACGGTATGTCACCACCGTCAGATAGAAAACCTGACGGTGGTGACGTCTGACGGTGGTGACAAAACCTACTCTTTCACATGATATGCATGAGTTGTTCACATTATAGCCATCTTGTTTCCCCTCTGTTGCTAGCTACTTCAGACCTCTTCTTAAAAAGTATACACTTATGTCATAATCTAATCTAATATTTTCTATACAAAAGAGACGGTGTTGACATGTTATGGTTGTGACAGTAGCAGTGCCCAAATATATGAACAAGTTTAAGAGAAAATAGCAAAATTACGGGAGCTTGAGTGATCTTGAAGCATGCTGTAAAGCTGAAGGTTTGAAAATGGGGTATGGAGGAATGTAGTTGACCTTGTAGTTGCCTGATTTTATTACTTTTTATAAATATCTGACGGTGGTGACGAATATGTGGGACACATTTTGAACAACCACAAAATAATAGTAAATATTGTTCAAAACTCACTGTTTGTAGTTTTTAATACATATTGCAATGTACTCTTTTGTGTGGTAAATATATTATTCAATTCAATTATTCCTTTTTGTTTTTTTAATAAAGTTGAAATGATTATCTCCTATCCGAGGACAGCTGATTTTGTAGGCAATGGGCCAGCATATAATCATTAAAATAATAAAAATGAAAAATAAACCTATAAAAGAACCTTACATATGTGCAAAGGACCCCCTGATTATAAACTTGATTCTTTTCATTCATGAAAATGTTATTAATTTCCAACAGAATTAGCACTTTTTTTAGTGGGACATGTTTTTGCCAAAGTTTCAAGAATCAGTGACCTAATTACGGGGAGGAGGCTCCCGCCGTTTTCAAGGGTACTACTGAGGCGGTCACAAGTTAATCTCAGATATTTAGGCGGCTGGGAGGAAATTTAGGGGGGATAAACCCTCCTAAAATGGGAATGCCTGATTTTCGCTTGTTTTTGAATATGAAGATGTTTAATAGCGCCCCCTACCAGTGAAAACTGTATTGCCGGGAAAACTCAGCTGTCATACATGACGGAAAATCTCGTCAATAGTGGGGAAAGAGTTAAATGAAGATAAGATACAAATTTTTGAACCGTAAAGCTGAAATTCACTTAATTCCAAACATTTTACAAAGGATTCTCCACAATGCAGTAATTAACATAATGAACTTATCTAGCGTTGTTTTATTTCAACTATTACTTAATTGATTGTTTTTAGGCCGTACACCCCCATGCGAGGGGCTCTGTCTCACGTGTGGTTCGATCGTCACAAGATTTCCCAGGATTGCCCTGAACACTTGGAGTCTATAGATTCCATGTGCGATCATTTAGGCGCCATTGTCCAAGATGAGATCCGGGCCGGGATACCTAAACACAGGATGGTTATTGGTATGGCTCCTGGCTTATCTCTCCCGTGTCCTCTCTCTCTTCTCTGCATCCATCTATCTCTCCCTGCCTTATTGCTTTCTCTGTCTTACACACTCTCACACTCCACTTGTTCCAAATTAAGCAGAGTCTCAGACCACTGCTCATAAGTCTCTCCCTCGTTGTGTAAAATGAAGAATGAAACTTATCAAGTTTCTTATTCCTTTCATTTGTTGCCAGAATGGGCCAAAAAGAATTTCTGGATGAATCTCAGGTTTCTGCTAAGCTTTATCTCTAAATATTTGGGTTATGGGGTTCACAGATATATCACAATGAGATAAAAGTGGCAGAAAATCATTCAGTTAAAAGAGATTGTAGCAGAACCCAGGCTGGACAGAAAATAATGGAAGTTACGTTTTGCTCGGAGAGTTAAACCCGATGGCGACAGCCAAGAAAGGGTTAACCGACAAGCCAATAACACATAAATACCTTAAAATAGTTGCGAATAAAATGTGAAAAGTGCAAGAAAAAAAAAGCAAAGTCTTTGTGTGAAAAGCCTTGTGTGGAAGGACAGAAAAGCCCCTGAACTCAGTTCCAAAGAAACTGATTCAAAAAACACATGTTCCTGTGAGACTGCTGAAATATTATCTTCCTAAATCATAACATTTTGTCATTAACTATAAATACTCATTGGAGTCACTCTGCACGCTGGAGAAACGAAGTGGTCTGTGCGCTGAGTCCACTTCCCAGGCTGACGGACTGACAAGCGCCAGAACTTTCCATGGAAAACGCTTTCATATATGGACTGTGTGTTTCAATCTTTTAGGTGTCGTGGTTAATGGGAAAAGCCCAAGTCAAACATGCATGCGCAGATTAGTTTTAGCCAAACAACTACAGTGTGTGGATTTCTCGAGTTTGGTCTCTTTGATTAGATGAGGAGGATATGAGCGGATCTACGAGAACATGTGAACTCCATCTATCCGCTGTCTCAACATGACTCCCACAGACTGATGGGTACATGTTCACTTTCCCAGATTTGCCCAGATGTGTAAGATTAAGCACAGGCATGAAAGAAGAACAATTGAGTTTTGATGATGTGCAACTCAAGGCTTTTCTTTCTTTTTAAATATTTAATTCACGACGTACTGTTTTTTTTTTCTTCTAGATATTGGGCTACTGTGCACCACTTTAAACTACATACACTTATCAATGCCGTCATGACGCTCCAGAGTCATAACCAAAGGAACAGTTCACTCAGACATAAAACTTATGTCATAGATATGTGCACCAATAAGGTCATAATTGACAATAAATAGTGTATGCATGCCTGTATAATGCAATTGATCAATCACACACACTTAGAAAAAAAGGGTTCATTGGGGTTCTATACATGAAGCATAGGGTTTTTTACTCAACTCCAAAGAACCTTTTATGCTAAAAAGGGTTCTATAATGACAAGAAAGAACTCTTTTGGCACAAAGGTTCTTTATAGGCTATTATTCATTTATATATTAAATTATTCAAGTCAAGTCAAGTCACATTTATTTATATAGCGCTTTTCACAATACTGATTGTATCAAAGCAGCTTCACAGTGATAACATGAAAGTAGCACAACACAGATCGACAACATTGCTAAACACTAAATAACCCCAACTGAGCAAGCTCAAAGCAAGCCAAAAGCAAGGCGACAGTGGCAAGGAACCAAACTCCATCAGATTGGATGGAGAAAAAACCTTGGGAGAACCCAGGCTCAGTCGGGGGCCAGTTCTCCTCTCCTATTCTGCAACATTTTGTAGTTGTAAGTAAATTATTGTTTATTAAACTGTTGTAGTAACTTAATATCACATTTTAATCATGCAGATTTTTGGAGGAGAAAAACTGAAATGGCACTCTTCGTGTGATATAACTACATAAAATGATGTAAATATATACATTTTCCAACCCCCATATCTTTAATTGTGTGATCATTCACATGCATTCATAAATAGATTTTAGGGTCTTGATGTTTGTCAGTAATATGAAATATTTAATCAAAATAAAATATAATGAATGAACACAAATAGTTTCATATAAAACCTTTTTCCTGGTTACAAAGAACCCTAAAGGGTTCATATTATTGAACCCTTAAAAAGATTCTGTATAGAACCTTTTAGGGGTTCCAAATACTCAGCACTGATAGAACCTTTTAAGGTTCTAGATAGAAACGTTTCTTCTAAGAGTGCAGACACTGGGAAGTGAAAATAGTTAGAAAAACGTAATTTAAAACATATCATATCAAATTTGTAGTTTGATAAAACATGACTCATCAAAACCGATGTGTCTCCCAATGCCAAATTTCTCTACACGGAAAAGGTTTACAAACCATGCCTGCACGCTACTAGCAAAACCACCTGCGATTTGTCACTTGTTGTATGCCTTTCATTGAAAACAAGCTAAATGTGAACTCACGATAGCACACAAATGATACATTTACAAGTACAGTGATTCCTTTCCCATCTAAGAAGTTTAGTTCCATAATCCTAAATGAAATGTTAGGGTTTCACATTTCCATAGTCTTTCATTTTGAGACCCTGGCTCTGTTATATGAGACCAGGTAAATAGTTCCTTCTGGAAAAAAAGTACACTTTAGCATATTTTACTATGAGTACTTATTATGGAAATAATATACTTTGAAAGAATATACTTGAGTGTATGCACTGTTTTTTTTGCAATTAAATGAAAATTATGTATTTTAGTTTACATTTATATTACATGCAATTACCTGAACTTTAGTGTGCTTTTTTGATCCACTCAAATGTAATTTCATAAATATTTCTATTGTCTTTGAAATATGGTTAAAGTGCACTGCTGAATGTTTTAATGTAATTTCTATTGAAACTTGTGTGTTATGCATTTAAATGTATTTGTAACTAATTACACGTTTGTAATGATTTCAATGTGAAACATTTAAACTATGTTAACTTAAATGTAATATCGCGTTACGCATTACAGTTAAAATTATAGTCAAAGTATTTTACATGTGCTTTAGTATGTTAGTCAACACATCAAAATAAGTGTATGTTAAAATATGACAAAAGTTTATTGTGACAATGATTTAAAATTTGGTATTATTACAAAGTGCAGTGTAAAAGTATCCTAAAAGGGTTAGTTCACCCTCAATTATCCCATGATTTACTCATCCTCAAGCTGTCCTATGTGTACAGTGGGGACAAAAAAATATTTAGTCAGCCACTGATTGTGCAAGTTCTCCTACTTAGAACGATGAGAGAGGTCTGTAATTTTCCTCATAGGTACACTTTAACTATGTGAGACAAAATGAAAAAAAAATCCAGGAAATCACATTGTAGGATTTTAAAAGAATTTATTTGTAAATCATGGTGGAAAATAAGTATTTGGTCAATAACAAAAGTTCAACTCAATACTTTGTAACATGACCTTTGTTGGCAATGACAGAGGTCAAACGTTTCCTGTAAGTCTTCACTAGGTTTGCACACACTGTAGCTGGTATTTTGGTCCATTCCTCCATGCAGATCTCCTCGGATAATTCGGGGCTGTCGCTGGACAACACGGACTTTCAACTCCCTACACAAATTTTCAATGGGGTTGAGGTCTGGAGACTGGCTAGGTCACTCCAGGACCTTGAAATGCCTTATTACGGAGCCACTCCTTCGTTGCCCGGGCGGTGTGTTTGGGATCATTGTCATTCTGGAAGATCCAGCCACGTTTCATCTTCAAGGCTCTCACTGATAGAAGGAGGTTTTGGCTTTAAATCTCACGATTTATGGCCCCGTTCACTCTTCCCTCAACACGGATCAGTTTTCCTGTCCCCTTTGCAGAAAAACAGCCCCAAAGCATGATGTTTCCTCCCCCATGCTTCACAGTAGGTACGGTGTTCTTGGGATGCAACTCTGTATTATTCTTCCTCCAAACACGACGTGTTGAGTTTTTACCAAAAAGTTCTATTTTGGTTTCATCTGACCACATGAAATTCTCCCAATCCTCTTTTGGATCATCCATATGCTCTCTGGCAACCTTCAGACGGGCCTGGACGTGTACTGGCTTAAACAGGGGGACACTGCAGTATTAGAGTCCCTCTCGGTGTAGTGTGTTACTTATGGTAGCCTTTGTTACTTTGCTCCCAGCTCTCTGCAGGTCATTCATCAGATCCCTCCATGTAGTTCAGGGATTTTTGCTCACCGCTCTCATGATCATTTAGACCCCACGGGATGAGATCTTGCGTGGAGTCCCAGATCGAGGGAGATTATTAGTGGTCTTGTTTTTCTTCCATTTTCTTATAATTGCTCCCACAGTTGATTTTTTTCCCACACCAAGCTTCACTCTTCCCAACCTGGTGTAGGTCTACAATTTTCTTCCCTGTGTCCTTCGACAGCTCTTTGGTGTTGGCCGTGGTTGAGTTTGGAGTGTGACTGTTTGAGGCTGTGGACAGGTGTCTTTTATACAGATAACGGGTTCAAACAGGTGCCAATAATACAGGTAACGAGTGGAGGACAGAAGAGCTTCTTAAAGGAGAAGTTACAAGGCCTGTGAGAGCCAGAAATCTTGCTGGTTTGTGGGTGACCAAATACTTATTTTCCACCATAATTTACAAATAAATTCTTTAAAAATCCTACAATGTGATTTCCTGGATTTTTTTTTACTCATTTTGTCTCTCATAGTTGAAGTGTACCTATGATGAAAATTACAGACCTCTCTCATTATTCTAAGTAGGAGAACTTGCACAATCAGTGGCTGACTAAATACTTTTTGGCCCCAATGTATATGACTTTCTTCTTTCAGCCAAACACAATCAGAGATGTATTTATAAATGTCCTGGCTCTTCCAATTATAATTTGAGTGAATGGTATCTTCAATTTTGAAGCCCAAAAAACCTCATCTATCCATCATAAAAATAAAAGTAATCCATGTGGTTCCAGGGAGTTTATAAATGCCTTCTGAAGTGAAGCGATGCATTTTAGTAAGAAAAATATTCATATTTATAACTTTATAAACTATAATCCCTGCATTTCAGTAACGGCCATACATGAGCCTAGTTCCGGTGGAAGGGTGACCTCTCACCCGACACTTGATGTAGGAGTAGCATAAGCTCAGGTGAGAGTAGACGGCTCTCATTTACATTTGCATTTGGCAGACGTTTTTATCCAAAGTGACTTACATTGCATTTCAAGGTACACATTTACATTCTTATCAGTTCTTATCAGCCTCTCGCGGTTCAAACAAATTGAGTTGGACAACAAACTCAAGCTCCTCTGACATTTTACTTTAAAATTCTAGTTTTAGACTTCTAATTTGTGACCGGTGTTTTGTTTTTGCTCTATCCTCTGCAGTTCCGCGTTCATCAATACGTCATGCGTCGGGTCAAGGGTCACTCTTCCGTCGAAACTAGACTCGTGCAAGGCCGTTAACGGAAACCAGTTAAAAGTACTAATATTTTTCTTAGAAAATAGCATGTCCTCGCTTCAGAGGGCCTTTATTAACTCGCTAGAGTCGTGTGGATTATTTTTATGATGGATGGATGCACTTTTTTGGGCTTCAAAATCTCAAGTTCTATTCACTCCCATTATAAAGCTTGGAAGAACCAGGACATTTTTGAATTTTACAACTCTGATTGTGTTTGGCTGAAAGAAGAAAGTCATATTCATCTTGGATGGCTTGAGGATGAATTGAGGATGCGTTTTCGTTTAAAAACGGAGACCTTTTGCTACGTTTGCACCTCCCGTCCACACTAAAACGGGAAAAACGAAGACCTAAAACTGAGAAGTTTAGAAACGCTGCAGCTCCGTTTTGCGTTTTGAATCTCCGCAGGGCGTTTTAGTGTAGACGAGACAAAACAGAGGACTTCAGAAACGCTGACGCAGAGGCTGACGCTCGGCTCTATGATTGGGTCTATGTTATCAGTCATAACATGTCCTTCCCTGATTCGTCAACCACTATTTACACGCACATGCCCAGTGTTGGTGAATGGTCACGTGATCTGCGTTTTCAGTCGTTTTAATATGGACGAAGATCATTTCTAATACGCAGATAAAACGGTGGTGTGGACGGAGATCATATTCGTTTTAATTGTCTGTTTTAAACGAAAACGCAGTGGTATGGACGGGGCCTAAATCATTTTCACTTTTGGGTGAACTAACACTTTAAGTCATGAAAGTTTTCAGTTATTTCATTAACTGTATCTGCAAATTACTTTATCTACAGTTTTTCTAATACAAACAAACTTTTAAAGGAGCCATATGCAAGATTGTGGCCAAAACTGGTACTGCAATCACTTTCAAATTACCGTGGAGCGGTGTATTTGATGTTTATGATTATTTGAAATAAATTTCTTGCATACAGCTCCTTTAAGTAGCACATTACACATTCAATACAATTAAGGAATTCTGTTTCACCAGGGGACACTTTCTAAAAATGATTATGTCTAAAATCAGTGTGATTGGGACTAATGTCTCTGTTTGACACAAGGTGGCTTCTCTATGGGTGGTGCCATGGCACTACATCTGGTGTCCCGGTACCAGCCGGATGTTGCTGGCATCTTCGCTCTGTCCAGCTTTCTTAACAAAGACTCGGTTGTATATCAGGTAGTAAATATTCTTCAGAATGCATGTTTCATGTCATGAGGTCAAACACCAGAAATGATCTATATTACCTTATGCGCAGGCAGTGGAAAATGCAACACAGCGCCCCCTACCTGAGCTCCTCCAGTGTCACGGCACAGCGGATGAGCTGGTTTTCCATAGCTGGGGCAAGGAGACAAACTCACTGTTGGAGAAAGCTGGCCTCAACACGTCTTTCCATTCCTTCCCAGACCTCAACCATCAGTTGTGTCGACAAGAACTGGAGTTACTTCGGTCCTGGATCCTTAAGAAACTTTCCCCTTAGAGCATCCTTAATGCTGGACAATGAACTTGCCCACATACAACCTAGAATAATCATCATCCTAATTGTTTTTTTAGGGCCCAAGCCCTGAAAGGGCGAAGGCCCTATTGTTTTCCTTGGGATTATTAGGGCCCAAGCCCTGAAGGGGCGAAGGCCCTATTGTTTTCCTTGGGATTATTTATTATTCTTCTTCTTCTTTTTATTTTTCTGCTACCTTTTGGGCATTTTTGGGGCCCTTAACATGCTCGAAAACTCTTGAAACTTTGCACACGGGTCAGAACCCGCGGCCATCAGAGCCGGGCTGAAGATGGTACCCGGGCGTGGCAGGGCGGCTCGTCAGCGCCCCCTGGAACGGGGTCCGAACACTTGGTCCATAACTCAAACACGCTTGTATGTAATAATATGAAACTCGGTACACATGTTGATCTCATCGTTTCATCTATACCTCGCGCTCTTACTTTTTACCCCAGCTCAACAGGAAGTCGGCTATTGAGGTTTGTTTGTAAAACGCTCGCAATGGAATGTCAAATACTCCTCCTAGAGCTTTGATCCAAATTCGACTAAAACTCAGTCAGCGTGAAGTCAAGACATTGAGGATGAAAGTTTGCGAGGGGATTTTTGATATCTCGAACGGTTTGTCCGTGGCGAGGAAACGAAATCATGGCGAGAAACGTGAAACAGGAAGTGTGTTATAACTTCAGCATACATTAACTGATCTTGATGAAACTTCAGCAGTGTGTTCGCTGTAAGAGGACGATCACATGGATGTGACTATTGTGAGTCAAAGTTATAGCGCCACCAACTGGCAGCAGGAAGTGTGTCACTTTCAAAATGCTTTGATATCACCCTTTTATTTTTACCCGATTTGCTTCAAACTTCATCTGTATAATGTAAACATACGATAGATGTAGACCTGTGAATGGATTCTTGATATCTTTGAAACTGTTGCCGTGGCGACGCATCAAACTTTACCCTTCTTTTAGGATGCTTTTAGGATGCTTTTGAGACCCTTAGCATGCTTCAAAATGCATGAAACTCGACAGACACATCACATTTATTAGCCAGTAGACATGTGCAAAGTTTCAGAAACGGGCGTGGTGAGGGCTCAGTAGCGCCACCTTTTGACAAAAGTGGGGTTGTTAGTTTTAACTAGAGTTACAAAAATTGGTATGTATATTGTACTCCTCGAGCCGGACAACTTTCTAATTTACACTTATTAGCTAGGACCCACAGAAACTCAGATATTTTTGTTTGAATATGGTCACTCTGAGCCTACATGTCTCTGTGTCTTTGGCTGGCTGGCTGGCTGTCTGTGTGTGTGTGAGTGTGCAGGGGGAGGGGGCTTAACCATTTCACTGCTGTGTGTATGACCTGCATAAAGAAAATACATTTCTCAAGCCTGGTATTTTTTAAATAAGTTTTTATTTTTATTTTTTATAAGTAAAGACATATAACTAGTTTAATTGTAGTGCATTGACAATAGTTTTATATAATTAGTTTATTAATCAGATTAACTTGGTCAATAAACTTGGTCTGAAAATTTGGTCCATAAATCAAACACACTTGCATGTAATAATATGAAACTTGGTACACATATAGATCTCATCGTTTCATATATAGCTTACTTCACACTCTTACTTTTTACCCCAGCCCAACAGGAAGACGGCTATTTAGGGTTGTGTTTAAAACACATGCAATGGAATTTAAAGTATTGCTCCTAGAGCACTGAACCAAATTCGACAAAACTCGATCAGCGTGAAGTCAAGACATTAAGAATGAAAAGGTCCCAAGGAATTTTTTATATCTCGAACGGTTTGGCCGTGGCGAGGAAACGAAATTATGGCGAGAAACATGAAACAGGATGTGTGTTATAACTTCAGCATACATTAACTGATCTTGATGAAACTTCAGCAGTGTTTTCGCTGTAAGAGACCGATCACATGGATGTGACTATTGTGAGTCAAAATTATAGCGCCACCAACTGGCAGCAGGAAGTGTGTCACTTTCAAAATGCTTTGAAACCAATCTCTTATTTTTAACCGATTTGCTTCAAACTTCATCTGTATAATGTAAATACACGGCAGATGTAGACCTGTGAATGAATTTTTGATATCTTTGATACTGTTGCCGTGGCAACGAATCGAACTTTAACATTCTTTTTTGATGCTTTTGGGACTCTTAGCATGCTTGAAATTGCTTGAAACTCAACAGATACATCACATTTATTAGCCAGTAGACATGTGCAACTATGGCAAAAGATTAAAGTAATGTCAAAAAAGTAAACACTAAAAGCCTCATATCTTCTAAAAATGTAATTATACATCATTTGTTTCTAAATTAAATTATACAAATATTATAACTTCCCCAATTTTTCCTTTTTTTCATTTAAGAATTATGTTTACGTTCAAAAACAGCCATAATTGTTGTAAAATTCATAAAAAAATAATAATCTGAGTCATACGTAGTGCTATACTGCCCTCTTGTGTTCAATATCAGGTAGGCCTATTGTGTATATTCCCACCGGTTAATCAACGTGTGACTCCGCTGGGACTTGGGAGCTTTTAAATCGCTTACTTAAAATCGAAAGTCGAAATACGGATGTCCGCACAAGACATTAATGGTGTGGAGTAGAGCGAGCATTTTAAATAAATTCCTATTAAGTAGGATTGAACTAAACAGAAAGAATGTTCACTCTGTTCTGCTGGTTCCTCGCTGGTGGATCATATGATTACTTTGTCATAATCTATGACAAAAATGCTATTATAAACCATATTAATAATAGATAATACACATTGCTCTTATTTTTGAAAAATACATTCATGAAAAACAAGATAACAAAAATCATAAAAAAAATATAGCCATGGCTGCTATAAATGTTTGAAATGCATAGGACAGATGTTTAATGACGCAGCAACATATAATTGAAAGGCAATTAATAATCTGTCATTACGTCACTGCATTATGATATTACGGCTCCGATACGGTGCAGCACAAAGCACTTATGTGCATCCCGAGCGGAGAATGATGTGCTTGAAGCCACATGAAGTTACAGCGCAGTGAATCCGTATTGAAAAGTTCAAAGCACAAAGGAAATACATATTTATGAACAGTG
The DNA here is from genome assembly GCF_016745375.1 of Pimephales promelas. The sequence continues at coordinate 2,713,592 of NW_024121643.1, forward strand.
TATTATACATTATCTATCTATGCAATAGTTTATTGAGCCTTCTCTTTTAAAGGTTTTAAATTTCAGTTACTGTGTGCGTGAAGAACAATTATAGTGCTCTGACTCTAGTGTTGTGATCTAACCGACAGCGTCCGACACCCGGTAGAAAGTAACACGGTTAAGTTACAGCAATAAAGTCCAGCAAGAAAAAGTTTCTTCATTCGAAAATATAGACATTTAGACCTTTATCTTAAAGATCCAGTATAATAGGATTAACATTCAATCATCTTGAAGATCGTTTCATCATTGACTGTAACCGAATGTGACGTGCTGTTTGAATGCTGAATGGAGAATGACTGACAGGCGCAGAGAGGGAAAAGTTTGTGTTCTTGAATTTAATGACTTAAATATTAATTTCTATATCACATAATAGCTTCAGAACACTAATAATACAGTACACAAAAACTTTATGGTACTTTAGAAAGTTTTTGTGCCTTTGTGCCTAACATAGAATAGTATATATGCACAATATAGAATTTGAATCAGCCTCGTCAAAGATGGCAGTGTCAGAGCCGATACCGATCCTGAGTATCTAATCGGCGCACTTCTTTTCAACAGTCAAATTGAAATTGAAATTGAAATTGCTTGAAACTCAACAGATACATCACATTTATTAGCCAGTAGACATGTGCAAAGTTTCAGAAACGGGCATAGTGCAAGGACTAAATAGCGCCACCTTTTGACAAAAGTGGGGTTGTTAGTTTTATCTACAGTTACAAAAATCGCTATATACATTGTACTCCTCAAGCCGGACAACTTTCTAATACATAGTCATTAGCTCGGACCAAGAGGAAGTCAGATATTTTGGTTTGAATATGGTGAGCCTCTCTCTGAGCCTACGTCCCTGTATGGCAAGCCCTTTTAACATTTAAAAGCTAAGTTTGCCTGTCCGGAATTAACATTGTAGATATCAACAACGTCTTTCTGTCTATTCGTAATTACATTTTGGATAGTTTGTATTATCATTTAAGATATCTGTAACATAATTGTGACTAGTCGAAATGACAGAGTATGGCAAGCCGTTTTAACATTTAATCATAAAAGGGCCAAAGCCTTCGGCACCGCCACCCGGGTGCATTTAGGTAACTAAAGGAACCGGGGTTGCGGTGCCACCGGCTTGGGCCCGCCATCGCTGCTCGCAGCTATATTTATTCTTTATATTATTATTATTTTGCTACCTTTTGGGCACTTTTGGGGCCCTTAACGTGCTCGAAAACTCTTGAAACTTTGCACACGGGTCAGAACCCGCGGCCATCAGAGCCGGGCTGAAGATGGTACCCGGGCGTGGCAGGGCGGCTCGTCAGCGCCCCCTGGAACGGGGTCCGAACACTTGGTCCATAACTCAAACACGCTTGTATGTAATAATATGAAACTCGGTACACATGTTGATCTCATCGTTTCATCTATACCTCGCGCTCTTACTTTTTACCCCAGCCCAACAGGAAGTCGGCTATTGAGGTTTGTTTGTAAAACGCTCGCAATGGAATGTCAAATACTCCTCCTAGAGCTTTGATCCACATTCGACGAAACTCGGTCAGCGTGAAGTCAAGACATTGAGGATGAAAGTTTGCGAGGGGATTTTTTATATCTCGAACGGTTTGTCCGTGGCGAGGAAACGAAATCATGGCGAGAAACGTGAAACAGGAAGTGTGTTATAACTTCAGCATACATTAACTGATCTTGATGAAACTTCAGCAGTGTGTTCGCTGTAAGAGGACGATCACATGGATGTGACTATTGTGAGTCAAAGTTATAGCGCCACCAACTGGCAGCAGGAAGTGTGTCACTTTCAAAATGCTTTGATATCACCCTTTTATTTTTACCCGATTTGCTTCAAACTTCATATGTATAATGTAAACATACGGCAGATGTAGACCTGTGAATGGATTCTTGATATCTTTGAAACTGTTGCCGTGGCGACGCATCAAACTTTACCCTTCTTTTAGGATGCTTTTAGGATGCTTTTGAGACCCTTAGCATGCTTCAAATTGCATGAAACTCGACAGACACATCACATTTATTAGCCAGTAGACATGTGCAAAGTTGCAGAAACGGGCGTGGTGAGGGCTCAGTAGCGCCACCTTTTGACAAAAGTGGGGTGGTTAGTTTTAACTAGAGTTACAAAAATTGGTATGTATATTGTACTCCTCGAGCCGGACAACTTTCTAATTGACACTTATTAGCTAGGACCCACAGAAACTCAGATATTTTTGTTTGAATATGGCCACTCTGAGCCTTTGGCTGGCTGGCTGTCTGTGTGTGTGTGTGTGTGTGTGTGTGCAGGGGGAGGGGGCTTAACCATTTCACTGCTGTGTGTATGACCTGCATAAAGAAAATACATTTCTCAAGCCTGATATTTTTTAAATAAGTTTTTATTTTTATTTTTTATAAGTAAAGGCATATAACTAGTTTAATTGTAGTGAATTGACAATAGTTTTATATAATTAGTTTATTAATCAGATTAACTTGGTCAATAAACTTGGTCTGAAAATTTGGTCCATAAATCAAACACACTTGCATGTAATAATATGAAACTTGGTACACATATAGATCTCATCGTTTCATATATACTTCACACTCTTACTTTTTACCCCAGCCCAACAGGAAGTTGGCTATTTAGGGTTGTGTTTAAAACACATGCAATGTAATTTAAATTATTGCTCCTAGAGCACTGAACCAAATTCGACGAAACTCGATCAGCGTGAAGTCAAGACATTAAGGATGAAAAAGTGCCACGGGATTTTTGATATCTCGAACGGTTTGGCCGTGGCGAGGAAACGAAATTATGGCGAGAAACATGAAACAGGATGTGTGTTATAACTTCAGCATACATTAACTGATCTTGATGAAACTTCAGCAGTGTTTTCGCTGTAAGAGACCGATCACATGGATGTGACTATTGTGAGTCAAAGTTATAGCGCCACCAACTGGCAGCAGGAAGTGGTGTCACTTTCAAAATGCCGTGGCAACGAAACAAACTTTAACATTATTTTTTGATGCTTTTGGGACTCTTAGCATGCTTGAAATTGCTTGAAACTCAACAGATACATCACATTTATTAGCCAGTAGACATGTGCAACTATGGCAAAAGATTAAAGTAATGTCAAAAAAGTAAACACTAAAAGCCTCATATCTTCTAAAAATGTAATTATACATCATTTGTTTCTAAATTAAATTATACAAATATTATAACTTCCCCAATTTTTCCTTTTTTTCATTTAAGAATTGTGTTTACGTTCAAAAACAGCCAGAATTGTTGTAAAATTCATAAAAAAATAATAATCTGAGTCATACGTAGTGCTATACTGCCCTCTTGTGTTCAATATCAGGTAGGCCTATTGTGTATATTCCCACCGGTTAATCAACGTGTGACTCCGCTGGGACTTGGGAGCTTTTAAATCGCTTACTTAAAACCGAAAGTCAAAATACGGATGTCCGCACAAGACATTAATGGTGTGGAGTAGAGCGAGCATTTTAAATAAATTCCTATTAAGTAGGATTGAACTAAACAGAAAGAATGTTCACTCTGTTCTGCTGGTTCCTCGCTGGTGGATCATATGATTACTTTGTCATAATCTATGACAAAAATGCTATTATAAACCATATTAATAATAGATAATACACATTGCTCTTATTTTTGAAAAATACATTCATGAAAAACAAGATAACAAAAATCATTAAAAAAAAATATAGCCATGGCTGCTATAAAGCAACATATAATTGAAAGGCAATTAATAATCTGTCATTACGTCACTGCATTATGATATTACGGCTCCAATACGGTGCAGCACAAAGCACTTATGTGCATCCCGAGCGGAGAATGATGTGCTTGAAGCCACATGAAGTTACAGCGCATTGAGTCCGTATTGAAAAGTTCAAAGCACAAAGGAAATACATATTTATGAACAGTGTATTATACATTATCTATCTATGCAATAGTTTATTGAGCCTTTTCTTTTAAAGGTTTTAAATTTCAGTTACTGTGTGCGTGAAGAACAATTATAGTGCTCTGACTCTAGTGTTGTGATCTAACCGACAGCGTCCGACACCCGGTAGAAAGTAACACGATTAAGTTACAGCAATAAAGTCCAGCAAGAAAAAGTTTCTTCATTCGAAAATATAGACCTTTAGACCTTTATCTTAAAGATCCAGTATAATAGGATTAACATTGAATCATTGAAGATCGTTTCATCATTGACTGTAACCGAATGTGACGTGCTGTTTGAATGCTGAATGGAGAATGACTGACAGGCGCAGAGAGGGAAAAGTTTGTGTTCTTGAATTTAATGACTTAAATATTAATTTCTATATCACATAATAGCTTCAGAACACTAATAATACAGTACACAAAAACTTTATGGTACTTTAGAAAGTTTTTGTGCCTTTGTGCCTAAATAGAATAGTATATGCACAATATAGAATTTGAATCAGCCTCGTCAAAGATGGCAGTGTCAGAGCCGATACCGATCCTGAGTATCTAATCGGCGCACTTCTTTTCAACAGTCAAATTGAAATTGAAATTGCTTGAAACTCAACAGATACATCACATTTATTAGCCAGTAGACGTGCAAAGTTTCAGAAACGGGCAATGTGCAAGGACTAAATAGCGCCACCTTTTGACAAAAGTGGGGTTGTTAGTTTTATCTACAGTTACAAAAATCGGTATATACATTGTACTCCTCAAGCCGGACAACTTTCTAATACATAGTCATTAGCTCGGACCAAGAGGAAGTCAGATATTTTGGTTTGAATATGGTGAGCCTCTCTCTGAGCCTACGTCCCTGTATGGCAAGCCCTTTTAACATTTAAAAGCTAAGTTTGCCTGTCCGGAATTAACATTGTAGATATCAACAACGTCTTTCTGTCTATTCGTAATTACATTTGGATAGTTTGTATTATCATTTAAGATATCTGTAACATAATTGTGACTAGTCGAAATGACAGAGTATGGCAAGCCGTTTTAACATTTAATCATAAAAGGGCCAAAGCCTTCGGCACCGCCACCCGGGTGCCTTTAGGTAACTAAAGGAACGGGGGGGTTGCGGTCCCGGCTTGGGCCCGCCATCGCTGCTCGCAGCTATATTTTTGTTTTTGTTTTGTTCATATTTAAATATAAAACTTGAGTCAAACAGTAAA